>CM050428.1:12702764-13302764 GCA_027564155.1 Gymnocypris eckloni scoliostomus
TGTATAAGGATGTGAGATCAGACAAAAATACTTGAATCATTACTTGAATCCATATCTCTATTTACTCATAATAATAAAACTGTTAATTATAAATCAAATATAATTTTATTAACTTTTTATTCTGTATTATTGAGATTAAAACCTAGTTGTCTTCGCTGTAGACTAGTTGGTGAACTCTTTCCATTTTAAGACAAAATAGTTAAATATTTATACTATGTTTTTATCCGTTCTCTGTGTTTGTTCTTAACTGAGCATCTCATCTGCTCCCCACAGATGCCGTGGACTCGAGTTCTGAAGGTAAAACAGGTTTGTATGGGCCTGAATACAAGCTCTATACCGAGCTGTGGTTCATCATTCTCATGGCGTTCCTGGGGCTGCTGCTGCTGGCTCTGTTAATGGGTCTGGTGCTGAGAAGAGCCCTAAGCAAGCCCCCCTTCATCAGGGAGAGACCTCCAATAGTGCCCCTTCAGAGGAGAAGTACCAAGTATCCGCCTAATGACACCTATACGGTGAGAGAAAAGTGTTTCCTAAATGGAAATTCATTAGGTCTGTAAAGCTTGCTCTTATGTTCTATAATTTTTTAATCAATTTGCAAAGACTGAAGAGGTTTACACTCAAAGCTGCAACATGCACTTCCTTCAGATGTCCAGAAGAGGGAGTGATAACACTGCTCTTCCTGTGCAGTTGTGTGGCAGTGTCATAGTCATATAGACAAGGACTCTGTTTAGATTAGAATGTTAGTCTTGCTATTTATGCACTACCGCTCAAAAGTTTAGGGTCAGTTTAAATTAGTTTTTTTGTTATTTTAAATGAATATATCATGAAAACACATTGAATTGATCAAAAGTGACAGTAAAACATTTATAGTGTTACAAAAGATTCTTTCTATTCATCATATAGTCCTGAAAAAAGCATCACAATTTCCAGAAGAAAATCTCAATTAATAGTTATATATGTTTATTGTGCCCCAAATCAACATATTAAAATGATTTCTGAAGCTTTGTGTCACACAGAAGACTGGATTAATGGCTACTGACAGTTCAACTTTGCCATCACGAAAATATATTACACTTTTGAATGTATTCGAATAGAAAATTGTAATAATACTTGACTGTTTGTCCTGTAAAGTTTGATCAAATAAGTTTAGCCTTGGCTGCTGTCTGGTTGCTAAGAGACAGATAAACACTCCCGACATTTAAAGGAATAGTTGACCCAAAATTTTTAATTTGCTTAAAATCCCTCAGTTCATCCAAGATGTAGATGAGTTTTCTTTTCTTCGTCAGACAAGATCTAGATGAATTTCATTGCAATTCATCACTTGCTCACCAGTGGATCATCAGCAGTGAATGGGTGCCGTCAGAATGAGAGTTGATAAAAACATCACAATAATCCACACGACTTCAGTCCTTCAATAAATTGTGAACTGAAGTAATGATACATTTCTCCAAACCTGTTCTGATAAAGAAACAAACTCATCTTGGATAGTCTGAGATTGAGTCCATTTTCAGCCAATTGAGATTTTTGTGTGACCTGTTCTTTAAACGTTGGCCTTTCTCTTTAAATCTGCTGTGTCTTTTAACTCTCTCTGTTCTGGCTGCTCCAGAGACCTTCCTCTGACCTCTGCTCTAACCATGCTTCTACTGCTCTGCTTCAGCCCGATGCCCCGATGGTAAGCCCGCTCCTCTCTCTCTCTTCCCAGTTTGACAATATACCGGACTCCTCCTGCAGTATAACACTAAAGCGTTTTGCCATGCGCACTGAGGTACAGGCTCTCTGGGATGTCTTCAGAATAGATTATCACCATGTTTTGTCTTTTTCCTCATGAGTGGTACTTGCTAAGGCAACTGTCACTATTACTGTTTCTTATACTAATTGCAAATACTTATGTGTAAGTACTAGCTTACTAGGGATTGCATTCACTTTCCATCATGCTTTGGGCTTTGTTTTGCTGTTGAGTGGCAGTGCATGCAGAATATGGTTGCAATATGTATTAATGCACAACCCTTCTCATTCAGTGGCTTGTTTTTGATGTCATCCGTTGGATTTGACTGTCTCTGCTGCATGTGATTGAGAGACCGAGTGTGCAGTTATGTGTGTGTTTGTGCTTTATATTGATGTAATGTGTGTTGTGATCAGGGTTTGACTGACACTAAGATCGGAGGCACCAGCAACCTCAGCTATCAGGCCAGCATGTCTGTGCTGCGTGTTCCCAGCCAGAGCCAGCTCAGCCGTGCCTATTCCCAGAATTCCTTGCACAGGAGTGTTAGTCAGCTGATCGACACACAGGATAAGAAGTCTCTGGGTGGCGGAGCATGGGACGCTGACCTGCACGGTACTGACAGCGGCATGGTAAGATGATGATGATGTGGAATCAGCATATATTAGAATGATTTCTGAAGGATCATGTGACACTGAAGCCTGGAGTAACGACTGCTGAAAATTCAGCTTTGCTATCACAGGAATAAATTACATTTTCAAATATATTAAAATAGAAAGCCCTTGTTTTAAACTGAAATACTGCTTCATAATATTACTGTTTTACTACATTCTTGATCAAATAAATGCAGCCTTGGTGAGCATAAGAGACATCTTTCAAAAACGTTTTAGTGTTTTGAAGGGTAGTATGGGAAATTGGTCATAGACGGTCATTTACAGTTTAGTGGAAATATTCAGTAAAATATAACTCTAGAATGACATAAATGACCAATCATGTTAAAAGTCCAAATGTTGCAAACGACTTATTGACTTGTACTTGTATATTAATGTAAACATTCCCGATGTGTTCCAGCGGTCTGTTCCGTTTGCCTGGGGAAGGAATTATGATCGCTGACGATGACTGTTGTTTTTTTGCAGTATGTGGGGGATGAGGAGTTTGGGGAGACGATTAAAAGCTACAGCTCAGTGAAGGAGCAGCAAACCATGTTTGCAGACACTCACTTGTAAAGCGATCACACACAAACACACCTATAACTGTGGAAAACATTCTTGCTCATTTAGTTTTCCTTATTATGTAGCTGAGTGAACATCACATTTACAACAATGAAGTAAGACAGCGACAGTTACAAATGAGTGCAGTATATGTATATCATAAATGGTTTGGAGATTTCCATCATTTGGTTTAATTGACCAGGACAAAACATTGCAATGGAATGTAATGAGAAATTAGCTGTATTTCAAAATGCTGGATTTTTTTAAAATAATTATTAGTCGGAGATGTAATGGTCAGTATATAAGTGTTGGCTACCTTTGACATCAACGTATTGCTTCCATTTAATCCTAGAATTACTTATTTATTTACATTACAATCTGCTCATATTGGTTTTATTTTGTTTAAAAGAAAATTGTGGTTGAATATTATATTTTTAAGGTATCACCCATTGTATCTACTTGCCTATAGATATACTCACAAGCCTGTATATGTGTACACACACACACACACACACACACACACACAGGATAAACAGAATATACTTCTTTAAAAAAAATCTGATTTCATACTTGTACTTTATTATCATCTTTATCATTGATTATTGTCTTTTGTTGTAATATGTGCTTAGCACTGATGCAGAGAGGAAACAGTCTGTTCTGAAACTAGCACTGTATTATTATAGCTTTAAATGGAGTCTTATGACTGGCTGTGTAGCTATGAAATATTACTGCAATCATAAAGTATTAATGGTCTGAGTCTCCAAATTATTCATGCCAACGTAGAGAGGAAGTTGATCTTTTCTGTCTCTACAGACACACGACTGAGGAAGATAGTCAGTCCGGTATTCATGGAAATGTTAGCTAGTGTGTGTTGTGCCTATTAGACTGAGCAATGGTTTGAACACATTTGTGATGATGCCAATGGATCAAGTGTCTTAAATGTTAGACTAAAATATTGTCATCATTGTTACATGTGGATGTGTTTTTATTATCAGAGGTTGTTTTAAACCTGTAAAGTGTGAATTTATTTAATTATACATGCATTGTTATTATTTCACATAGATATTAGTAAAAATGAAACAGCACTATCCTAAAAAAACATATTTTTACATTGTAATTATTATTTATTGTTGCAATAATTTATTTCATTTTTTTATAAACAGCTTATTCTAAGATTAAGCAGAGGTTTGTGGTTATGGTGACTCGTACGCTCATATATAGACAATCGTTGTTATAGAGTTGTGAAATGTAAAAATAAGTTGTTTGTAATGTTGATGTTACCGTGCTTATTAAAAAAAGAATATCAAAGATTCTGAGACGCTGCTTTGTTTGGTTACTTTATTATGCCTCCTGAAATGTACAGAAGCAGAGTACCGATCTGTAGTGCATGTACCATTTTCATTTTGACATATTTCATGTAGCATAAACTTTCCTCTTGTAGCCATGTCATGATCTGTGCAGCATGTAAGCCAGTCTTGTTAGAAAAAACACAAATAAAGACTTGTCTGGAGATCAAATTATACAGTAACTAGTCTGAAAACACAAATCAGGTTATGACTATTTCTGAACGCAAGCATAAAGAATCATACTCTTGTCAAATAAATATCCCCCAACACTGAAACATCTCAGAGAGCAAATAAATGACATCAGTAGCTGATTAAAGTACAATGTTCAATTAAATACATGTACAAATATTTTAGCTTGCTCACAACAGATATGTATAGTAGATGTATTTATAGATTTATGAGCAACATCATTTTGAGAAATGAAACTATTTTCCCGGGGCAAATTATTTGTATTATTTTGTTTTCTAGCTTCATGCTGTATTCAGTTTCAAGTTTCAGGCTATGTGGCCTACTGTCAGCACTATCACTGATTGCATAGCATTAATAATCCCATTATTTCCTTTATATAAAGTAAAATAACTTTAGTTACAATTACAATAATAATCTCACTTAGCAACATATAAGTACATTAATAGCCTATATTGGATATGTATCATGTAGATTTTCCCTTGCAGAATATAACCTGTACAGAGTGGAATTGCTGGAAAGAAAGTGGCCATGCTCATCAGTTGACGATGCAAAATTAGCTTCATGTCAAATATAAATAATTCTCTACAATATATTCTTAACAAGTGAAAATACAAATGATAAAATGATAGTTTATGATGACATTATACACATGGTAATGTTTGTATTGTAGTATTTTAAATACAGAGCTAATCTGTTAGTACAAATTCTATTTTTAATTTTTAATCTGGCCACTTTCTGTAACACATATCCCATCCCATCACACCTTTACTTTTCTTTTCTCTCATCTTGATTAGTGTCTTATCCTGTCAATCAAAACTGAACCAGCTTCACTTAAATCAGTTGCATAATGTGATACTCCAACTAACTCTCACATCAGAAAGACAGAATAAAGCTAAGTCTGTTTTGATTTCTCACAGCAGTCTATCCAAATGAGCAAAAGGCACTGAATAAATCCCAAAAATAGATAGAGCGAGTAAAACTCCCCTGCGGATACATGCTGAACGTTCAGAGAAAGGATTCATGAAGAAAGAAACAGATCGTGTCGAAGGCTTGATTCCTGCAGACTGCGCGGCAGCAGTGGAGTCTATTCACCTGCACTTCAAACCTGATCATCAGCTGAAGTTCAGCTCTTTCATTAGAAAAGTGCATCACAGTGTTTTGAAGGTACCGGTAGTGGCCAGTAGCATCAGCACGCTAATCTACTTTTAAAACTTAATTTACAAGAGAATAGCAAGCCATAATCCACCCAAAATCTGAAGTTTTCTTTCTTTCATGGAACACAAAAGTAGATCAGACACAATCAGTCCAAACTGATCTTTTCAATACAATGAAAGCAAATCAAATATTAATAGTAACACATTGAATTCTATTACTCAGAGCTCTGAATATAACGTTTTAAATCCACTTTCATTGTATGGAAGCGAGCAGCAAATACATTCTGATAAACTTGTCCTTTGCTGATCCACAAAAGAAAGTCCTATGAGTTTTAAATGACATGAGGGTGAGTCAATTCTTTATTCAATTTTCTTCACGTTCTCATTTTAGGGTGGACTATTTAAAGGGCAAAAACAATAAATACAATTTCCATGCAGGTGTACAAAGCTAAACTCTGACTGAATAATAATTCATCTACTCTCTCTTTATTCATTTTCTCCAAGGAATCAAAAGTAAATGGATCTGATTTTCAAGCCTGGAAGGATAAGGTCCATCTGTCTGACAAAAGCTAAATCAATTATTTTAACTGGTTAACAGACACGTGAAATTGACATGGCATTTGTATTGTGCATTTCCCTTTAAATCTGTCCACAATGAGTGAGTATTTTTAGCTGCCAGCTGCCGTCCTGCCAAACCTTCACATGTACGTTCTGAAACACTTCCCTTTGGAAATCATCCATTCATCTACTTTCTTTTCCCTGTCATTGATTATTGTATATGACAAATCTGTGTAAACCATCACTCACATGCTGTGTCTGGAGCCTTGCGATGGCGTGGAGATGTGGACACTTTAGTTGGCGAGGGTGAGGCGGTGCAGGACGAGTCGCTGCCCCCTCCATCAGATCCTGCCGGTGGGGGGCTCAGCTGTGGAATCAGAGGGGCCTTTTTCCTGCTGAGAATATTAGCTTCAAATGCCCCCCTCCTCCTGCCTCCATCCGGTCTAGAGTCTGCAGCCCCTTCCTCCATCAAATGGGTCCTTCGGTGCTGGTCTCCAGGGCTGTCTGGGGGTTTGCGTGCGTCTGCAGACTGGGTTTCGAATGATCTGGACCCCCAGAGATCAATGGTAGAGTTCCTTTTGTCAGGGTCCTCAGTGTTGTTCTCTCCTGCTGACTGATGCATCTCGTCCTCCATGGATCCACACTGTCCGTGGTTCTCCAGCAGGGCCTTGGTCAGGTTTAAGCTGTGGAAGTCTCTGTAGCTGTGGAAGCTCTCTGTGCGTCGAGCGCGGGCCAGCAAGGGGCTTTCTCGGTACGGCCGCAAGGCTCCATAGGTGGCTGTCTCTGGGCTGGGCTCCTGAGCCTGCAGCTGAAGGCTGTAAAAATGACCAAAGAAATGTGTTGCTATATGATTACAAATTTAAGCTTAAAATGAATTAAGAACATTAAAGGAATAGTTTAACCTAAGAATCACAATTTTGACATTACTTGTTTTACAATATTACTTATAAATTGATATTTGTACAGCTTTTTTCCATACAACAAATTTTCATAGTGACCAAGGCCAAAAAAACACAAAAGTAGCTCATGCGTCTTGTGCTGTACAATCTTAGTCCTTTGAAAGCTTTCTCTGAGGAACGGACTGAACTATAGGATGTTATTCATTGATCATTTTTTGTGATTACCATATTTAGAATCATTTGTAATTTTTTTAATATGTACCTTCAAAGATGTGAAAAACAATTAAACTTTTTGGCCTCTCTTTTAATAATGTATTCATATCAATATAAAACGTGAACTTTTTTTATACCAAAGCTATTCATACCTGCTAAATTTAGTCATTGTTTGATTTAGAATACCAGAATGACAGCAAATTCAGGATCTAAACAATTAGAAGTTCATCTAGCATCCAAATCACTGCACTACAATATTTCAGACTTGGCATGAGAAAGAGTTTTTTTTTTCATTTAAAAATACAGACTTGTGAATTAGCCTTTGGACTGCAGTACCTGGAGCAGGACTCTCGCAGCCGGCTGTGCTGCAGCACGGAGGGGGCGGGGCTAATGTTGGGCGTGGCACAGCGAGATGTGCTCAAATCACATTGGTCAAGCAGCTTCAGCAGCTCCTCCTCAGTTGGACCTCCCACCTCTGCAGACAGGTCACATCATTTCACAACTTTATCCACCAGACTATTTATTTTCCTTATTTTGTCCACAGTAATAATCAGACCTGGTTCCCGCTTGGCTTTGCCGTCACTCTTGTTGACCATGTCCATGGCGGTGCTGAGGTCCCACATCTGAATGCTCCCATTTGCATGGCCAGTGAAGAGGTACCGGCGGGGTCTGGAGCCCATACGGCTCGAGCCTTCACACTCTCGCACTGTAAAGCACGTGATGGTGGTGCCATCTACAGCCTGCACCTCACAGATCCTGAAATACAGGTATAAAGAATACAGAAATGTAAAATATCTTCTTTTATGTTCCACAACACAAAGTCATACAGGTTTGGAATAACATGAGGTGAGTAAGTAATGATAGAATTTTCAATTTTGTGTGGATTATCTCTTTAATTCACCAAGGTATATTTAATAGTACTCTAAATACCCATGAATAGCAACACTAATCATGAGATATTTATTTATCATATTATGCAGCATGCACCTCATTTAAGAATTAAACGTGTCTCAAAATGTACCTTTTTCCTGAAGAGGAGAGACGAACAAAGAGTTTGTTGGTAATAGGAATGACTTTCTGAATGAACACCAGTTGGTCGTCTCTTTCCCCAAATGGACCTGAATGGAAACAGCAGATGAAGTGATATTTTACTGGTTTGCTTACAACAGCAGTTCAGCTCACATGATAATGGAGGACAATAACAGCTTTTCAGTTCTAATTGTACCGATATAGTGGAAAGCTACAAGCAAGTCTCTCACCGATGTCATTGCCGGAGGAATAGCTGCTGTGGCTCTCTGTCTCCTCCAGTGAGATGATCTTAAAGGACGCCAGCGGAGTAGATCCTGGCTGAGTGGAGATCATGCCTCTGAAGCGCGTCACCGTCCATGAGCGTACGTGATTATTGTCAGCACACACTTCAACAAAAACCAGCTGAAGTTATAGATCACCAACATTTTGTGTTATACCGTCCTATATCGGAGTAGTTTTTACCTGAAACTAAGTGCTTTTCCGAGAGCATAATCTTAGTGACAGGGCTGCGGTGCACAGTGAAGGTCTGGAAGAGCTGTGGACCAGATCCAACGGTCTCTGGATGCTGCACGATGACACGCACGGCCCCTGAGCTGGTTCCATAAGCAATCTCAATCCAGTTCCCACTCACACCTGCAAACACAGTGAGATCAGTGACTGACCACTCAACACTTCATTCATCTTGGATAGTCTAGTTAACCACGATTGGACGTACTGGTTTTAGGTGTCAGGTAGACACTGAGGGCCGTGATGGCATCGTTCGATGGATCGTGGTACAGCTCTGTCACCAACAAGTCATTGTCCTTCATTCTCAGAGGAAACTTCTGCATGTCTGAGAGTGAAGAGAATATGGTTAGGTATTTTCTTTTAACATATTACGATTACATATTAGAGGTTTTCAATTGTTATTGAGTTGTGACATTTCAAAAACTCAAAAATTAAGCTCATACACAGTACTGTTCAAAATATGTTATGTCTTTGAATAGAGTAAAAACTGTAATATTGTTAGTAATAATAATTACATTTCTATTTTAATATATTTTAAAACTTTATAGTATTCCTTTGATACATTTATTATTATTAACTTTTGAAAATGAACTGTTAAAAAACAAAAACAAAATTTTATGGAAAATAATTATACATTGTTTTAAGATTTTTTGATTAATAGAAAGAAAAAAAAACAGCTTTTGTTTGAAATATAATATTTGTAACACTCTTTTTGATCATTTTGATGCATCCTTAGTAAGTATTCAATTACTTAAATATATGACTGACCCCAAACTTTTGAATGGTAGTGTATATATTAATTAAAATTATACCTAATAAGCCTTACATTTAAATCTCACAAAACCTTAGGATTTAAACTGCAAACACGTGGTTCACAGCACTGCATTAGGATGATGAATTGCATATAATCTTTTAACCTATTTACTATGTAAAATTAATTACATTGATGCCTTTATGCAATTGTAATTACATTTTCAACACTGACTCTGGTACTGCCGGTTGCACATCTCATTAATGACTCACGTCATATACAAATAAATTCAATGCAATCCAGGAGAAGATAAGCAGCTTACCAATATAGTAAATTGAGCCGTTGTTACAGCCCAGCAAGAGGAAGGAGCCAGCAGTGTCGCAGCTCGTGATGGGCACCACATCCTGCACCTGTACAAGTGTTGCATTGCAAATGAAGTAATCAAATATGAACCCTGATAACATGTTTGAATGTAGTATAACATTGAAAACATTGCTTTACCTGCCAGTGCTGGGTGACAGCGTTCCACACTCCCACCTTCCCCGTGTGACTGGTGGCGACCAGCTGACTCCCAATGAAGAACAGAGAGTCAACTGGTACTCCAAGACTGAACACACCTTCACAAAGACAGAGCAACATTATCTTTAAATCAAGTCATATGAGTGAAGCGCATATTTGTTCTGTTCTTCTACCTATTTCACTTCCGCTCCCTCCATCCTGGATACTCCACAATATAATGCTGCTCTCTGATGATGCTGCCACCATCTTGTCTTTATCTCCATGTGGGCCACCTACAACTTTTGCATTGAGGGCCACCCGCTCGATGGCCCGGTCCAGGTAAGGGCTGGAAAACACCTCCTGCCAGCCGGATGATTCCTTTATCCTAAAGAACAATACAAGTCTGGTGAGTATAACCCTTCTTATTTTAAATGTCAAAGCCATGTGGTCTGTAGCTTTACCTGTAGCAAATGACAAAATGTGCATAAGCAGCTACAATCCAGTTATGATGGCCAGCGACAATCAGCACCTTCCTAGGGTCCACTGGTGTTCCTATTGTAATATTAAAAAATTCCAAAACAATACCTCAGTATGTTGATACATGAGTAGTCTGAAATGTTGACGGTAGCCACTGACTTCTGTAGTACTGGAAAAAATACTATGGAAGTCAATGGTTTACGGTCAACTGTTTGGTTACCCACATTCTTCAAAATATATATTTTTGGGTTCAAAAGAAGACGAAACTCATATGGGTTTAGAACAACTTGAGGATGAGTAAACAGATTTTCAATGACAGTTTTCATTTTAGGGTGAACTATCCCTTTAAAAATCTAGACTAAGAGACACTTACTGTCTGTTTGGTAAAAACATGATTCATCAAAGCATAAAAACATTCAGGTAATAAATGTTTTTTCAGGTACCATCCAGGTAATCTTATGTTAACTCTTCCATTCAGTGGACCCTGTAAAATTTATAGTAGAATTTTAATGAATATATTATTTTAAAAAAATAAGTCATAATGTTTCAATTTTTTGCAAAAGCAGAAAAAATACATAGTAATAATATGATAATATAACAGCAAGCTCATTTTGTAATATGATTTTTATTATTTTTTTTTATCTGCTGGCTGTTGCCTGTTATCAGTGGCTATCGTAACTTTCTTTTTTTTACCATTACAACAAATCCTATGCAAACACATATACATTTTTTTCCCTGTTATGTTCATTTTTATACAATTATTATAAGAATTATCTGTGATGTTGGTTCAGTACATTTTGTCCTGTGATATTTAAATGCACCAAAATACAATAAAGTGGTTAAAAGGAAGGCCTGTCCATTAACTTGTTTTCTCCATCTCTCTTTCATCATTCTTCTCACATGACTTCGCTTGGCACAGAGGATATAAAAGGCCTTTTAAGATGACCTCACCCTGCCTACTGCAGTACTGCTTGTAAGGGGAATACTTTGTCTTCATGGCACCCCCACCCCCTCCCCTCCGCAAGCCCATACCAGAATCAAGTACATGCTGTTCTCCAGTCTGCATTGAGACAGCTACAGCCAGCCCACTTCTAATGTTCTCTGTACTCTCTACTGCTACATCTAATACAGCTTTCAAAATCCACGATACATTTATGAAAGTATTACATAATATGGTTTAACACATATGTGGGATTATATTCATAGTCAGTGGTGATTTTTTAAATCTTTTTCTAGTATGTTTATATACATACATACATATAAATATATCCTTTTTCACATAGCATCTTTAAACATCTCAGTTTCATTGTAACCACAGTGGTCACTGTATGGGTTTACTCACCCAGTCTTTGAGGTCCATCTACCCCAGATGGGCCAGGGAGAGAAGACTGAGGGCAAGAAGGAGGGTAACCCCCCTCTGCGCCACTGGGGCCTGAGCGCTCCTCTGGACCAGCAACAGCTGCACCCTGCCCTCCGGCACTGCTCCGCGCTGGAAGAGCTGAAGGACAAAAATACCAGCCTCATCCTGATGTGTTATATTTGACACAGAGGAGGAAACTGTGAGTGTTTTTTCTCTATCTTCCACAGATCTACTCTCACCGTACCTGGTGGAGGGAGGTAGCCGTGAAACAACACACTTCCACATGACGATCGCTCCAGTTCTTCACAAAGCAGTAAGCGTCGGACTAACCATATCAGTGACAAATAGAAATGCAAGGTAAGAATTATACATGCATAAATGAGGTGCTGCACCTAATTCAGTCACATTTCTTTTTCTATTACATACCTAAAGGTGTAATACCATAGAACTCGGCTTCATGTCGCAGGACACTTATGTTAACTCCCCTATCAGAGAAAGCATTAATATGACACACATTAAACTATATATTTTTGGGATATGTAATGGATAACAAATAGGCATATACTATGTCTTACCTCAAGTCCAATTCTTTAGTTCGAAGAAAGTTTAAAATGGGTACAAATGTTGTTGGGTCTCTGTCAATAAATATCTTGTAGAAAAAAAAATATTTTAGAGCTGTATACATTTCTAATTAGTTTGCTTCTGAAAAACGTTTAACTTATTATTTTTAACAAAGAACCCACAAAACATGGTTATTCAGTATTGATTTAGTTTTTCTTTTTTTGGGGGGGGGGGGGGTATATGTTATAAGCAATTACAGCTAAAACTACTTTTCAGGACGTTTACTCACAGCTCCAGTTTCATCCCGTAGTGTTGATATTCTTCCACTAAGTAAACTGGGCACCAAACACATGGACAGAGAAGCAAATATGCACAAAAGAGGATCATTCTGGAAGATCTATACATTTATATTTATAGATCTAGTTTATATTATGTCAAGTCACATTATTTATTTAACTTTCCAGACTGATGTATGTAGCATACTGCAACTTTCAGAACTAAAAACAAACAAAGAGCATAAAAACAACTGCTTCAGACATCTTATCTTACCTTGAGAAGAAAGAGTCAGGAACCCATATCAGAGTCTGCCTTGATGTGCTAAATCTGAAAACATTAAGATTTATGATACAATTACTTCTCATTTCTCTTTCACTCAGTGAGCTAGAATTATCTAAAATCCAGTGTGCAGTTATTGTTACAGTAAAAAAGCATTAATCTATTTATATTTTTTGAATGCAGTTATAGTAACTTAAGTAACCATGATATTTTGGGGGAAATTGTTACTTCTAGAGTATTTATTTTGTTTATACATTTATATTTATCTGTGATGGTAGTTTAGGGGGTTTTGGATGTTATGATGACATCTTGAAGTCAAACATGTGGAAGCTGGGGATGAAATAAGGAACTGAATAGAGCCCTATTCACGCAATAATAGTTATGGTTAGGTTCAAAATGTGTAGTCTGCGCTCAAAATGATGTGCTTTATAATTTAAGACATGGTTAGCGGGCACACTATGTGTCGTTACATCAGTCAAAATCCGCGTTGACGTAGCCTTTGATCTCAAATAAAACAGTTTTGACTAAAGAAGTCATGACGTCAGCATACCTCGTTCCTCCGACATTCAGCTGGATGATGTCACCCATTCCAGGTGTTGAACTGTTCCCAATTCCAGCCATCGTCTAATTCCGTCCAGTTTGATTATCCAGTTTGTGCATCGATCAAGCTGGAGCCCTCAAGATTCTCTTTAATCTTCCTCACGCCCCAGCGAACCCTTAAATTATGCGTCACGAGAAGGACGTATGAGATGGAACTGTTCGTACACAGTGTTCTCCATATTCAGAGCTTTAATAAACAACTAAAAACATGGCCTTCAACTATCAAAGGCCTTTTTCTGTAGCCTATGGGACTTGGGAACGCTGCGTTCAGTGTTGTGGACGCCATAGAGCGATGCTGGAACGTTGTGGACTCGTCAGAGCGTCAGCCAATCGAACGGCGTCATTTCTGACACAGGACGCAGACCACGCCCAGTGTTTTGAGAGTGTGTCTTGAGGAGATAGCTGGACTTATCACGGTCTCTACAGTCTTAAAGGTGCACTCAGTATATTTTTTCTTGCTAAGTTTTACAGCACTTAAAATATAATTATAAAAAGACATGTACACTAAAATACACTAGTATGAGATGAAGGAGCTTGTATTATATATGGAGCTGGTCGCCACTTATTAGTGCCACAATCTTTCCATGCAGCTGCCATTCAATTGACCACTAATAATAATTACCATAGTTAAATGAGTCTGAAATGTGTCCTTAAGGCGAGGTGACAGTCCATGTTAAATAAATCAGATTGTATTAGGTTACCGGGAGTCCTCATCTCATGTAAGTGAACATGTTTCAAGTAGCTCATTTTTATTTATTTATGGGTAAAAACGACTTTAGTTTTTTTCTAATTGCTGTAAGTAATTGGAATTGACAGTAAAAGTCATGTATAGTGTGCACCACACACCTACTAGTTATTACCACTGTTGGGGGTAACGCATTACAAGTAACGCGAGTTACATAATAATATTACTTTTTTCAAGTAACTAGTAAAGTAACGCATTACTTTTTAATTTAATTTACTTTTTAATTTGATTTTTTCTAAAAAGTAACACCAGTTACTTTGTTTTCCATTTATTGACCATGATCTTACAGGATCATACTGCAGTTTTAGACTAAATGTGAATGTGCATTAATTCATCCCACTCGCAACAAACCTGATTTAGTATTCATCAAATTGAATTAAAACAGTGAAATCCAAACTAAGAATATGACGCAAGCCTGCAATAATGAAATATGTTAAACAACACAAATGTATCTAATCCCATTTTATTAACCAATGTCTTTGTTGATGACCTTTGATGATCCAGTTCAACCATAATAATAAGCAAACATGATTTAGATAAACTAACAATTGTGCTTCATTGTTTTTTTATTGCTGAAGAGTGTTGAATTTCTGTACAGACGTGATTTACTCTTCCTTCGAGCTGAGGTTTATTCTTTACACTTTTTGGTGTGAAAGGGCTTTTACATTTGATATAAATATAACTTCTTGTATTAAAAACAAACAATCAAGCCCTGCTCATATTTAAAAAGTAACGCGAAAGTAACGTAACGCATTACTTTACATAAAAAGTAACTAAGTAACGTAATTAGTTACTTTTTTAGGGAGTAACGCAATATTGTAATGCATTACTTTTAAAAGTAACTTTCCTCAACACTGGTTATTACCAATATCAACTGCAAAAATCATGTGCATTACAACCTGCAAAACAAGTATGCAACTACTATATTGACTTTCAAAAGTGAAATAATAAACAGATATTTGCACACACACCCATGCACAAGTATTGACTGAAACATTTATTGCAGAAAATGGTGTAATTCAGGATTAAGGCATACGTCTTTCCTCATTTTCTTCAGAATTTCTCACCCAGTTGTAATAACACTGTGACAGCACTGTTAAAAAAATGTCTATCTGACCTTGTTCAAGCAAGCAGACACAAACACAAGGTATCGTGAAAACTATTCCTTTGTTATTTCACAGGTTTCACTAAACCCTAAATTGCATGTATTAATTCCTCAACCAAATATCATTATGAATTTTACTACTTCCTTTGAATGTTGTACACTTAATCCATATTCATATCTCTGTTACAGTTTTATCCTCTTATTTGATTGGCTTATGAAGTCATAAGAATAAACAGCATTATCATCACAGAAACTTTAAAGCCTGCTAAAGTTTCAATAAGTGGTTGGACATTTCAGTCAGGTTATGAAGGTGATGTGAAAGGTGAAGAGCATGTATATGCTACAAGTAACATATCAGGGCTGTTTTAGAGTCTGCAAATTAGAGTCTGGCCAAGAATTGCCATAAAATTCAAATTTGGAAGTATCTTAATTCATTTGAGTACACTAGTACACGCAAATAAGCATGCACATTTTTTCTGGGAAGCAAGCTGGAGCATAAACAGAAAGAACAAATACTCAGAATGGAATGCTTTACACTTTCGTGAACACAATTTATAAATATAAATCATTTTGTAGTGAACAAAACTTGTTAATGTACAAATTTAAGATTATGGTCATATAAAAAAAATTCATACTGATTATTTACACAAGTGTAACAAAAACTTAATGCAAAAGACTTGACGTGGTTAAGCCACTGGAGTCTGGTCATATCCAAAATATCACCTTACTGCATATAACACGAAGAGGAAATGTCAAGTGCATGGAGTGTCACTAAGCCACAGTAATATTCTTCAGTTTAAATATAATATAAATGTGTGATGATAAGCTGCACTCATTTGAAATTAGCATAGTCCGAGTAGATGTCAACAAAATCTTGCACAACTCTGTAGCAGAAGTCATATTGTTCCTGAAAAGACAAATGGAAATATATTATATCATAATTCACACAGTCATATGCCAAAACATCTACTCATTCTCTATTATTTTATTATTATTGCTATTCTTGATATTGTAAAATAAGAGTGAAGCCATCAGATCTATGTGAACTATGCGCAGTGTTTTGCATTCTTACCACAGTTTGGACCATATGTGGTCTCTGAGTGCGTAAACTCTTCACTGTCTGGAACACGTCCAGTAAACCCTCAGCTTTGACCCGCTCTAAGATGTTGCTGAGGGCAATGAAGGTTCCGGTCCGACCAGCACCAGCACTGATGTCACCCAAAAATTAAAAATCCAAAACATTATTTTATGATTTTACGGTTTTAAAGACTTTATACAAAAAAAATGCTGTTGTACAATAGGAAAGAATGAATATGAAACAATATGATTTATGAACAATATGATGACTGTGTGTGTGTGTGTGTGTGTGTGTGTGTGTGTGTGTGAGGGAGCGACTGAGAGTGTGTGTACCTGCAATGCACCACTATAGGGTTGTTTCCAGATTGTTGCTGTTGTTTCTGCACTGCAGCAATAATGTCAATCATTCCCTTTCCGTCTGATGGGATTCCAATCTCTGGCCAACCATGGAAGTGGAACTGTCTGACTAGACGGGTCTGCTTTTCCTGCAAACAGCTCAATTTAGCCTCAATTTGTGTAAAATAAAGGAAGCTCCTAAGTGAAACGTGTGTTGGAGCATAAAACGGTCACATTCACTGCACATTTAACTCACTGATGCATATGACAGCAGCATGTCTCGAATGCTGAAAGTCTCGCAAAGCGTGTCTTTCTTCAGCTGCAGTACATAATCTCCAAATGAAACGCTGCCTCTGCTGGCCAGTAACGCACGCACTTCTCCTGGAGTGAGAGTTGTTGGAAAGGAAGTGAATGTGTGAATACTTCAAACATGGAATTGTGGAAGAGTAACTGCACATTTATTTATGTCAATTAATATATAAATATAAACCATTAAACTGTACCTGTTCTCTCTCTTTCAGCTCAGTCAGCATGACAATAGAGTGGCACTTCCACTCCCATACCATGCGCCAGAAGTCCTGCACAGTGTGAGCCAAAGGTGCCTGAGTCGCTATAAAGTAATCCTTCTGCCTATAACCCTGTAAAGATAAACCATAGAGTTACGATTGCATTTCCCAATGCTCTGTTTAATTATCTATCTATCTATCTATCCATCTATCCATCTATCCATCTATCCATCTATCCATCTATCCATCTATCTATCTATCTATCTATCTATCTATCCAGTAAATACATATACAAAACAAGTAATGAACAAATAACATGTTCTTTGTTGTTTTTATCCTAGGCCCTTTATTTATGTCAAGTGGCATGTGGTCTTATAATGATAATAATGATAATGATCAAACAAAAAGCATTTTTTTTATTATAGGCAATATTTAAACATTTGTATGAACATATACTTACATCTATGAAAGATGCATTAATGTAGTCTGTGAATTCTTGCCCTCTTTTCATTGATAATATTACCCTGTTGAAGTCATCTAGTAATAAGACAGGATATTGATTACATTAAGAAAGAAAGAAAGAAAGAAAGAAAGAAAGCACTGAAATGATAAATCTGTATCTATAAATATATATTCCTCTTCTCACATGGGATGATCTGCAGTACTCTGTTCTTTCTCATGTTGGCGGGCAGATTTCCGGTTCTCATGTTCTCCTTCATTATGCGGACATTAGTCAGTTTCTGGGGAGATTTAAAAAAAAACAATGCGTTAAAAATAACTATTTATTTTTGTCATTGTATGTTCATGGTAAATCATGAGATCATTCCATACTCTTGCTTAGCAAATCCTGTAATGTGTGTAATGTGGTTCTTACTCTGAATTCTTCCTCCAGACCCACTCGGTCCATTTGTGTGTGTGTGTTGTGGAGTTTGTGGAGGTGGCCTTCCAAAGAAGCAATGTCTAACTCTGTGTCACCAAACAGATAATGCTCTAGAAGTGCCTGGTAAATGAACGAATACTGCATCTGTGGGCGAGAGAGAGGAAATCAGTGGCCAGTCACTGCTGAAATGAGTCAAACACAGAAGAGGGACCGCGGAAAGTCCTTTACGTCTGTTTGAATGAGCTGACAGCGCTGCTTTCTTATCCTGGACACAAAGCCAAACACGTCCACCCTTGCTTCAGCGTGCATCATATCCATCATCGCGTCAATCACAATGAATGTCCCAGTCCTGCCAACCCCAGCACTACACGGAGAGAAACGAGTCGTGAGATGTGAAGTAGGGCATGAAATGAGGGATAATCAGATAATGTAGTAAAAACTGCTGGGTCTTTCCATTTGATTTACTATTTTGGGCTTGATAATTATCTCAGTTCAATTGAACATGGGATCAATTTTATATGAACATTCATAATGATGTGAATATTGCAGGTTTTTACCATACAGCATGCCATAAAAATGCCATTTTACTTCAATAAGGAACTTTTCGCACTTTAACAAGTGAGAAAGTCTGTGGTTCAGGTTGAAGTGTTAACAATCCCACATGATGCGTTTAACAGCTGAGCCTCAAGACATCTGCGTTGGTGGTTGTTTCTGCATACTTTGAATTTCATACTGTTTTTTTATAGCTGAAATGTTCATGGTTTCAAATGTTTTCACCAATAAATATCACTTAACTCGCTAGCATGCACAAGTGCATCCCTATAATATGTAACACATTTCTATTATATGCTGTACATTCAATTTCATAGGGGCCATTCACACAGAACATGTTTTTGCTTTGAAACAAGTGAGACGCAGGCAGTGCAATGGGGGAAAACAACCATGTTTTTTTTTTTAAGTTGTGCTGCATTTCTAGAAAACTGTGTCATGCGAGGGATGTTGCAAAAGACACAAAATAGTCAAACGTGTTAATCTAGCGCTTTTACAGTTTTATAGAAAAACAATGGAAAAGTATCACTGTGGAACGGAAATACGCATTCTCTGTGAATGACCCCTTAGTCTGTAGGTGAATATATGAAGAATAGCTCGCAGTCTTACCTACAATGCACTATGATTGGTCCAGCATGGACAGGGTTGACAGTCTTGACTTTCTTGAGAAACTTAAGCATGCCAATAGGGGAAAGGGGTACGCCAAAATCAGGCCAGCTGGTGAAATGCAGCTGAGTGACCAACCTTGGAGATCTGCAGCCATCAGCAGCATGCTGCAAAATCACACCAGCTTGCAGAAGTCAAAAAATGTATCAATTTAAATTATACAAGCAAATACTGCCTGGCTGATTTCACAAGGGTGTCAAATATTCTTGGCTACTAAATTACAGGCCTGTCAAGAGAATTAGTGTATTAATTAGAATGTCAGTATATTATGCTGAGCATTTGAATACTGATGATGTAATGTGTCTAAGGGAAATGACCACTCACGTGCTGCACACAGAACTTCCTGATTGTGTAGTCCACCAACACCGTGACATCTTCCATAGCCACCCTCACACAGCCGTAGATCCAGCAGCCCTGCTCAGGCCAGTACTGATAGCACTTCTCCTGCATTTCCCACACAGACATCACAAGTTCAACCAAATACACTTATTACTGCAATTTATTAGTAGTGTTTTGAATTGCTTTTTTTATATTGTCCCCTTATTTATAACTTTCTGCAACTATTTACATGTTAAACTCTTACAAACGTGTGATGTCTGTTCTTACCTCTTTTCTCTCTCTTGTGTTGGTCAACATGACTATAGTGGCAGATTTATGCTCCCAAACCATCCTCCAAAAATCTCCCACTGTCTCTGGTTTTGGGCCTGAAAATAAGAAAAATATTACAAAAAACATAGGTGAATTAAAGGTCATATGAAGTTATAATGTTTACTTGATTAAGTTACCTTCTTAATGTTTATTACAAATGGGAAGAGGGAACATATTTGCGCATACCTTGAGCTGCAATAAATTTGTTTTTTTCTCTGTAGCCCTATAGGAAAGATCAATGAATCAATCCTGAGACTCAGAAAAGAACATTCATGTGCAACGTCAAGATATAAGGCATTATAGGCATTATGCAATGTGCTATTTATAAGGTATTAAAGTCTTATAACAATATACATACTGTATTAGATCACATGAATTACAGGGATAGTTCACCCAAAAATGAAAATCATGTCATTAATTACTCACCCTCATATCATTCCAAACCATGACCTTCATTCATCTTCAGAACACAAATTAAGATATTTTTATATCCTGACGCTGCATAGACAGCAATATAACTACCACATTCTAGGCCCAGAAAGTTAGCAAGGACATCATTAAAATATTCCATGTGACAACTGTGACAGTGGTTCAACCGTACTTTTATGAAGCTACGAGAATACTTTTTGTGTGCAAAGAAAACAAACATTTCAAAAATAGTCACATGGACTATTTTAACAATGTCCTTAATACTGTACGTTTCTGGGCCCTGAATTTAGCAGTTGCATTGCTGTCAATGGAGGGTCAGAAAGCTCTTGGATTTCATCAAAAATATCTTAATTTGTGTTCTGAATATGAATAAAGGTCTTGCGGGTTTGGCATGACATGAGGTTGAGTAAGAAATGACATTTCCATTTTTGTGTGAACTGTCCTTTTAATTTTTGCTTAATTTTTTAAAAGCATGGAGAAAGTACTCACATCTATATAAGAGGCATTTATGTAATCAGAGCCCATGTATCCATCTATGTGTGAAAGCAGCACTCTTGAGTGGTCATCTGAGAAGGAAATGAAGAGATGTGTTTTATTCAAATCTAGGGACCAACTTTCTCCATTCAAATCCTATCAATTACGATTACAAAATTATACAAAATGACACAAAACAAGCTCTTCCGCAGTGTTTGGAAAGTTTGCAAGTGTGAGGAACACTTACAGGGCAGAATATTGGGATATCTGTTCTTTCCTCTGTTCTCCTCTCTGCTCGCCTCTTCAAAGGTACAACAGCCAAAACCGCAAGGCAAAGACTTTAAAAGAGAAGCAGCAGAAGAAAGAAACATTATGTGAGTATAACAAAACTAAATGGAGTAAGTCTGCATGCGGAGAGTGATGGCGTTTGTGTGTGTCTAAGCTCTTACATTGAATTCCTCTCGGAACAGTTTGCCATCATCTGCCATGCGTAGGCGAAACTCTTCTTCCAGGGAGTCCAGAGGCATGGGGAAATAACGCTTTGATGGAGACGGTGATCTAGGGAGGAGCACCACCGTTTGTTCTGACACAGAGAGAAGAAGAAAAACACACAGGCTGAAAGAGAGACATTCTCTTCCTGTTACTGTTTTATGTCTCTCAAGCAGATGCCAAGTTATAAAAGCTTTGTTCTAAAAATATAGGCTTGATGCAAATAGACAAAATGGCAACAAAAAATCTGACAAATCAAAACTTACCTTGATCTTCCAAAAAGCCATTTGGCAACTTTTTGTCAACCGAGGCGACAAGATTCTTCCTTTGCTCTCTAAACCTGAGAGATTTTGAAGTAAGACATTTACAGAGATATAAAACAGAAAGTAACAATGACAAAGTTTTCAATACACACCAAAATCTAAAGTTCTTTCTCATGGGAGATTGTTTAGTTGTCTGATTCCTCAGAGCAGCTGAGAGAGAATGACTCGCTGACACAACATTACAACTGCTTTCACATTTCACTACACATGCAGCTGCTGCTGGAGCAGCTCGGCTGGGTCAAAACAGGCACACATGCACACACACACACACACACACACACATACACACACACACACACACACACACACACACACACACACACACACACACACACACACATACCCTTAAAGGTGAAGTGTGCTATTTTATTATGTAAAAATGATTGATTCTCTCTCAGCTGAAAAGGCAACAAAACTATAACTAAGCCTTTTGAAAAAGTATAAACAATGTGCCTCTATGGCTCTATCTGTCATTGCTCTTTTTGTTTAATCACAGCCAATGGTGTGAGTTTGGAGCGAGACAATTTGACCGACCAATGGCGGACAGGGGGCGTGTCAGGAAACCTAAATGAAAACCTGGCCTGTTACATAAAAATTAAGATTAGTTTAATTTGTATGATTTTTTTATATTTTCAAATGTAATTCATTCCTGTAATGGCAAAGCTGAGTTTTCATCTGTTACTCCAGACTTCAGTGTCAAATGATCCTTTAGAACGCAACATAATATGCTGCTTGTGTGCTTAAGAAACATTTCTCATTGGTGTTGTGCTTAATATTCTTGTGGTCTATATTACAGGATAGGTTTGAAACTATGCAGTGCTAAGGTCATTTGCACTTCACATACAAGTGTAGAAGAACACTAAAGGGGAACGAGTGTTAGCTCTGCAGGTAGGAACTGAGGGGTGAGAGTTTTTACTTCAAATAACATGTGGAGGAGCCACAGAGAAAGTGAATCTATTAGCGGTATGATTATCATTTCATTTGAAACTGCTGAGTTTATTTTATGATAATAATGGAAGCTTTGGATAAATAAATTTCTGGCCTGGACAAATGAGCAATTTTCATGTAGAGAAAATAGGAAGTTAGATGCCTACCAATAGATATTTGTACAGGCCTAGCTTTAATAAAGGAATAGAAGTACAGCAGTTGGCAACACTGTAGGCCAGACTTATAAAAGCCTAGAGCTGAGTACTGAGTACAGGGTCAAAAGAATGGCTGTTCACGTATATATATTTCATTGTATCTCTGCATATAATGTATAATGTGACCCTGGTCCACAAAACCAGTCATAAGTGTCAACTTTTTGAAATTGAGATTTATATATCATCTGAAAGCTGAATAAATAAGCTTTCCATTGATGTATGTATTTGATGTATTTGTTAGGATATGATAATATTTGGCTGAGATAAAACTATTTGAATATCTGGAATCTGAGGGAGCAAACAAATCAAAGTATAGAGAAAATCGCCTTTAAATGTGTCCAAATGAAGTTCTTAACAATGCACTTTACTAATCAAAAATTATGTTTTGATATATTTACTGTAGGCAATTTACAAAATATCTTCATGGAACATGATCAGTACTAAATATCCTAATGATTTTTGGCATAAAAGAAAAATCGATAAGTTTGACCCATGCAATGTATTTTTGGCTATTGCTACAAATATACCTGTGCTACTTGAGACTGGTTTTGTGCTCCAGGGTCACAATGTGTTATTTAGGCTACAATGTTTTTGGGGTATGTGTGTTTTCTTACCTCAGAATGTAGGCAATGAGGAGAAGAAAGATGACAAGCAGTAGAGAGGTGACGAGGCCTGAGGCTAAGACATGTGAGCCCAGAGGCGCTGGAGACTCTGAACAAAGAAAAAGACAATGGAAGTGAGTCAAGTAAGATTCTCCACAGGCTTTCAGCAGGCCCAAATGGAATTTATTCTAGAATGAAAATGCATGGAAATCTGCGGAATGGATTTAAACTGGATAAAATTGGATACAACTTTACTCAATTTGGCAGATGAAAGAACTTTCAGATTTTAAAATGTGAAACGTTCCAATTCTAGACATTCCAGTTCAATGGAAATGTAAGTTGTGGGTACAGATTATGTGTCGACCTGTTTCTAAATAATTTTAAATGAAAAACAGATATCTGAATAGGATATACCTGTGGTCAGGTTTCCATGAGAGGAACTGTTTGAAATGAGAGCTGCTGAAACTAGAAACAGGACCATCATGGCTGCACATAAGAAGAGAAAACAACAAACAACTATTTGAGTGTCCTGGTAATAGATTAAATTACTGACAACTAACTTTATTTGAAAATCTGCATTTTCCTTATGAATAAAGGTATAGTTCACCCAAAAATGGAAATTCTGTCATTATTTACTCACCTTCATGTCATTCCAAACCTGTAAGACCTTCATTCATCTTCGGAACACAAATGAAGATATTTTTGATGAAATCCGAGAGCTCTCTGACTCTGTAGAGGCAGCAATGCCACTAAAATATTCCCAGACCCAGAAACGTAGTAAGGACATCGGTAAAATAGTCCATATGACATCAGAGGTTCAACTGTAATTTTACGAAGCAGCGAGAATACTTTTGTGTGCAGAGAAAACTAAAATAATGACTTTATTCAACTATTCATCTCCTCCAAATTACATCTTCTGTCATTATCGAGAGTACCTCTGCATGTAAACAATGCATGCGTGATGCTGCTGACGTAGAGCACGCACGCACTGTGCCTTGTTTATGTGCAGAGGAATGCAAGCACATGTGTCGGAACTCTCCATAATGGTGCCTTTATTGTTTATTGTTTAATAAAGTTATATTTGTTTTTTTTCCACAAAAAGTATTTTCGTATAGCTTCGTGAAATTACGGTTGAACCACTGATATCACATGGACTGTTTAACCGAAGTCCATGCTACGTTTCTGGGTCTGGGAACATTTCAGTTACATTGCTGTCTATGCAGGTTCAGAAAGCTTATCAAAAATATCTTAATTTGTGTTGTGTAAAGGAAGGTGTGGAACAACACAAGTGTGAGTAAATAAAGATGACATTTTCATTTTTGGGTGAACTATCCCTTTAAAAGACTATAATTCAGTACTATTCAGAACAAATGGCTTTTTCTGACAAAATTCAGCAGAACTAAGATACACTCAAATGTGCAAAGGCTTCACAAGAGATTCAATTAACCTATATTAAAACCATCAATCTTTTTCTCATGCCATTCAGTAAGAATCTTCCCTCTACATGAGCACATCTAAAATTAATTTCAATTAATGGTCCAGAGAGTTATGGCCTCTGGAGATACGGTAACATCTACCGCACACAACCAGCAGCAACTGAGAAAAGTAGAACAAGACTTCTTACTCCAGATATCACTTTTATATCTAAAAAGGCATTGTGTGTAAATTCAGCCCAACAATGATCATTTCTATGTGACGTTCAGTATATAATAAACTTAAGATTAAATACAGTGGGGTACAAAAGACAATGTGATTTGAAACAATGTAAACATGTAAAAGAAAATAATAATATTGAAAGAATAAGAAGTATTTCAGATTCTACTTTACTTATAATCAAATTTGTGACATTGATCATGTTAAAAGGTCAGCTGTTCAAGTGTATTTTCACTTATAGTCTTAAATATTTTAATCCCACTATATTTTTAAATGCCTTCCCAAATGAATAAGAACTTTTTAAATGTCTGAAATTAATAATTGAAATATGCATTTAGAAATGAATGTGGTTTGGTTTATAAGTGAGTGGTAATAAAACAACTGCATTTATAGATGTCCAGCAAATCACCCAACACAGAAAATCTGTCACATATATGAATGATCCACTTTTTCAATGCCACTGAAGAGAGATTTCACATATTAATCCATTCAAAAGCTGGAACAGAAAATCTACCTTCCACCAAACCTTTATGAACTCTGTCTATAGAGATTAGAAAAGAAAGCATGAAGGTTTACTGCAGCCTTACAGACAAGCATACTCACAAATGTGAAATGTGTCTCACTCCGAGGCAACTTCTCAGTCCATAGCTTTCAAAAGAGGAGACATTAATTATTATGATACTTTTCCAGAAGGTCTCCAGGAGTCATGATATCTGTGAAGGCACTTCTATCCTTCAATAATATATGAGTGCAGGTTTTTTCATTGTCCTCTCCGGATGGGCTATCCTTAGATAGCCACTGCCTGCAAAGAACAAGGAATAAGGATACATTAGGAGAGGGCATTGTCTTTTTTTTACCTCATAAAATGTGTAGGACAGGCAGTGACAGAGGGGGTTGTGGAAAGAGAGAGAAGCAAAAAGATCCACTTTAAATCTCTCTTTTAGATTTGTGCCAGTTGATTTCACCCAGAAATCAGTTTGAGAAGATCTACTCCTGTTGGAAAACTGTCAATCTGTAGTCAAGCATGCATGGCTAAGCCGATCCATACACCCTGTAATGTAGACTATTATAGCCTGATATGTGTCTCTGGACCACAAAACCAGTCTCAAGTAGCACGGCATATTTGTAGCAATAGCCAACAATACATTCTATGGGTCAAAATTATCGATTAGGATATTAAGTAAAGATCATACTTCATGAATATATTTTGTAAATTTCCTACCGTAAATATACAGTATCTCACAGAAGTGAGTACACCCCTCGCATTTTTGTAAATATTTTATTATATCTTTTCATGTGACAACACTGAAGAAATGACACTTTGCTACAATGTAAAGTAGGGAGTAGTATACAGTATACAGAGTAAAGTAGTATACAGCTTGTATAACAGTGTAAGTTTGCTGTCCCCTCAAAATAACTCAACACACAGTCATTAATGTCTAATCCACTGGCAACAAAAGTGAGTACACCCCTAAGTGAAAATGTCCAAATTGGGCCCAATTAGCCATTTTATCTCCCCGGTGTCATGTGACTTGGTAGTGTTACAAGGTCTCAGCTGTGAATGGGGAGCAGGTGTGTTCAATTTGGTGTTATCGCTCTCACTCTCTCATACTGTTCACTGGAAGTTCAACATGGCACCTCATGGCAAAGAACTCTCTGAGGATCTGAAAAAAAGTAATTGTTGCTCTACATAAATATGGCGTAGGCTATAAGAAGATTGCCAAGACCCTGAAACTGAGCTGCAGCACGGTGGCCAAGACCATACAGCGGTTTAACAGGACAGGTTCCACTCAGAACAGGCCTCGCCGTGGTCGACCAAAGAAGTTGAGTGCACGTGCTCAGCGTCATATCCAGAGGTTGTGTTTGGGAAATAGATGTATGAGTGCTGCCAGCATTGCTGCAAAGGTTGAAGGAGTGGGGGGGGTCAGCCTGCATGTCAGTGCTCAGACCATACGTCGCACACTGCATCAAATTGGTCTCCATGGCTGTCGTCCCAGAAGGAAGCCTCTTCTAAAGATTATGCACAAGAAAGCCCGCAAACAGTTTGCTGAAGACAAGCAGACTAAGGACATGGATTACTGGAACCATGTCCTGTGGTCTGATGAGACCAAGATAAACTTATTTGGTTCAGATGGTGTCAAGCGTGTGTGGCGGCAACCAGGTGAGGAGTACAAAGACAAGTGTGTCTTGCCTACAGTCAAGCATGGTGGTGGGAGTGTCATGGTCTGGGGTTGCATGAGTTCTGCCGGCACTGGGGAGCTACAGTTCATTGTCTTAATGCTTATCAGTTCATCCCCTCCCTTCGGAGACTGGGCCGCAGGGCAGTATTCCAACATGATAACGACCCCAAACACACCTCCAAGACGACCACTGCCTTGCTAACCTTGACGACCACTGCTCTCTAACATCCACCAGTTCCGTGTTGTCGTCATGGAGGAGTGGAACTCCAGTGGCATCCTGTGAAGCTCTGGTGAACTCAAGAGGGTTAAGGCAGTACTGGAATATAATGGTGGCCACACAAAATATTGACACTTTGGGCCCAATTTGGACATTTTCACTTAAGGGTGTACTCACTTTTGTTCCCAGTGGATTAGACATTAATGGCTGTGTGTTGAGTTATTTTGAGGGGACAGCAAACTTTCACTGTTATACAAGCTGTACACACACTACTTTACATTGTAGCAAAGTGTCATGTCTTCAGTGTTGTCACATGAAAAGATATAATAAAATATTTACAAAAATGTGAGGGGTGTACTCACTTCTGTGAGATACTGTATGTATGTATTTTACATGAATCTCAGACACACATTTTCACACTAATTCGCAGAAGGAAAACAAAACACACTTTTCTGTCTCTAAGAGATGCAAAAAGCTACTGGAGTTTTTCTCCTCCAGATATCATCGCACTTTTATATTAAAAAAGGCATTGTGTGTAAATTCAGCCCAACAATGATCATTTCTATGTGACGTTCAGTATATAATATACTTAAGATTAAATACAGTGGGGTACAAAAGACAATGTGATTTGAAACAATGTAAAAATGTCAAAGAAAATAATAATATTGAAAGAATAAGAAGTATTTCAGATTCTACTTTACTTATAATCAAATTTGTGACATTGATCATGTTAAAAGGTCAGCTGTTCAAGTGTATTTTCACTTATAGTCTTAAATATTTTGATTCCACTATATTTTTAAATGCCTTCCCAAATGAATAAGAACTTTTTTAAATGTCTGAAATTAATAATTGAAATATGCATTTAGAAATGAATGTGGTTTGGTTTATAAGTGAGTGGTAATAAAACAACTGCATTTATAGATGTCCAGCAAATCACCCAACACAGAAAATCTGTCACATATATGAATGATCCACTTTTTCAATGCCACTGAAGAGAGATTTCACATATTAATCCGTTCAAAAGCTGGAACAGAAAGTCTACCTTCCACCAAACCTTTATGAACTCTGTCTATAGAGATTAGAAAAGAAAGCATGAAGGTTTACTGCAGCCTTACAGACAAGCATACTCACAAATGTGAAATGTGTCTCACTCCGAGGCAACTTCTCAGTCCATAGCTTTCAAAAGAGGAGACATTAATTATTATGATACTTTTCCAGAAGGTCTCCAGGAGTCATGATATCTGTGAAGGCACTTCTATCCTTCAATAATATATGAGTGCAGGTTTTTTCATTGTCCTCTCCGGATGGGCTATCCTTAGATAGCCACTGCCTGCAGAGAACAAGGAATAAGGATACATTAGGAGAGGGCATTGTCTTTTTTTTAACCTCATAAAATGTGTAGGACAGGCAGTGACAGAGGGGGAGGGGTTGTGGAAAGAGAGAGAAGCAAAAAGATGCTTTCAGATTATGTATAAATCTAAATTTAGAAAAATTGACACTTGAGACTGGTTTTGTGGTCCAGGGTGTCATATACCTGTACTGCTTGTTAACCAGTGATGCTGTAATTCAGCATTGTCTCTACAGCAGCAAATAATAAGCATTTCATATCATACCACAGTAACCTAATTATATTTTATTATTTTATATTTGTATTTGGTATTTGTATTTTTCACACTTATTTGTTTTTTTAATTTTGATAAATCTGAGATTAAGAAATAAAGCATTTTGAAAGAATGCAAAAGCTCTGACCATTATGGGCAAGGAGGAGAAGCATCCCACCCATACATTTTTTTTAGCAACAACCTTGTTGATAATATACTGTGTAAAACTGGGTCAGTCACTTTTGGTCATCTCAGGGCCCTGACTGGATCACATGAATCAAGAACATTGTCAATCAAAACCAAGTGACAGTTACTCAGACTCTACGGCACTAAAAGCCAACATTATTTTTACATGTACCATTATTGTGAATAATGACAGTGTCTAGCCATGTATATGTATACATTAAATCAAGGTTATTTTAGTATATCTGGTTACAGTCAATCTTATCCATTAAGTCGACATTTACTCATTTCTGGATGGCCATACATTTTCATTTATCTAAATAGAATATGTGCATATCATCAAACCTTTATTTGAGACATTCAACCATTCTTTATTATTTTCATGGTTTCCTGTGAGCTGACTGTGGAATGCACTGCTGAGTCAACACAGAGCCTTCCATAGCTGGCAGTCTGGAAGCGGTTATTAACGTATGAGTCAATGGCCTTCATGACAAATTCTCATGAAGAAATCATGCAGACAACACCAAATAAAACAGTCCCCTGAAAGACGAAACAAGATACTGACACACTACAAGGAACCAGCCGCATCTCAAGCAGTAAAACCTGATCTGAATGTCAATAGATGCTGTGACCTTGAGAAATGCATGTTGCAGATATTTCATATGGAAATCGAATGCATATTGTTGGTGCTTAATAGTTTAAATAAAGAACAATGTGAGAGAGCACCACTGATGAATTAAGACAGGAGGAAGTGCCTGTAATATTAATATAATCCAGCCTCTGCTTTTCTTAGTTAGCATAATGTATATATGTATTTTACATAAATCTCAGACACACATTTTCACACTCATTTGCAGAGGAAAACAAAACACACTTTTCTGTCTCTAAGAGATGCAAAAAGCTCCTCATCATCCACTAACCAGAATCTTAGAGTACAAAACAGGAAGAGATTTTAGCTTTCAAACCTAATAGACTGTTAATGGGGGGTGTTGCCTCCCGTTACTCCCTGTAACTGATTGTTGCTTATAGTCCATTGAGACTTTTTGGAAATTCTGGAAATCAAAGTGTTCATTTCATTCATGATATTAATTGATAAATTCTCTGAGCAAAAATGAGTGAAGACATGCAGGTCCAAGTCTTCAAACACTGGAAACAGATTGGATGGAGGTGTTAGCTGCGCATGGAGAGATGCTGACACACACACAGAAGGCTGACTCTGCACTATAACTGAGCTCTATGCAAAAACGTGACTACCAGCGTTTATTTTCAAGATGCATTTAATGCAGAACAAATGCAAATGCTGATACATAGTAAAAAGCCTCTTCCATAAGCTACGAGAGCTTCTACTTCTGTGAATTTCGTATGTGCATTACCAGTCTATGACTTATAGTCTATAAATTATCTATACAAAATTCACTTAACCTTCACAAATGTGGTTTACCACATCAGTAAAGGATAACTCCTAAACTGATATAGACCAAAAATCCATAATCTTGGCTGAATCTCTAGAAGCAAGATGATTTGTAACAACTTCACATTACTCACATGCAATCGAATGTCCTATAATAAGATTAAATCGATGAGAGACCTGAAACATAATCACTTTAGTGGAAAAGGTCAGAGGCATTTGTTTCTTGTGAAATCTCTTGTACCTGAGTTCACATTATGGAAGAAGAACAGATAATGAATCAGATTCCAGTATTAAATCTGCCATTTCGTTTATTCTGACCTCTTGGCCTTGTCAGCTACGAGGGTCTTAAAACCGAAGTGTTTACCAACATCTTAAGCTTTCAGATTAGAGTGCTGTGCACAAGTAATTATGAAATTAATCTCCATTTAAGCGCATGTCGCTTTAATACTGCCGGCTGTGCTCTCTCTCTCTCTCTCTCTCTCTCTCTACCACCAGCAAGGTCACATCACTCCATTGTTATACATATTACATAAACTTCAGGAAAATGCCTCTGTGAGATATGCTAATATTATTAAAATCCATTTTCCTAAACATTTATTTCTTAGCAATAATAGGATTCAAAACACACAGGATGCTTTCTATGGAATGCTTTTGAGACTTAAAACAGCTTTGCTTTAATCTCTGAGAGATAAAAAGGCTAAAAGCTGGAAAATGTTCAAATGCAAGAGAGGGATAGAAAGATTTGTGACTTAAGATGTTTGCAAAAATGGTTATCAATGAATAATCCGGACTTTGGAAAACTATTATAGTGGATGTGTGGTTTAACATAGCCTGTAGATCCCAGTCGTTCTCAGCTGGTGGGTAGTGACTTGAAAATGGATTGCAGGTCTCACTTAAAAGGGTCTTGAGTGCAAAATGAATAAGGAGGAATGTTTTTTAAATCACAGGCTATTCTATTAAAACTATTGCGATTTTGTTTTATTGAGCTTGTGATGCTTGTAGCAGTGTTAATACAATGTAATGTTTGATTATGAAAATACTTTTGTTTGTTTTAGTATGTGTAGTGTGGTGGATCACCACATGATAATAGTAAATCTGGGTCCTGGAGCTAAATTTTAGCATAAAAGACAAAATTCTAGTTGCAGAGAACTATTTCTTCTTGACCTTAGCCTTAATAATTATTTTTGATGATGTATCTTAATGGAATCTGTTATATTGAATAATATTTTTGACGTGAATACTGTCTCTTAATTGACATGTTTTCACATCTAAACATCTTTTACAGTGGCTCTAAAGTATCTGTGGCAAGAATGGAGACGAGTATACCAATGGCATCACTCTCTGCCTCACCCTCAGGGCAAAATCTATCGACCTCTTTTTCCACATCCAACAGATTCATTAAAACTGCCTTATGTAACTTTTATGTTCCGTTAATAAATAAAGGAATAACTCAAGTGACGAAAAGGTCAGTCAACTCTTTTCGTCTAGATGTCATTAGTGTAAACACAGGATGTTGATCCAATAATGCAATAAATAAGACTATTCTCCCTCCCTGGTTAACCCGTAAAAGTGCAGCAACATAAAATTATTAGGCTACATTTAAAATTAAAACATGGAATTAGTTATTTTTGGTATGTTCCAGCATAATTGGACTCACGTGTTGTTCTTCTAAATAGTGTTTTTATTTTCCATTTTATAATGTGAAAATAACATGTACAGATATAAACATTTTGCCATGTTACTTTCAGATCAATGTTGTAAATGTAACCTTTTTATTCCATATTTCAGTCACGTGGCCGAGAATTTGCAGAAACATCCTTTCAACATTTTAATGCGATTCTTTAAAAAACATTTAAAGGTTAATATATTTGTAAGAGCTACAACATTTTTGAGCACCTTAGCCGTGTGCAACATTTTTGGTACGAGACAGCTGAAAAATACTGCTGCACGGAAAATGCTGTCTAGACAGGCAGCTCGATAGATTTTGAAACACAACCCACTGACTCGTGTTCCTTATAAACAAATCGTGCAATTATTAAACCTACAGTAAAAGCATGCAGAGTAAACACTCAGACAAAAGCGTAAAAGAGTTAACGAAATCCCGTGTCTACACATTAATTCGAGTAAACGACAAAATGGGCGATGCTGAGGGAATGAATTATTTCGAACTCATCATCACGAACGTGACTGAGACCGTTGTAAAACATATTTCCTTTTACCGGAGAAAAACTACGCAAATGATAAATGGACTCTATATCTATGGCAATATTACCAGTGTGATGTCCCGGTCCATGTAAAGCGTCGGTAAAATCCAGTGTTGAGTGCTGATGGTTGTTGAAGATGCTGTGCAGATAGTGCCTGTGGTCCCTCCTCTAGTCTACGAGCGCCGGTGCCGTGTGTTGATGATGATGCGCCGTCGGTGCGTCACTCATTTATGGTGGAAAAAATGTTCCTCAGTCGCTCATCGGTCATCTACGACTACATGTGCAGGTATATTGAACACTGGAAATAATGTGATTGTTTTAGGTGCTGGTTAGCACTCAAAAAACGTAATAATTACAAAAAAGGCATGAATCCAGTTTAAATTTGTACAAAAATATTATTTGTATACTATAAAATTTAAGTCGTGTACAATTTAGAAATGATCCCGTTCGGGAAAGACAATAAACTTATGATAACTAATTAATAATTGTCTGCAGTTGGACATACCTCTAGTGTCCAGCTGCAGAACTGCAGCACCATACACGACAGCAGTTCCAGGCCAGCAATCTCAGACCTGAAATTAGGGCAAGTAGGGTGGAGATTATAGCCTATTTTAGTATTTGAAGTTAGTTCTTCTGAACCACAGCACCATATCGACCAACAGTGCCAGGCCAGCAATCTCTGACTGTTTAACCAATCCAGATCTCAGCCAACTATTTTTTTTTTCTGGCTGACCAAACACACGATCAGTGTTGAGGAAATTTACTTTTAAAAGTAATGCATTACAATATTGCGTTACTCTCTAAGTAACTAATTGTGTTACTTTTCATGGAAAGTAATGTGTTACGTTACTTTTGCGTTACTTTTTAAATATGAACAGGGCTTGATTGTTTGTTTTTCATTTAAAAAGTAATATTTATAGCAAATGTAAAACCTTTCACACCAAAAATAGTAATGAATAAAGAATGCAGGAAAAAAAGGTTCAACACTCGTCAACAATTAAAAACCAATGAAGCACAATTGTCTGTTTATCTAAAGTAAGTTGTGCTTATTAGTATGGTCGAACTAGATCATCAAAGGTCAGCAGCAAAGACATTGGTTAATAATAATGGGATTAAGATACATTTGAGTTATTTAACATATTTAATCATTGCAATTTTGTGTCATATTCTGAGTTTGCATTTCACTGTTTTAATTCATTTTGATGAATACTAAATCTGTTTTTGTTTTATTTTTTGCAAGTGAGATGAATTAATGCACATTCACATTTAGTCTTGAACTACGGTAACATCATGTTCACACAGCGCACACAATGCCTCTGTACTTCCGGTTTCTCTTAACATGGGGACAGGAGACTTGTCGGTCAATAAATGGGAAAACAAAGTAACTGGCGTTACTTTTTTTTAAAGTAACTCAGATATTTTCTTGTAAATTAAAAAGTAATGTGTTACCTTATTATTTACTTGAAAAAAAGTAACTTGATTACGTAACTCGGGTTACGTGTAATGCGTTACCCCCAACACTGCTCACTTTTAGCCAAACAGATGCCTTTTGCTTTTTATTTTCGTTTGATTGGCCAGACTCACACCAGAGCTCAGCCCAATGCTGCTTGACACAAGTCTGCGAGAAAGAAAAAATACATTTCCAGAGGTGTTGCATTTGCCCATACTCTGTTGCTATCTGTGAGGGAGAGATGAATAGATGAAGTTGTTACATGGATGTAAATGTGAGTGCATGGCATTATCCAGTGTCCATGAAATCACGTATTATACATAGAGGCCTGAGAGGCCACGTCCTGGTGCAAAGCATCATACATAGCTCACACATTACTTTTAAATGTCACAAAACTTGGATAAACTATAAGAATTCTACATTTGTCTAAGTAAATCTTTAGTACCATGAGAAAGAATGTAGCGACGTGAGTTTCACTTCCGCTTCTGTAGGTGTCGCTGGCGTTGCTTTTCTGTTTCAACACAAAACAAAACGAAGAAAAACACGAGCTTGTCAACAAGAGAATCTGTCAAAGCACCAGAAATGTCGACAGATCGCCCTCATCTAAACTATAAAAACGTTTACGGTTCATAATCAATGTAAACGTTTCCCGGTGGTAAGTTTTGTGGATACTGAAAAGCTCAGGTGGTTTACCAAGTAAGTTAACGTTAGAGTTCGCTAACTAGAAAATATGCACATCTCTTAACGTTACAGTAAATTGTAAACGACTGTTCTTTTGTTATTGGTCTTTGATATGTATTCAAAGTGCTTAACGTTAGGCCACAAATAAATCAGTTCGACGTGCATTACCGTGTTTAACACGATGAGCTCTTTGCAATGTTGTAAAATGGGAGAAGATGCTCGCTTATGTTGTGAATTTGAGGCGTGGTTAATGTTCTTAATATTAGCTTTTGGCTGTGTTCAGTATTTAGTTCACTAGACTGTACAGATGTTTGGATACTTTTAAGTATCAATGTGGAGTGTTTTTTTTGACTATCCACTTACATTAAGTAATAAAAGAATACAGCTTCATAATAACTTTTATATAAAGATCAGAAATATTAACTTGTATAATCTTGTACTTGGAAATTGACTGTTGAAATTGCCTTTTTTTCTTTAGGTTTCCTCATCAGTGGAAGCACAGATCCATAGGGTGACCATGGCCACCCATCCAGCCCCGCTGCCCTTGAAGGAGTTCTGCCCTCTCTACTACCTTCTCAATGCCATCCCTGCTAAAGTCCAGAAAGGTTTCCGTTCGGTCCTGGTCTACTTGACTGCATTGGACAGCAATAGTGATTATATAGCCATTGGCAGCAGCATCGGCATGCTGTACCTTTACTGCAGGAGAGTAAGCCAAATGAACAAATACAATTTAGAGGTAAGTCTCTTTAGTGCTTCCTCGTTGTCCTTTAGCACTCACTGTTGATCTCATCTGGTTAGGTTGTGTCTTATATAATCTCTTTTAATAGGGCAAATGTGAGGCCATTACTGCAGTGAAATTGCTGAGTTGTTTCGATGATCTTGTGGCTGTCGGGACGGCATCAGGCCGAGTTGCTTTCTTTCAGCTTGTGTCACCGTTACCTGGTAGAAATAAACAGGTACAAATTCATCTCTAAATACACTTTTCAAGTAGCAAGGGTTTCATTAAATAAGTGATTAGGTTTAATTTCACTCTTATTATTCACACTATATTGGAATAACAATGACTATGCCTATTTTATACAACATTTTTACTTTCCATCTGTGTAATTAAAAGATATAAATTAAGCATTTATTTTATTTAGCTTTTAACATTATTTAAAGATTGTGTATGTCCAAAGTAGCCATTTTTTGTGTCCCTACAAGAAAAAAATAAATAAAGACACACTTATCTAATTGATAATCTGATTATTGATGATTAAATCTTATTAGTCAATGGACCATGGTGTCATTTTTTGTTACAGCTGAGAAGGTTTGATGTTGTGGACTTGCACAAAAGCACAATTACTGCATTAGCATGGAGTGCTAATGGCATGAAGCTCTTCTCTGGTGATGATAAAGGGAGGGTGGTCTATTCTGCTGTGGACTTGGATAAAGTAAGACTTCATAAGTAGTCAAAATAGTGTATTTTCAATATTTACTGTAATACAGTTAGATGGACAATATAGTTCTGTCTTTCTTTCGGTCTGTCTGAAATCTTATTTTGTTTTACTAATGGCTGTGTGTGTGTGTGTGTGTGTGTGTGTGTGTGCATTGGTCTTTTAGGGAGTTTGTGATCCAGTGGTCCTCTTTGAAGAGCCTTCAGCAATAGTTCAGTTGGATTATAGTCAGAAAGTCCTTTTGGTTTCTTCCCATCAGCGCTCAGTGCTCTTCTACACGCAAGAGCAGTCGCATCATCAGCTGGGCACTAAACCACGTAAGAGGTACAAAACCCTCAGTCCATCTTCCCCTAAAAGTATGTCTATTCTTGTCAGGGTTGTGTATGAGTGTATGCTGAATTCTTGATATCTGGCTTTCATTTTACAGTAATGGCAAGTTTGGTGCCTGCTTCCAACCAGCTCTGTGCAAGCAGAGCGATCTGGTGATTTATGCAGCCAGGCCAGGGTTGCGTCTGTGGAGGACGGATGTGCGGGGACGTGTCGGGGAGACCCACGTCCTAAAGCCACTATTTAATCAGGATTTACCTCAGTTTGAGCTGTTCCCTCGTTCAGGCCCCAACGGTGGCTACAGACCTTCAGAAAGACAGTTGGGAATGGTCAGCTGCTTCTTGAAGGAGGGCTGGGTCCTCAGCTGGAATGAATACAGTGTTTATGTTGTGGACTGTACCAATCAAGTATGAATGCACACTTTGAATCTATATTATATCTGTATTTGAAATGTTGCCAACGCAAGCTTTATTTGTGCTGTTTTTCTCACTTCTTTCATTTGCTCATTAAGGTCATCATCGGAGGATTGGAGAGCAGTGGAGATATTGTGTCTGTGTCATGCACTGAGAATGAAATCTTCATTCTGAAAGGAGATCGGGACATTTTGCGGATCTCAAATTGCCCTGAGGGATTGGTTTCCAACTGTGAGTTGCAGTACTGATGCTGTAATGGCAGTTTTAGTCATGCACTTTACTCCATCAGCAGTACTCAGATATTAAGGGATAGGAAAAAGCCTCTTTTGCCCTTGGCAGTTCTTTTACTTAGTCATCTTTTAGGGTCAATTAGTATGAAATTATGAATCGTAGCTTCATGAGTTATGGGTGTGCCATGAGAGAGGGTCTCTTGAGAGAGAAGGAGGGCTTCTCTCTCAACAAAAATATGATATTTAAATTCTTAGCAGATAGTTTAGGGATCAATAAGTTTTTTTATGTTTTGAAGCATATTAAAAATACATTAAAAACAGTATTATTTTAAAATATCATTACATTTATATTAGTGGTGGGCCGTTATCGGCGTTAACGTGCTGCGTTAACGTGAGACTCTTATCGGGCGATAAAAAAAATATCGCCGTTAATCTATTCTCAAAGTTGGGGTGGGAGCTGGGTCTATACTACGCAAGCTATGATGACTTTCACCCTGATATTTTAGCGCGGATGTATACCTAGCCGAATTGCGCTGTAGGGGGCGAGAACGAGTCTTCGAACTAGAGGCTGGCATTTTTTCGGGAATCCCGCGGGATGGGAAACAAAATCGCTACGAATCACGTGATTGGGACGGGAGAGGAAAATATTTAAGCGGGAGTGGGCGGGACCGGGAATAGTAATGATACCCAACTTTACACACAAATATACCTTTTATATAAATAAACTATAATCTGTATATTTGAATTCTGAACTCAATTCTAGTTGCCCTGTCTCTTTATGCTCTCCTCCTGTTTGCTTTGGTGTGGCTGGTTAAATGAATGACGCAGTCCGTGATGGACAGATTGTTAACGGCTGGTCTATGTGGTAATACACTCGGGCACGACATCCAAATGCTCACCTATCATTCATCAACCTCAAATATGGCTTTTCATCTGAAAGATGTATGTAGTAGCAACTTTACATGGCCGCTCAATATGATGTTAACCTAGAGAAATGTGCGCTATTGAAGTGTTTGTGTGGAAGCGTTTGCTGCAGGACAGGCTCCGTGCGCTCACTTGCTCCTAAAATCTCCGTCATTTTGGTCATACAGATAAAAGTAGCCTAATACATCTTTCGAATCTGTAAAGACTCTACGTTTATTTGTGTGCACTCAGAATAACAACGAAACGTTGCGCTTTTAAGCAAACAGGATGCGCTTTAGGTCTCGTGAACTTGAGCGAGAAACTTCGAAACTCCGTCTTTGAAAAATATATCTATAGAGAGTGAAATGTCAAAAAAATAAAAATAGAAGACGTGTGTGTTAGCATGGATGATTTACATGAAATTTAATCTGTGCAACACTGTGCATATGGCTTTCAGTTCAATATAATAAGAAAAAACGACATTTTGGGTTTTTATTCAACTAATAAGGTGGGCACGCTGTGATCTGTACTATATTTTTACTGTAATTGACAGTTATCGGCAAAAAAACAACAACACGGGAGTGGGAGGGAATGGGAGTCATTCTTCCGGGAGTGGAACGGGATTTTCCCCCAGTTTTTTCGTGGGATTGGGACGGGAAGAGATTAAAGTTTGTGATGCATTTTGGAAACGGGAGATGAGCCCCTGGTCTAATGTGCCACCTGGCTTGAGAAACTCGTTCTCAAAGACTTACTTTTAGTCATTATTTGGGTAGCACACATATTCTGAATGCCTTCGGCAGAATTCAAATGAGCCATTTTAATCTAGATTAATCTAGATTAATTCCAAGATTACAGTGAGATTAATCTAGATAAAAAAAATTAATCTATGCCCACCACTAATTTATATATTTACTACACATTTGTATTTTAAACTGTAATTTAGAAATGTAGAGATAATTGTAATATGCTGGTGCATAAGAAACATTTATTATTATTATCTGAATATACAGCATTTTTCTGAAAAATAAATCTTCTGTGACATAATACATGTCTTTACTGTCGCTTTTATCAATTTAAAAGGAAAGTTCACCCAAAAATCATCATTTATAAATAAGTATTTCTTCTGATGAATACAAAATATATTTTGAAGAAAGGGGGAAACTAAATAGTTGCTGGTCCCCAATGACTTACGTTGAATGTGAAAAAAAAAAGAATATCATTTTTGGGGGTAAATTGTACCTTTAATTTCTAAAAGTATAAATAAAAAAAGACCCTAAACTTTAGGTAGCTGCAACCATTAGCCCAGAAAATGTCCCACTAAAAATGTTATGCTGTAGATTTGCTGTGAGAAAATTTCATATGAAAATGGTCCAATGCATTTGACCAGTGTCAGCAACTTATTTTTTTTATATTTTGCTTGAAATGCATTTTTAAGTATTGCTTGAGTGTCCGCACTCCTTTTAGGGCCATTGTATCTCACATACATATCTTTCTTATGTATTTTTCCTCTGTATTAGACCACTCCTACCGTTTTACATCTCCTCTTTCTACACCCACTATTTTGCTGCCTCCTAATGGCGCTGTTGAAACCGCACAGCCTATCAGGACCATGGCCATTATTACAGAGCAGGAGAATCAAGGCAGTCCTAACTCAGAGGAGGTGCATGATGGGATTGAGGATTCAGAGGAGGTGCGGGAGGATCAGCATCCTGAAAAATTAATTCATGTGGTAGAGGCTCTGGAGGTGGAAGAGGACTTGGAGCTGCAGCGGGCCAGTCTGGGTACAATGGAGTCCCACAGCCGCAGCAGCTCAATCACTTCATGGGAGAGTGCGCAGGGCATGTTTACCACTACGGAGGCCTCAGAACTTTCCTCCAGCCGATACAGCACCATCGCCCAAGAAGACTTCCAACAGGAGCTGGTGGTCAAGGCCATCAAGCTGAAGAAGAAAGGCAAGAGAAGACGGCAGGGTAAGATGATCAGTATCGCATGATGTAGTGTGTAAATTTGATTATGTTCCATTAACTGATGTTCTCCATACATTCTTGCAGAGAGTGGAAATTGTGTCAATGAGCGCAGCAGCTGGTCAGAGAGCGTTTTCAGCCAGGATGGTGCAAGCAGTGACTTTCTAAACACACCCATGAGCGAGCCTCCTTCAGACCACACCAGCCTCCTGTGCAGCAGCTTCGACCTGCACAGCACCGGCTCACCAGACCAGGACGGTTCCGTTTGTGGAGAATCCCACAATTCCGATGCCTTTCCCATTCTGAGCCCATCAGAACCCTTACTGAGCGAAGAGCCTCGTCAGGATCCACTTCACCAAACAGCAGAGACCCTACCGCCTTGCCCTACATCACTGTCACTACAAGACATGGAGTGTCAGGTGTACAGTGAAAATGTGTTTGCAGAAAACGAGCAAATTGCAGCTACGCCTGATGTGGACATGCTGCTGGAATGTACTTTCTCGTACATGCAGGCAGCTGACGAGCAGGACATAGTGAAGGAATATGTGAAGGAGAACAAAGACACATTGAAGGATTCGGAGGAATATTTTAATCAGAGTTTACATGGAGACTTTAATTTGGATTTATCTTATGATCCCATTAGACCGCTAGGTTACTCCCCGGAACCTGAGCCATCGCCATCTAGTGACGAGGAGGATATCTATGCACATGGAGTGCCATCCAGTGCTAGTCTGGGGGATGGACTGAATGCCCTGAGCTTGCAGAGTTCATCTGCTAAGCAGAATGAGGACGAAGAGTCGCAGCTCTTCAAAGCTGACCAGGTTAGAGCGCTAACCAACTAATAGACAAGAGATCTGTAGATCAGGAGAAAGTTACTTATATAGTATAATTTATATCATTGTAATATCATTTTGTATTTTATTTATAACGTATTTGTATATGTATATAACGTATTTGATCAAAAATATGGTAAAAACAGTAATAATGTTAAATAGTCTTACAATTTAAATGTTTTCTATTATAAAATATAGACAAAAGACATCTATTATTTCTGTAATGGCAAAGCTGATTTGTGACCTTGGACAACAAAACCAGACACAAGGGTCTTTTTTTATACATCAAAAATTACATTTTAATATATTTGCGGTAGGAAATTTACAAAATATATTCATAGAACACGATCTTTACTTAATATCCTAATGATTTTAGGCATAAAAGCATAATCTATCATTCTGACCCATACATTGTTTTGTTGGCTATTGCTACAAACATACCCGTGCTACTTATGACTGCATTTGAGGCTGTTTAGTCTTCAGTGTCACATGATCTGTCAGAAATCATTCTAATATGATGATTTGCTTCTCAAGAAACATTTCTTATTATCCATGTTGAAAAAAGTTATGCTATTTTTGTATTTATTTGTTTACCTTGACAGTATTTGATGAATGGAAGTTTTAAAGAATAACATTTATTTGCAATGTTATAGATGTATTTACTGTCATATACTGTAAAAGTATGAACTGCAGTATAATGTTCTTAAAAGTCTTTGTGAGAATCACCATATTATATTATATTTATGTCATGTGTTCTCTGTTTTAATCTTTGTATTTTTTATTTTCTTTGAAGTTGGCTGAAAGTTGGATGGGCTACAGTGGGCCTGCTTGTGGCATCCTCAGTCTAGTAGTGACGGACAGATATATCTGGTGTCTGGACTTTAAAGGAGTTCTTTTCTGTAGTGGTCTTCATAATGGTAGCTTGAGCTGGCAGACGTTTGAGGAAAATGTCCATCAGGTGGCGCTGTCCCCGACAGGTAAGGGGCATAGATTTTTGTTATTAAATAACCATACAACTTTGTAAATGCATATTAGTTTTTGATGTTCTAGACTAAGCCTTGTCTTGTTACTGATGTGTTTTCTTAGGCTCATTACTGTGGAAGGTGGAGCAGAAGACCATGACTGCCTACGCTTGCGGGAAAGTCACCATCAAGGGGAAGAGACACTGGTACAAAGCCCTGGACGACACAGCGTTTGTAGCACTTGGTGATGACACGGCCTGGATTATTCGCACTAATGGAGACTTGTACATACAGACAGGTGTGGTAGAACAACATGCACCATACTGATCTCACATCACAATGAGATATTCTACTTAATATTCCTGAAAAGCTTTAATGGAGTAATCTGTATCGACTTTTAATTCATACTACGTTATGCCTATATAAACATTGCTCACACACAGTTGCTGTCACTTAACAGAATTGCAAAAATTCTTATTTTCATTATGTTCGGGTTTCCTGTACACCTCTACTGTTTGGAAAAACAGATATTCCGGTCACAACATTAGTTGAAATGTTTATGATGCTCAAATGAACAGAACAATGTATTGACACTGCATATCACCACAGAGATAGATGTTATTTCACTATTGGACCACTAGAGAGTACTGTATGTACTAAACATAACTCGTTGTATTTTAAGTTAAAAGGACAGTTTGCCCAAAAATGAAAATTCAGTCATTATTTTCTCACCTTTATGTTGTTCCAAACACATGTGACTTGTGTAAGACAAATGGAGGAATGCACTAGTTGTTTTTTATACAATTAATTCCCATGTGGGCTGAGGACATTCAATTATCAAAAATGATCCATTAAACTATCATAAAAGTGGTACATAGGACTTGAAAATGATTGTATTAATTGACAAAAACTGATTATACTGCAGTGTAATTGAATAGAAAGAGCAACCAGTTTCTCCATTTGTGTTGCATAATAGAAAGACAATTCTGTAAATGGGTGTGTGACCAAATTATGACACTTTCGTTTTCCTCTAAACTGACAAAATAAATAGTTATATCACGTTATTGATTTAGCAATTGTAGGTGTTTCCTGCTGTCACCAATTGTTTTGCTTTAAAGGAATGTAACTTTGGGATGGGCTCTGCTTTGGTATTATGTAATAATCGAGGGCAAAATCAACTCCTGTTTTTTTACCATAAAGCTTTGTTAAAGCCTTATCATCCCTTTATGACCCCTACCACTCCAGTAGAGGTCATTAGTACTGTGAACATACTGCAAAAAATGTTCACTAGTAGCAGATTGTGGTTTCATTGGGAATGTAAACCATGAAAATATGCATAAATCAGCTGCAATACTGTTGCTATATGTGTGTCTTCAGGGTTGAATGTGGACAGGCCATGTGCGCGGTCAGTGAAGGTGGACTGTCCCTGTCCCATGGCACAGATAGCTGCACGGGGCAGTGCGGTGTGGGCACTGAGCGAGCAGAGGGGCGTGTTTTACAGAGAGGGTCTCAGCAGCTACTGTGCAGAGGGGGAGCACTGGAAGTATGACACCGTCAGGTATGTTTGTCAGCGTGGTTTTCTCTTAGCTGATAGCAAATTCACTATAGTGAATAAATAAAACAATGGTTCTGGTCTGGTTTTACTTCAGCACCAAGATTTTTCTTTGGAGATCAAGTTGCCACATAATGCAGTGTCAGAGTTGTGACCACCTTATTTTGCAAATCGGAAGTACAGATTGAAATGTAACAAAAGTATTTGTTTAAAGTACATGTATAGTATTTATGTAAAGTATACATATGTTTTCAATAGATTAGTTCTGTTTAAATACATTTATATATAGATATTAGGGGTGGCGCACGGTACATGTATCCATACCGAACCGTCACGATACGGGCATCTCGGTTCGGTCAACTCGGTGCATTGAGCCTTACAACGAATACAGGCAATTCACCCCAATCCAGAAGGGGGCGGCCGCAGCAATGCAACGCTGTTTGATAACCGCCATCAGAAGAACAGCGAATGTCACCAGTTGCGCACTTGAAAACAAAGCCCACTAGACAGTGACCATGTGCTGATTCTGAACGCGTCTCTCACGTAGACTGAAAAAGGAGTATACTTTAAAGGCTTGCGCACTCAACTGATTGCGAAATTGTCTTTGTCTTTTCCATCAATTTTAACATTTATTAGACTTCACTTCTAATTTAAGTGAACTTAAAACAATCTTCACATGAGCCAATAATAAATGACATATTTAGTTACCTGTGCCCTTCAGCAGAAATATACAGAAAATGAATAGTGACCAAACACTAAATTCTAAATTAAATATAGATGAACCCATTAAACTATACAAGTTATTTATTTCATCATTTTCTTCTTGGATTAATAGATGTCACAGCAGCTGGTTGTTAGCTTATTTGCATGCTATTGCTTTAAAATCTGCTGCTGAACATGACTGGGATCTGACACGCATCTTATTTTCTCACAACTCTCTTTACCTTTTCTGACACATTTCAGGTCTTAAAAAAAGTATCTTCTAATGAACGGATGGGTTCGGGTGTTTTATATGAGGTAGACAGTTCTGGGGTGCCTCGGGACAGTTTTTAAAACCATTTCAGAGACCTATTCTTAAATGTGACCCATATATAACATATTGCATCCATGCAAATAGTTTTAAGGCAGCTTTAATCACCTTTTTGGTGACTTCATGCCTTAACTGACGGCATAACTAGGACATTGCATGCACATAGTTTCTTTCGCTGTTTGATATGAAATGATACAGGCTACAGCGCGTGCCGGTGTAGTGCCGAATTATGACCCCCGCCAGATTAATACCCCCCTAGTATTGGTAGGTTTAGGCTTAGGTGTGTGGGAGGGGTTAGGATTAGGCAATCAGGTAGCGATTTCAACGAGGAGGGTTATAATTTGTCTGGCAGTCGAAAACGGGCACAACACTGGCACCTTTGTCTGAAATGTCTCCCGTTTGATGTGGTCATAAAGACTTTCTGCATCTAAATAAATGCAATCCTTTACAAGAAAAAAAGAGACAGAAGCAGCAGTTGTGAATGGGGTGGTCAAGCCTAGCCCCGCCCCTGCGTTAAATATTTTGAACACGTTAATCTGAAAAAATTAATCTCCTGCGTTAACGTGCTAATTTTGACACCACTAATATATATTTTATATATATATATATATATATATATATATATATATATATCACCAGTTTGACAATTTGATTTATGAATATTTGATTTATAGCCTGCCAACCTTAACATTGTGCTGCGTTAATTGATGTATTTCAAAGCATGTTGCTGATGTATATTGTGCATAAATAACCATGTTTATGTTAGCTTTTGCTGTATAAATAAATTTATACATTGAGATATGTGTTTATGTGTGTCCATAGTGAGAGCCAAGGTCTGGAACCCATCTGTATTGCTCTTGGTGAGAATAACACAGTCTGGGCATTGGATACCAGTGGCAATTTATGGTTCAGAACAGGGGTCACAGCTAAAAAACCCCAGGGTGAAGATGACCACTGGTGGCAGGTACCACATACACATATGTAACATGCACAATACATCATCTTCTACAGTTGGTCAGATCTTCTGCCTGTATGCTGTGTGTTTAACACCCTTACTGTCAAAGAATCACACATTTTGTGTAAAAATTCCAACTATTCCTAAAGCTTCTTAGCAGAAATGTTTCAGATTTGCCAAAACAATGACCATCTTTTTTGTCTTTATTACTTTTTCATTTAGGTGAGCATCACAGACTATGTAGTGTTTGATCAGGGCAGTCTTTTCCAAACTCTGATCCAGGCCACACAGAGTGTCGCCACAGCCACCAGAGCTCCGGTCGAGCGGGTTGCTGAACGTCTGCGCGTGGCCTTCCTTTCCCAGCCCTCCCAGTGCCAGCCTAGCCTCATCAGTGTCAACACCAGTGGTGTGTGGATTGCTTCTGGACGCAATGAGTTCCACGTTGCCAAAGGCAGCCTCATTGGTATGACGCATGTGAAACATGGTGGCTTAGAACAAAAATATGCTCTTCTATTGACTGAAGATCTTGTTTGAAAATGTCATTATTTTATAGTGATGTTAATGCTAACATCTTAATGCAGGGACATTTTGGAAAAGCATTGTACCCAGAGGAACAGCTTCAGCCACAAAATGGACCTTTTTGTTCTCCTCTGCTGTTCCAGCTAAAGAGGGTTTGTAGAAATCCTGTCTTCCTCTTCACATTGTGCAGTATCTGTTGTCATGCAGAAAGCAATTCAATATTATTATACACAATTAAAATCTCGCTGATGTCTCCACAGGGAGTTTCCTATGGTTAGGTCAGAGCAGAAAAGACCTGTTCTGTATTTGGGACCAAGACCTTCAGATGCGGCCCTTCACCATACAGTTTCCCCCAGACGTAGAGATGGTGCAGTTCTCTGCCTGTCGTGACGCTCTGTGGGGTTTAGATCACTACGGTCGTGTCCACATCCGCACTTTATCAGCCAGTTGCTCCACAGGAATGCACTGGGCATTGCTGGACCTCAGCCAGCTTGGTGAGATAACTTTCTTTCCATTGACAATAGATTTATCAGTGGATCACATGCTGGCTAAATTTAAACTCTTGTATTGTGAGAACACCAAACCCAAGAACACCAAAAAAAACCTGAGGAAAATAATTTGTATTTGTGGCATTGTTTTCATGAAAATGAAGCACCCCCCATTCTTATTACATGTTTTTGTCATCAGTATCATCAGTAGTAAAACAAATATGATCATTGTTATTTTATCATTTAAATAATAGGTCATTGTTTTTTTTCAGTTTTTTCGGAAGAAAAAATATTTTTCTTTACATTACAGTACAAAGGTTTGGGGTAGATAAGATGTTGCTCACCAGGGCTACATTTATTTGAGGTAGAAGTAAATTATCTAAAAAAAAAACTTATTGGTGTATCTTGCATAATATGTCGAGAATGTGTAATATATATGTAAAGAATAAATTAATAATCTATAATTAATGTATATCTAAAATTCAGCTGCCATTACAAGAATTTTCAGCAGCCATTACTTTACTTAGCCATTAAATATTGATTATTTATTATCTTATTATTTCACATTATTATTATTATGCATTAGTTGTGAAACTTAATATTTTAAAAGAAATTGTGATGCATTTCAGTGTTTATCATTGTTGATGAGCAGAAAGTTCAAAAGAACAGAACTTAGAATTTATTTTAAATGTAATATAAAAGATTTTACTGTTACTTTTGATCAATTCAGTGCTTGAATTGAATACAAGTATTAATTGAACATAATGGCAATGATAATTTGTGTGTGTGTGGTGATGTGTTTAAAGGGTGGTTGACTGTTTTTTTCTAGACTTGATTGTTTTTATGGGGTGCAGTCTAGCATGTAAAATGCATTATTTTTCACATAATTTACCTTTATTCCACCGCTCTGTCCTTTTTCCTCTAAACGCTCGGATCATTTCCTGCTTTTATGAAGCCCCTCCCTCAGAAATACACGATGGGCTCTGATTGGTTAGCTGGCCCATTGTGATTGGCTAAACCACCTCTAGAGTGCGGCATGTGCTCCGGTTATATTGTAAACAATGGCGTTGTCTATATTGCTTATCAATTTGAACCCGATTGAGACGCAGAGGATATTAGTGAAGAGGATCGCGGAGAACCTGTGCAAGCACGGCTTTTAATGGTAGGTCTAAGTTTTTAGTTGGCTCACGTATGCATTAGATATCACTTAATAGTCGTCCTTATGATGATGTGTCTGACACATGATTTACAGTAAATAATTTGCTTCTCAAGGTCTCAAGTGCCGTAAACACGGGTCATGTGTGAGAGAATGACGCATGTTGGGCATACCTTGCTGAGGACCCTCTCCTGTTTCTCCTAGTTCAGATTACCATGTCTCCTGGCTGTCCACATGGTCTGCCGTTGACCTACTTCTGCCATATTCACGCATAACCAGCACACTCCCACTTCCACAGAAGCGATACTCTTACTAAACACACATATCTTTCACTTTCATTTCTTAATTTCCATTTCCTGGAATCTTGAGCTTCCAGCAGGTTAAATAGCAAGCCATGGTTTCATTTATCAAAACCGGCTGTTGCTAAGGGTGCTGTTTATATTTTTAATTCAAGCAGGTGGCTTGCATAACACATGTTTTGTAATAAAGCCGGTAAGCTAACTATCAAAGGTCATGAGAGGAAGAGATCAGTCCTTTAGTATTGAATTTTGCAGTGATTAGGCTTTAGGAATGCATTAAACACACATTTAATCAGTGAATTTGGTAACAAGACACAAGTTCACAATCTCCCAAATGCATTTAAAAACAATCAAATGAATTTAACAAACAGGATGTTCTAATCTGATTACAAAAGACATATTTTAATTACACGGCCTGTCATTAGAAGGCGTTTGTTTATGGAGCACAAGTGTGTGTGTTTTGAGTCGGTGTGTATGTGTTTTTGATGTGACAGGATGGAGACACAAATAGGCAAAGCCATGTGATGGAACAGCTGTAGCCCTGTCAGTCTTGGGTTGTTTTCGTATGAGCGGCAATGTGAAAGATGAGTCTGGGGCTAGTCCTGGATCTACGGGCATTTTTAGGTCGGGTACAGATGCACATGATGTTTTCAGTGTTTTTAGACTCAGGCCTGTGGACCAAGTCTCAGTGAGGGTTATTGGAGTCCATCAGGTTTAATGAAGCATCCTGAAATACTGGTTCTTTAGAGTCTAAATGTCTCATGAACCTTGTTTTGTTTTGTCCTCAATGAGTGTCCTCAATAAAATGCTACAGCAGCAAAACTCGAATGGCTTAGAAAAAGGCCATCCAATGAACCGAAGCGTCAGCTTTGCTTTATCTTGTTCTGCTGGTAATGAATCAGCACAGTGTGTAAAGAGCTCTTGCGCAAAAGGCCACGGGTGTGACAACATCTAAGTATCTCTATTGTTTTCATTCATGGTATTCATCAAGCCCTCACAACATTATTTTTTGCATTGATTTGATAGGTGTGTTTCATACTATCTAACTCAGCGAAATAATGTTAAACAGCACACCAATATATAGGAAAAGTAGATTTTCTGTTTTTCGTTTTGCTTTAGGTGACAGTTATATTTATTTAGTCATTTAGCAGACGCTTTTACCAAAGCGACTTAAAAATGAGGACAACTACATTTAAAAATGTATTTAATTCATACAACAAAATATTTAACTTGTTGGCATCTGCAAAAATAATCAGAATCAGCTTTATTGCCAGGTATGTTTACACATGCAAGGAATTGGTTTTCGTGACAGAAGCTACCGTAGTGCAACTGAATGACAGTGACAGAACAAAAAAACAGATGATTAATACAAATAATTCAAAAGAACAAGTAAATAAGGAATAACAATATACAAAATATTGACAATTGTATGTACAGGCATATAACAATGGACAGTTTTATGTGTACAGGTATATTATGTACAATTGAAGTGTAGACTAAGTATGTGTCTTAGATAAATAGGTGTATAAATAGTGTGTGTACCATAATAATTGTCAAGTGTTCATGAGATGGATTGCCTTCTTTGAGGAAAGAAACTGTTCCTGTGTCTGGTCGTTCTGGTTCTCAGAGCTCTGGCTCAGACTCTGTGCTGGGTGTGAGCTCAGATGATTTTCAAGTCAAGTCAAGTTGATGGTAACAGTTCAATAGAGATGTGTGCTGGGGTGAGAGTTTAACCTACTGTCAGCTTTTGCCAGCTCTTTTGCTCACTCTGGATAAGTGCAGTTCTTGGAGAGTGGGGAGGGGTGTACCAATGATTCGCTCAGCAGTCCTGACTACCCTCTGAAGTCTTCTGAGGTCAGATTTGATAGCTGAGCTGAACCAAACAGATTATTGATGTGCAGAGGATGGATTCAATGATGGCAGAGTAGAACTGTTTCAGCAGCTCCTGTGGCAGGTTGAACTTCCTCAGCTGGCGAAGGAAGTACAGCCTGTGCTGGGCCTTTTTTTACAATGGACCCAATGTGATCGTCCCACTTTAGGTCCTGAGAGATGGTGGTGCCCAGGAATCTGAACGACTCCACTGCAGTCACAATGTTGTTCATGATGATAATTTCTTTCTTCAGTCGAAAAGAAATTAAGGTTTTTGATGAAAACATTCCAGGATTTGTATCCATATAGTGTACTAGCGAAACGATCAGTCATTTAGAAAAAAAAAATGTATATGCTTTATAAACACATATCCGCCTGTTTTTGATCGTCCCAGACTTCTTTTCAACGTCATTACATATTACGTGGTCACGCTTAACGTAGGCGGAAGTGCCAGGTCAATGTTTACAAGTTAAACGTGCAAATACTAAGTCCGACGCCATTTACAAAAAAGGGAGTTACAACTCAACGAGTTTACAAGGTAAAACAACGATGTTGGACGATTTTGAACTTGGAGGACAAGATGAGATGGATCCTCCATCAAGCGTGACCTTTTCAACGTTATTACGTATTACGTAAAGTCTGGGACGTAAAGTCTGACACATTTGTGTGTTTATAAAGCATATACATTTATTTTATTTTCGCTAGATAAGACCCTTATTCGCCATCTGGAATCGTTTATAGCCCTTTAAAGCTGCATTGAAACTGTAATTTTGACCTTCAACCGTTTGGAGTCCATTGATGAACACTATATGGATACAAATCCTAGAATGTTTTCATCAAAAACCTTAATTTCTTTTCGACTGAAGAAAGAAATACATAAACATCTTGGATGACAATCTTACAGACCAAATTTTTGAGCAGTAGTGTAAATATTAAATAGTGTGTTTTGATAATATATATTGCTTAGTAGATATGTAATCATACTGCAAAATTAATTCTGTCGTGGAACGTGTGGCAGACGATATGAGCTGAAAAAGGAGAGAATATGTGCTGGTGTATCGCATGTTATGTTAAGATTTGCAATCCAAGTCCTCAACAAAGCCCTTATGACGTACAAATGTCATCTCAAGGTTTCCCTATCATATCATAGTGTACAGACAAGACCTCTGTACAGTTCTAGACTCCCCCCACAGTCCTACTGCTCACTAAAGAGTCTGGAAAAATGGCCCTGGATAGTGAAATGGTGCTAGATGTGATATATGGTGTACTGTAGAGTTTAGACATCCTGCACAAGGTCACAGTGCATTTTTTCAGTCACCCTCAGATGGATTGTGATGGCTGAATATTTCCAGGCACAGTGAGGCATTTAAGAAATGTTGAGACATACAAAGTGTAATACAAATTAACCTTCCAAACTTTTGTTTGTAACTTATCTCATGTAGTTTACACGCATGAATGACCAATCATATGGTTTATTGATTAAAGCAGTGCTATTTTCTAAGTATTTTCCCTTAGTCTTATATTAATGTAATGTTCATTCTCTGAACCTCTCATGTGCCAATCATATTTCACTGGAATCACTTTTGCTCTTTCTGTTACTCCCTCACAGGACACGTGAAGTTTCTCAGTTTATCTTGTGGCAGTCAGAATGTTTGGGCGTGTGATAGTAATGGAATGGTGTATTTTCGGGTTGGAACTCAACCTTTGAACCCCAGCATGATGCTCCCTGCCTGGATCTGTATCGAACCTCCCGAACAGGTAAACAAGCTTGACATGACTGGTACTGCCTGCTAAATCCTCACTGTAATGTAGTTTCAGCTCACTCACAAGCTTACATCCAGTCAACTACTCCAATGTTCAAAAGTTAGGGGTCAGTAATATTTATTTGAAAGAAATCAATACTTTAAGAAATGGCATTGATCAAAATTGAAAATAAATTTTGTTTAAAAAAAATAAAGGTGAAAAAACTAAATGTATTAGATTTTTACACAAAAATATTAAGCAGCACCTGTTTTCAACATTGATAAAAATAAATATTTCTTGATCAGCATATTAGAATGATTTATCAAGGATCATGTGACACTGAATACTGGAGTAATTGTCCATCACAGGAATTAAATGTGAAAATACATTAAAATAGAAAACAGTTATTTGAACTGTTTTTACTGTATTGATGTACAAAAGAGGAACATTCAAAAACATTAAAACATCTTACCGACTCCAAACTTTTGAACAATTATCAAACTATTATCATAATTAATGTGAAAATACTATCATGTTTGATGGCCTCAAACTCTTTGACCGTCTGAATACTGATTCCATACTGAAATTCTTGTTTACAGTAACAATTGTTTTGATGAACCGTTCCTACCATGACCAGTGAGGGAAAATTTGGCCCTTGGAATACACCATGTGATAATTTCACCAACCTTATGCACTTTTCTTATTCTCATGTGTTCTTTGAGCAGCCTGCTGGCCTTCATCTGGTGAAAATTCAGACGAGTCCTAATGACCGCATGCTGTGGGCGCTGGACAACAGAGGCAATGTGCACGTGCGCGTCGGCATCACTGAGGAGATGCCTGTTGGAACTGCCTGGGAGCACATTCCTGGTATACCTTCATTACATAATCTCATCTGCTGTTTTTAATATTCTTGTATTCAGACTTTATTATTCTTCAACTCATTTTCATAGATGTTTAATTAGAGTAGGAACTTGTCTGACTGGTCGTTGGTTCAAGTGTGTGTTTTTTTTTTTGTCCTAAATTGTAGGACTACAGGCAAGTCAACTGGTTCTAAGTATGAGGACCGCTTGGGTTCGCCTTTATAATGGTGAAGTGGCTCGTCGATACGGCATTACAGAGAAGAACCAAGCTGGAGACTACTGGAAGAAGATCCCAGGACTGGTCAGCTGGCTTGCAGGTGAGTGTTTAAAATCGATTAATAATAAATTGAGCATCTGCACACGTAAATGATCAAACTGACCAAGTAGCTGTCTTATGCAGTGACACCTATGGATGAACTGTGGGCAGTTGCTCCTGCTGGTGCTCTCAACCTGCGCCTTACCAAGACTCTGCAAAACTATAGGAGCACAAACCATGGTAATGCGAGTTCTCTGAGTGGAGAGGAGCTGGAGGAAGAGTGGGAGGTGATTTAGAAGCCATTAATTGTGTCAAAGCATCCCAGAATCACTGTTCTGTGAAATTTCTTTCTATGCACTTTGTCTTTTTAAAAATGTATTTCATTTCCTTAAAAAAAGAAAATTCTGTCATCGTTTACACATCCTCATGTAATGAGTATGTTATGCTCTGTTGAAACCTTTCTGAGGGTGTTTTTTTTTAACACCTTGTGCACCTTGTGACATGAAATTGTTTACCCATTTTGTTTTATCCAGCACATTATTTCCATAATATCCACATACACGGTTATATCAATTATTTTTTAACTCATGTTGATCACTCATGTTTAACTCAGAAGGAGGTTCTGTTTATACATTATCATTCAAAAGTTTGGGGTTAGTAAGATTTTTATTTTATATTATTTTTTAAGATGTTAATACTGTTGAGCAAGGATGCATTGAAGTGATCGAAAGTGACAGTAAAGACATTTATAATGTTACAAAAGATTCCAAATATTAATTTCCATATTATCTTTCTGTTCATCAAACAGTCCTGAAACCAAATATATCGTGGTTTCCTCAACATTTTTAAGAAGCACATCTGTTTTCAACATTGATAATAAAAATAAATGTTTATTGAGCAGCAAATCAGCATATTAGAATGATTGCTATTGTGACACTAAACAAAAGGCTGCTAAGAATTCAGCTTTGCCATCACAGGAATAAGTTTGATTTTAAAATATATAAAAAAAGAGCAAACAATTATTTTAATTATAATACAATTTCAGAATATTACTGTTATACTGTGTTTTTGATCAAATAAATGCTGCCTTGTTGATCGTAAGAGACTTTCATAAAAAATTATAATGATAATTAAAATAATACCAACTTTAAACTTTTGAATGGTAGTGTATACTAATGCACTTTGCTCATAAAATAGGGAAATGTTTAATGTTAATCTGTATATAGCTATGATATACTGCTTTAGGAGGTAGATTATGTAAATATCACTTATTTGACCAAACACATTTTATTATCATTATAGGTACAGGAAATATATGCTACAATATAGTTCAGACTAACAAACATGAGGGCATTTGGAAAGGCATTTCATCATAGGAACTAGGCATAAGATGGCTTTAGTTGAAGAAGGGATTCAGCTTTATCTGTAAATACACTTGTACCTTGTTAAACTTGACAGGAGTAAAATCATGGTAGCATTTGGCACATATCTGTGAGTGGTAGAGAGAGCATGGTCTCTGACTTACCTCGGTCTACACTTTAGTGACGTTTAATGTGAGGTATTTTAAAAGGACGGTTTGACTCTTAACTCTAAAAACCGAAACTATTTGAACTACTTTGGTTGATAGAATCTATCATAGTCTGTTATAGAAAAACACTGTATATAATGCTGGATGAGCATTCTTCATATACGTCCATATAAAGAACGCATCTTGATGAGTAATCTACCGTAGATAACTAAATATAAATTCAGTGCTAGGTCCGATGTTTCATTTTCTCTCCTCTCTCTTTAGTGTCTGACTGTGAAGTGTTTGTAAATCTTCCTTTTTGAGATTTTGACACCTCAGTAATGCATCGTATGCAGATAGATTTCAATGACCATGTAAGCATCGCTGCAAGTTGTTTTAGTTATTGTAACATTCGCCGTTGTTTTGGCCTGTTCTGCCCTGCTAGTTTCAGTTGTGCACTTAGACCATATTGTAAATCAGATTAAAGTGATAAATGTGGTACACTGGACATGTAATGCTAAACCAGTGTGGTTTAAGTGGCGATGCAGCTAAATGTGAATTCGCATATTAAACTATGCGGCCTTTACTCCATGCTTAGTCATGACAAACTTACAAATAAAATGTTTACAGAAAGCGTCTCTGCATTTTGTGGTTTATTTGCAACAATGTGATATTGTGGGAAGTCGTGGCCTAATGGTTGGAGTTGAGTCGGACTCGTAATCTAAAAGTTGTGAGTTCGAGTCTGGGGCCAGCAGGTATTGTAGGTGGTGTGAGTGAATGTACAGCGCTCTCCACCAGTGTTGCCAGATTGGGCGGTTTTGAATTTGATTGTGCGGGTAAATATTGGCTTGGGCGGGTGGACAAAATTTGGGCTGGTTTGGGGTCAGTTTGGCGGTTTTCAAACATATAAATTATATAGGCTAATTGGTTAACATACAATTAGCACACATCCAAGTGTGCATATATCGCATCCAATCAGTCATCACGACTTTACGTTACTAAACGCAAGCACTCTGCAAAGATGACTGGTGCTGATATTGACTAAGTTAATGCCTAACTAAGTTACATGGCAAAGAGTGGAGAGTGTTTTAACTCTCTAAACGTGACTTACACCTGTTGAGGGATAGATGACAGGAAGGCTCTATCACTGCAACTCCGAAATCAGAGCACCACCTGTCTTTTACCTTTTACACGGTCCAGATCCTTAAAAGCTGCTGGTTAGTTTCGACTGTGCAAAGTTCTGCATTATGTTCAATATGAACTTAACAAAAGACTTCCTCTAGTTCTGTGAAATTATAGAGCAACACGAAGGTAAGCGCATTATTGTTGTTATTTTTTAATTGTTGGATTATCATACAGTATGCATCAATGAATGACACAGTTTTGACTGTCATGGTGTGTGCATGGACGAGTGTGAAATACCTAATTACGTTGCTTATTCCGATCACTTATATTGGGCACTTTTTTGCATTTAAATTCTGACATTGGAAATGGTGCATGTTTTTTTGAGGGTATCGGTTCATTTCTTGATTGCCGTTTTGCTTGCATATTTTAATCATATTTGGTAACATCAATGTCTTTTCCCCTATTTGATCCATGGGAAATTTATCTAGCATTATATTATTTTGTCGTCTTTATTTTGTTTTAATGAGTAAAAAAAAAGGCTCTAATCAACCTTGATTTAAATACTATCACATTATTTTGACAGTTAAAATTTTGGGCAGGTTTTTGTGAGCTTTTGGGCTGGAAATCGTCCATCCTATCTGGCAACACTGCTCTCCACCCTCAATACCACGACTGAGGTGCCCTTAAGCAAGGGCTTCCCGGGGGCAGCAGCATAAATGGCTGCCGTGTGTGTGTGTGTGTGTGTGTGTGTGTTGCGCGATATATGTCCACAGGAGACTTCTTTTAAAACTTGAATAATCTAACCAACCCCAAACATAGGACTGCTGAATGTTTATGCTTGAAATCAATATATATACGCAAGTTTTAACTGCATGGATATTAATTTACACTTTGCAACTAGTACTTTTATTTATTTCATTTTGTGTGCGTGTGTATGCGCGCGTGTGTGTGTGTGTGCGTGCACGCGCGTGTGTGTGAATCAAACCAAAAAGTTTTTAAAAAAGCAAACGAGTTCCCAGCATATGTAGGAACCCCTTTGTCTTTAAAAAGGATCAAGTTGTCTGAATGTCCCATGCAAAAGTGAAGAGGAGCTTTGGAACTCAAATGTGATCATTTTGATCGTTTAATCTTTTTTACTGCAAGTATTTTTATTAGTGTTATGAATTAGTTAATCCTAAAATGAAGAAAATCATACTATTAAAGATTAGCATAGCCAATATGTTCAGACATTTCACTCTTAGTGTTCACGTGAAGACAGAGAGATGTATTGAGATTTTTGTTTCATAAAACCCAAGATGCGTCTTTAATGAACTGAATCTGAAAAAATTAATCTCCAAGGCAACAAATCCCAAAAAATATATATTTTAATAATTTTAAAGTCTTTCACAACTCAACTATACAACACCAACGTATTCACATATTTACAGAGCTTTACCACATATACTCATACCTGAATATTTCAAGAAATAATTGAGTCAAATTATGTACTTTATTAGATTTCCGGTTGTGCACATTAAGCCTGATCCAGTCTGAAATCCAGGGGTTTCAGAAAGTCCGGCAGTGAGTCCAGCTGGTCTGTGGGAATGGACTGGCTGAGCTTATGCATGGCCTGAACGAACAGCGAAGGAGGTGATGATCCGGAAAGCCACTGGAAGGCCTGCTCTCCTATGAGCGCCCTCCACATATCGCCACTGTCCTGCAACTGTCTCTTCATCCGGAAGCGAATAGTGGGCATGAATAAAATGAGGTAGCCGAGGCAGACGCGCTTCGTCCGCATGTCAAAGTCACTCTGGCAGATCTGGCTGAGTAAGCAGTCTAGGGGGGTGTTCCCTGTCAGGTCCGTTGCGTAAGGACACGCTCCATGACCCAGCAACAGTACCAAGCACTCGGGACGCAGCAGATCACACGCAAGATGCAGCACGGTTTTGCTGCCGTCGGTGTGGACGCATCCGTGACGGTTCAGGTAGCTCCGTCTCTCGCAGTCTGTGAGGTCTTTAATGGTGGCCATGATCATTTTCAGGATGTTGATGCGGTTGTAGCGGACGGCTATGGCCAGGTGCGGTGTGGTGGACGCCTGGCAGCAGCAGAAGCTTCTGCTGGGCATCTCCAGAGTGCGGGTGGAGAACATGTTGAGTAAATAACGCGCGTACTGCTGGTGATCATGTACCAGCGCGTACAGAAACGCCTCCGACGGGGAGTACGCGCACGCCTGTCCGTCATCTTCCCAGTGAAACACCTCCATTGTCCGCATGTCCTCCAGGACCCAAGCCGGCAACAGGTCCCGGACAGCCTGATAAAAGGCAAATGAGGATCTTTGGCATTGTTTCGGGGATTTATAATCGGCGCGGCTCTCGCATATCCCCAGATCCAAAGGCATCGTGAGTTCCGCTGTTATAATAAACGATTTTGGGGGGCTGTTTGTATTTAAAATTACGATTGAACGGCTTTTACGTGGATAGTCAGTGTAGCCAGAGCTGATACTGAAACATCTGTGAGAATATAAATGCGTAACCCGAAACCAGACGGAATAATAAATGAAAAACAAGGCGGTAATCTCGTACGATAATGTTTAAACCGTTCACCCGCCTTCAAACCCCTCTACAAACTCATCCGAGAGTTTATATATGATGGGCAGCCCGTGTTGGTTTGCGCCTATCGCTGCGCTCTTTGCCATTGGACGCTGGCGCACGTCACCAGGGTACAAAGTGCCTCTAACGTCTCCTTATTAGTGTAGAACGCATGTGTGCGTATGTTTGGGCGCTATCGAGTGACCCTCGCGCATTCAGTACATTCAGCGCGAGTCTTGTTACATAACATTTCACAGACCGAGCCATGCGCTCTGTGCGCGGGATGATCTACCTGCTTCTGTTTATTATGGCACCCTGTAAACGTTTATTATTATGGGTGAACGATTAAGTATGTTTCCTTGAGGTTTTATAAGTGTATACATGCACAATTAAGATTTTTTTTAAGTTAAGAGATTTTTAAGAAATAAAAGATAAAGTATGTCTAAGTAAAATTAATAAAATTGTTCGAAAATCAGACTGAACTGCAGTAATCAAAAAGAACTTAATGAAAAGGGATGACATAAATGTGCTGAAGAACACGTGCGCCATCTAGCGGATAAGTATGGTTGTATCCCCCAAAAAGAAAGTTAGTTTATCATTTAAAAATGTCTCATTATTCATATTGGACCATCGCTACTTTTTGATTATGGTGAGGATGGTGCAAATCCTGGACGCTCAGATGAATCATAATCATGTAATTACAGCCTATGAAGCAATACTGCATAGACATATTACAGCAAAAATTATACAGGTGTTTAGATTTAATTATTCAGAATATTAAATCAATTTTACATTACACAAATTAATTTGCCTCTGTGTGCTGTTTTATGCTGTTCATCCACTAGTGTTCAGGGTCTTAGAGGGATCTCACCACATTTGCAATAAAAAATATTATAAATTTGTTTTGAGATGCTACCAGTGTTGGGAAAGTTACTTTTTAAAGTAATGCTTTGATGTATTGCGTTACTCCCTAACAAACAGTAACTATTTGTGTTATACTTTTTATGAAATGTAATGTTAAATCATTTTTGCATTCTTTTTCCTCACCTGGGGTGGGCTTGCTAACAAAAAATAGATTGATAACAATAACACTCTTATTTCAGTAGTAAATGAAAACACACACAAATGTGATGTTTAACTAAAGTCATTTTTGCTTATCCGTATGGTTGAATTGGACCACCAAAGGTCAGCAGTGAGAATAATACATAAAGTATATTTGTATTTTACAGATTATTGCAATTTTCCAGAATATTCTGAGATTGCATTTCACTGTTTTTATCATTTCTAGGAATACTGAATTTGTTTTTGAGCAGGTAAATTGTGTGTTGCATGTTTAGTCTATCTTCAATAACCACCCTGTTTACACAAACTCTGCACTTACTCCGAATTCTCTCAACATGGAAACAAGAGAGATCTCAATCAATATATGGCAAACAAAGAAACTCGTGTTTCTTATTTGAATAAGTCATTCAGATATTTTGTTTTAAATTTAAAAGTAATGTTACTTAACTAATTACTTGAAAAAAGTAACCTGATCATTTACATTTATGCATTTAGCAGACGCTTTTATCCAAAGCGACTTACAGTGCATTCAGGCCATACATTTGTATTGTCAGTATGTGTGTTCCCTGGGAATCGATCCCACAACCTTTGCGCTGCTAACGCAATGCTCTAACCACTGAGCCACAGGAACATAATTATGTAACTCTTACTTATTAATGTGTTACCCCCAACACTGGATGCCACCATATACACAAAGAAACACAATGTGGACTTGCATGACAAGAATATATAAATAATAAAGGCTGTGTAGGCACAGATGTCCTGGTGATGTAGTAGTCTTTTGACAGATGCACCTCAGATCACATGAGATTAGAATGAGACGATGTAGATGAGCGTCACATTGTAAGTCGCTATGGATAAAAGCATCTGCAAAATGACTAAATGTAATGTAAATAATATTTATTCTGTCCAAATAGGCTACTAATCTAATAACTAATATTTTAAATATTAGTAAGTAATCCTGTACTCACTAGAACATATCAGTTCAATATTAAATATTTATTAGACACTATAACGGTTTTTATTTACTAGTCATTTTTCGAATAGTTTCTAGACTCTAATTCCAGTTTTCCTAGTATCAATAGCTACAAAAGATTTTGTAGATTTTTTATTGAACTTGAATAGAAAAATACATGTTAGTAAGTGAAATGTTACTAACAATTGGAACAGATCTAGTGTCATACATATGTACTAATATGTAATAACAAGGCACTAACATATTAGTCAATGAACAAAATGCAAGGCTGTAACCATGTCTTGAAAACTGTAATCGATTTAGAAAGTACATTTTGTAACTTTTTTTAGGTGAACTGTGCTTTGTAACTTTTTGAGCACACTTGAGGGTTTCTTTTCCAAATAAAAAAATTAAACAGTTAAACTAGATTTTAAAATAATGATTTTGTTTTATTACATGTCTCTGTGCTAACCATGACCTAAACGCACATTTAAGTGCAAGCCACACGTTCTAGTTTATTTATGTGGATGATAACTCCCATTTTGAGTTTTATGAAGCAGTGTGGTGGGTAATGATGTGCTGCAAAACAGCATCAAGAATATCACATTTAAAGGGGATCTTTTTGCAATAGTGATGCATTGATGGTTTTAACTAAACTAGTCTATACGTACAGACTGCCAGCTGATGCAACCAACGGCTTATTGTTGTCTAGAGTTGTTTTTCATACACGTGGATTTTTTCTAGACAACCACTGCTTCGACGCTTGGACTGGGGGAAATAATTAGCTTGTTCATTGTGTGCAGAAGAAGTTTGAATGTCTGCCTTGAAGAGGAACTGACGTTAGCTAAAGCAGGTCAATCCGAGAGAGTGAGAGAGAAAGAGAGAGAGAGAGAGCGAGAGAGCTAACGCTAGAGCAGCCGCACTGTCTGCTAGCACTGCTGCCGAATGTGCTTTTATCTGCCTCCAAAGCTAAACTTCACTTATTAACACGACTGGGGGAATATTATGCATTCGATGCACCTTTATGAGTGTTCGTAACTCTATATCGCCAGTTGGGGGAGTTTTCATCAGTGCAGGGCGGTGTTATTTGTTTTAGATCGGAGCAGTTGAGCTGAGTTAGCTTAGCTATAGCGAGCAGCCAGCGAGCACAAGTTCCTTCAAGCTCCTTTGCGTTTCGCTGTCAAGATGCCTGCGATGTTGCAGAAGGGCACCGTTGAGATATCGGGCAAAAGAAGGGGCAGAAACCCAGTGAATAATCCGACCAAAAGTTATACTTCAAATGGGAACAGCAATAATTCATGGGAGGAAGGAAGTTCGGGTTCCTCAAGTGATGACGAGCATGGTAAGTCACGGTGGTAGCCTCGGTCGCTCTTCACAAGTTCACACACTTCTGATTAATGTAATCAGTTCGTCTTATTTGTTCTTTTGTCACTCACAAGGTGCAGGCGGGATGCGAGTTGGACCGCAGTATCAGGCAGTTGTTCCTGATTATGATCCTGGTTTGTGACTTTTGAGTGTTGGAAGGTTCATTGACAACACAGGGTGGATGGCGTAATAGCCTCAAACACTGTCCGGAATAGTTCGTCTGTTTAGTGCACTTCATGTTCAGCAAGAATACTTTTTTTGGCAATTGTGTCTTGCTGGCAATTGAAAGTGGTCTGTTATAGGTATGAAAAATAGGTTCAAATAAAACAAAAAAGCTGAAATAAAAAAACTTTAGCTGGTTGACTATTGTTTGAAACTTGAGGTGATGATAATGAGCACCTGATGTGTCAATCATTGACTGTATATTTGTTAAGAAAACTGCATTCATCCGCCATTTTAAAAATAAATATATTCATGTAATTCTGATTTAATTTGTTTAATTTCCCTAAACTTTAAATATTTCATTTTTATTGGTAACTTACTTAAATATCAGTACCAGTACTTACAATATCAGTACTTTGGGGAAAGGTCTTTGAGGGAAAAAAATGCTATTAGTAGTAACATTGATTTAGTCTGAAATCAAAATAGAAGGACACATTCTTGTTTAAATCCGCTAATCTCTTTCTCTCTCTTTTCATCAGAGGTAGCAAAGACAAGCCAAGAGAGAGATAATCTGGGAATGCTGGTGTGGTTTCCAGATCTAAGTATACCAGAGGCCAAATGTGAGTCATTTATGAGTATGTTAATTGGCTCTATAAATATTAAAATAGTTTTTTTATATATAAATATTGGCATTCTATGTTGCACAGTGGTATATACTTCTGTTGTGTGATTCACACAGCTTGAGCATGCAGACTAACAGTTTAGTCTAGCGCTTCCTATTACTGTACAATACTTAGTTTTTTTAGAAATAGTATGTGAGATACACATCAATTCTAGAATTTGCATAGAATATTAATAGTTTGATAGTATGCTGTTCCAGAGGAGACGAGAGCAGTGGATTTCTTGATTTATTTACTGTGTATTATGCTGCTGCCACACAGATCTAATATAAACATGCAGTTTCTTTCCCAGCTGTTTACCTTAACTGACATAACCGACTGTTTTTGTAACTCGTGTTTTTAACAAACTCGTGTGTATTTGACAGTTTAAGCGTAATAAGACATGAAAGAGAACTTAGTTTAGTACTCATATGTGACAGCCGCTTTCTGTACGTGTGCTTCAGATGTGTGCACTCAGAAAACTGAATATGAGAAGTTTATACTAATATGGTTTAAAATGCATGATTTCAGTGCGATAGACACAAAGTCAAACACATTTTTTAACAGAGTATCTAGATGCTGTAAAGGCACAGTCCTATTCTGGAAAAGGGGTCGGGGCGCAGCAGCTCATTTGCATTTAAAGAGACATGCACAAAAACATCATGTTTCTATATAGCGCCTTTAAAACAGTTTCTCAAAGCGCTTTACATAATAAAACAAACAAGTGAAAACCCAACACACAAATAAATGATCTGTGGGGTATTTTGAGCTGAAACATCACAGAAGCATTCTACGGACACCTGAGACTTATATTACATATTGTAAAAGGGGGAATAATAGGTCTCCTTTAAATCAGGCATGCAATAGCATTGAGAAGGCTATAATATAGGGGAACATATTTTTTGTATTCTATAATTTTTTTATTTTATATGTGAAATAAATCTGTATAGTTCAAGGGTTTTTAGTTTTAGACTTTATTTAATTTTGAGTTATGTTCTAATGATTTTTCCCTTGTTTGTTGCAGTGGATGAGTACATTGCAATATCCAAAGAAAAACATGGGTACAATATGGAGCAGGTACATTTATTATGTTTGAAAGCTATGCTTATTTGTTGCAGTGAAAATGATAAAAAAAAAAATAAAAAAAATATATATATTTTTGTAGACCCTGTAGGCACAATTCGTGATTTTCAATACTCTTTTGATGTATCCTATTGTGACTCGTAAGATAAGGTAGAAAATGTTTACTGCACAGGGCTCCAGACTAACTTTTGAGAGCAATGGCACCAGCACCATTAAAGGGGTCATATGTGGATGTGGAAGTATTTGCGTAAGGCGTGGTTTCAGTAACCGCAGTAGTGTTGATGCCGCCGTGTCGGAGAAGCTGTGTGTTTCTAGGCGAAAGCACTTTATTTGGCTTTCCGGAAGTAGATGTATTTAGGAATCATTAAGATTACTTACAACAGAACAGCAACGCATTTTATGGACAACAGTTTCGTGAACCTAGGAGAGGAGGTAATTCTGACTTTGCTATGACAATCTAGCGCTTCTGAATCAGCGACTGCATGATTCATTTGTTATTAGTATTTGCTATTGACTGTTGCGTGTGTGTGTGTGTGTGTGTGTGCGAGAGAAAGAGAGAGAGACAGAGAGAGAGAGACACAGGGTCACATCTCAGCACATCAGCTATCTTAATCGCAGCGTGTGTGAGAGAAAGAAAGAGATGGTCACATCTCAGCACATCAGCTTAATCGTGGCTAGTGTGTGTGTGTGTGTGTGTGTGTGAGAGAGAGAGAGAGAGACGGTCACATTACAGCGAAGTGTACAGCCCGTCAAAAATCATCTTTACCGCGGCTTGTGTGCAAACACATACGAGCTTCATCACTGTGTATGTCATACGACTCTGTTCTCCTCTTGGGCTTGGCTGAAGCTCACGATTATGGAAAGGGGCGTTACATTTCTGATGCAGCTTGTGGTGTTCAGCCAATCACAATGCTCTGGGTCAGCTGGCCAATCAGAGCAGACTGTGCTTGTTGGAAGGAGGGACTTTGTAGAAAACTAAGCATTTGAGAGAAGCGGGGAATAGAAGACTTACAATAAAGTACAGTATTTGAAAAATAATGTGTTTTTTGAACATTAAGGCATGACTTTCTTGTAATTATTGTTACATCAAATACATAAAATAATGATCTTTAAAAAAGCATCATATGACCCCTTTTAAGTTCTACAGAGTGTGGCACCATAAGCAGATTTGGTAGCGCTGGGGGTGGGGGTTGGGGGTATTCCAAATAAATAATTAAATTATACAATTATTATTGTTTTACATTAATAAGTAGTTGCTAATAATATTACACGTTTATGTCTTGGTTATGCACATTTGATTGTAAAGCACTGTTTGAGTTGGGAAGTATACAACATTTACTTTTATTAACAAAATGTAAGTTTTATATAGAAAATTAACATTCTACTCGTATTAAATGTACTATTATTCTTCTATGGTATCATACAGAACTGACAGACAACTTCAGTGGTTATTAAAGCTCTTGCTTTGTGTGATTCAGTCACAAACAGAGACGTTTGTTTTTCAATGCACTTTGTGACTTTTATTACTACATACACTCAAAAAAAGTGCAACACTTTTACACAATTTGATTTCTTGATGATTTGATATTTTATCATAGTAATTTTAGCATTTCAAATTCTAAAGCAAAAGGTAGAAATTAATGACTAATAAGCCTCCTCTGCTGCCATCTGCTGGTTATAGTGATAATTTGATGTTTTTTTGTTACATTTTACATACGTGTTTGTTTACCACAAAGTATATTTTGGTAAAAAAAATGTAAATTGGGTAATTTTTTGAGTTTTAAAATACTGTAAATAGTTGTGAAAAACTTAAGTCATTGAAAAGTGCTTGAATTTCTCTTTGTACCAACCCTGAAATGCATAATGTAATGAAATTCAACTATTTCATACACCATTGTTATAGTTAGCTTTACTACTTCTGGTTTTCTATGTAAGCGCTGTTTGATCTGTTTCTAACAGAATTCTGTGTATAACTTGAATGCTTCTCATTAGAGCTCGCAGCAACCTTATTAATTCTGCAGCGAGTTCAAATGCTTTTTACTGGATCTCACGGCACTGTGCAGTGTGAGATCAACACTGGTCCCAGAGTAAACCTGTTCTGAGCTTGGACAAGTTTGCTTGTGTTAAACGGTCCGCGATGCACTGCTCAAACGAGTAGCGCGGGTTCGTTATGCTTTTGTTTCCCTTGCAGTTTGATGTTTCTCATATACATCGCTTATGAGGTGGGCGTGTGACTGCTTACTAAATTTAGTCGCACTGGCAGAAAAAATGGTTGCAAAATGTCTGGAGCCCTGCTGCATTAATTAAATGTCTCTTGTAGTTACAGTTTCACAGTGTCAAACATAGGACTTATTTTAAAGTGTAACATTTCAAGTCGTTTTTGAAGTCTCGTGATGTGGCTTTCTGTATTTAACAGGCATTGGGCATGCTGTTTTGGCACAAACACAACATTGAAAAATCTTTGGCAGATCTCCCCAACTTCACCCCTTTTCCAGATGAGTGGACAGTTGAAGACAAGGTGCTGTTTGAACAGGGTTTCAGCTTTCATGGAAAGACATTTCACCGCATCCAGCAGATGGTGAGTGAGATGGCTGAAAACACTCGACATTAAATATAACATGCAATTGCGAGAAGCAGCATCTTCGTGTATTGAAGTGACAACCAATCATAAGGAGCCTCAGAAATCCAGCTCATTATTGGACAGTCACTGGTGCATATAAAGACCAAATGGGTTCTGTCAAGTCCTGAATTTAAAACTTTGACTATGTGTCAAATGGATCGGTGTCAGCTTTGATTATGAATAATTGTGTATCCTTATGGGATGAAAGATGTTTCCATCACTTATGTGCTTGATTACAAACACATTTTTTATTTTTTTTGTTCAGCTTCCAGACAAGTCAATTGCAAGCCTCGTTAGATTCTATTACTCGTGGAAGAAAACACGCAGTAAAACAAGTGTGATGGACCGCCATGCGCGCAAACAGAAGAGAGACCGAGAGGAGAGGTCAGCTATGGCATGAAGATATTAATAGGATGTTTGCTGTCTCCTTTTGTGTTTTGGGTTTTAAAAGTCTTGATCAAAGATGAGTTGCTCTGTAATGGAATGCTAGCATGATCTATTTTTAGAATATGTTGTCATTGTTGAAAAGGAAATGACATATTTGAAACTTCTAATCCTTTTTGTAGTGATGGAGAAGAAAATAGATGCATCTCTCCAGGGGTTGCTGAATTTGAGCCAAATAAGGATGAGAAGAAAGAGGTAATATAAATTGACTTTTTAAAAACTTTTTAATTGAGCATTAACATAATTAGATGACTCTTTAAATTATAATACAACTATATATTAAATAAAATTCTATTAATACTTTAGGTTATACTTTATTTTATGATGCCCTTCTTACAGCTTAATTGTACATGTATGCACTGAGTAATAGTAATTAACTATATGTACTTTATGGTTAGTGTTAAGATGAGGGCTTGGTTAGTTGCATGTAATTATGCATAATTTATTGTTAATACTATAGTAAGTAAATGTAACATGACAAGGACAAATAAAATAGTGTTGCCATATTTTATTATTAATGTAATTTAATTTATAGCATTTATCTTTTTATTTCATTTTTAGAGTTTTATTTTATTAGTATATATTAATGTTTGTCAATGCTGCTACACTTAACTTATAGAGCATCTATCGCCATAACAAATATTTGCTTTTTTTTAAGGCAATATCTGGACCTGAGAAACAAGATTTAAAACCTGCAGTTGTGCAGAAGGTACGGTACTAAATATGTATTTCTATATATTTCTATTCTATTTACTTATTTTATTTTTTATTTATTCAAATAAACATAAAAAACATGACACTCTCTCTAACACTAGCATTCTCTATTATTTTTCTATTCTATCTACTTGTTCTCTTTTTAGTTATTGTAAAAAAAAATACTAATAACTCGACTAGGGCTGAATGATTATATGAAAAAACAGCCTGCAATTATACTCTGTCGCGTGACACGCGAGAGTAATGTATGACGATCGTATGACATCAAAGTATGGCGAGAGAAAGCATTAGACGTCCGCTCTCTTATAGCTCTCGCGGTACTCTGATGACACACAACGATAGGTCTAGCAGCGCTGCTTCAAGTCAAACACATCTAAGCAGTCTTCAGAGGAAGCATCAAGTTGGCACGCTATTTTGCCAAGTCCGCAGTTTGCTGCGGGTTGTTTTCGTGTCCGCGGGTCTTTCGTAACATGCGGAATTGACACGCTACATGTAAACGACACCCTTTATTATTTTTTCCTGTCAAAAAACGGAGTTCCTTTGGAATTGTTCAGCTTTTAAGAACTGCCGGGTTCTCCTGTAGTGGTCGGAGCTAATGCACAAACGGCAATCTCATTGGCCGGTGCTCACCTATTATCGTCCCTGTTTTGATTTCAGTGAATCAATTCGAGCGAACGCAGACTACGTGGTTAATATTCATGAACCCAGCAGCTCAATAATCCTAAATGCGATTTATATGGTTATTAGTAATAGAATATGTGGTAGTTTTGTTATCTTATCAGTATTATTTGTAGGTGTTTTTCCCTCTTATCTGAATAATTCAGAATCAGAATTATTGCGGGGCAAATTAATTGTACCTTTAATTTAATAATAAAAGTTTCATAATAATAATAATAGGCCTAATAAAAATAAGAAAGCAACAGGCCTACATTAATTGGAAATGCCAAATCAGGACTGTAGACTCCATCTTCCCACTGGTCGCTCTTTCGCTCTTTTGTTGCACAAACACATAATTTAGTCACAATTGTATTATTTATTTATTTTTTACTACAACATGGGATAAATCAATGCATGCTGGTGCACTTTTATCATAGTTTATAGTTATATGGTAACGAAAGTTCTTTTTCGTCATTAGTATTATTTATGATTTTAATTTTGTGAAGGGGAATTCCTCTTTTGCTATATTATAAGTCGGACTTCAGATGCTTTCACTTTCGCGTTTGAATTTGCGATCTTCACGTTTTACAAGAAAATATAATTGTCTGTTTTGCTTACATCTATTCACCGTTCACTTTTTAAGACTAAAACAAAAGATGGATTCTTTGTTATTCTTAATTGAAAAGCACAACAACAATAAAACAGCAGGCTACAATGACAAACTAGATTACGTCATTTATTAACAAAAACGAAGTTCAATATTTATTCAATAATCAATTGAATCTGATAGGTGTCTCTCACATTGTCCAACAGAAACATTACAATAGTGTGGATTAGTGTACAATGTTTTATAATAATAATTTATTCTATTTAGTGATCTTATTCATTTAACATTTAATACTGGGGCATCCAAGTTATTTGACATATTAAAACCTTTTTTTAAAAGTAACAACAGTTACTTTCCCTGGTAATTAGTTTATTTTATAATGATGTAACTATTTGTGAGAAGTAATTAGTTATATAACTAATTACTTTTTTAAAGTAATGTGCCCAACACTGTACATTATATAATGATTTATTGCTTGTCTTTGTTGTATAATACAGAATATAAAGAGCTTTAAAAAAATTGCATATTAAATCGCAATCGCAATATTGGTAAAAAACATTGCAATTAGATTATTTTCCAAAATTGTAACACTAGCTCTATCTATTCTATTTTCTATCTATGTTTTATCGTTTGTATTGCTCTTTTATTGTTTTGATTGCTTCTATTTTCCTCATTTGTAAGTGGCTTTTGATATATGCGTCTGCTAAATGATTAAATGTAAATGTAATGTTTTTGAATCTGTTGTTTTGTTAATGTGGAATGCTCATTGACTAAATCATTGATTAATCAGTCACAGATTTAAATAGCTCTGTGTTTTTGCTGTTTTTCTACAGCCAGTGAATCTTGCAGAAAAGTCAGTGCATGTTAAGAAAGAAGTACAGGGACTTGCTGGGAGGAACCTACACAGGGCAAAGAAGAAACCTCCTAAAGGAATGCATTTAATCTCCGATGATGTGGCGGCAATGTCTAGCAGCGGCCCGGCCACAGTTAGTGTTCTGAGACAGCTGGATATGGAGCTCGTTGCCATAAAACGACAGGTTAGCATTGTATTACTTCTTAATAACATCACTTTCATCTCAGTAAGACTATTGGTAGAACTAGATGTAAATGTAGTTTAGAAGTATGTGACAGTCTAAAACTGAAAAGTTTGAACCATTTTTTTACAGATTCAGAGTATTAAACAGCACAGTAGTGCCCTCAGAGAAAAGCTGGACACAGGCGTGGATGAGTTTAGGCCATCTGAGGTAATAATATTCTTTAGAACTACTTTCCACCACACTTAATTCATAGAGGGCCATCTTTACCATTTTTCTGCATTTTATTCATCAAAGGATACATGTGCTTTGTTTTCCTCAGGCTAATCAGAAATTTAATACCCGCTGGACCACAGAAGAGCAGCTGCTTGCAGTACAAGGTATTTTTGGCCACATTTCTCAAATGTTTGTGGGGCTTACTGGATAATGAGTGATTTATTTAAATGAAAAGTTGTAAGTAGTGAAATTCTGGACAATTGTTGGTTTCCTCTCTCAGCTATAAGGAAGTACGGGCGGGATTTCCAAGCCATTTCTGATGTGATCGGCAACAAGTCTGTGGTTCAAGTGAAAAACTTCTTTGTGAATTACCGGCGTCGCTTCAACCTGGACGAGGTACTACAGGAGTGGGAAGCTGAGCACGGCGTTGTGGGACGGAAGGGTTTAGATGATGAGAAGATGGAGGTGTTATCCGAAGAGGCAACCACCCCTGGGCCTTCAGAAAACCAGGCAGAGGTCAGATCCCATCTGTACCTCTTAGTCAATGGGCTTTTCCACCAAAATGTGGCTTTAGATTCCAGTCAGACTGGAAATTCTCATTCTAATTGAAGTATTTTTTCCTGCATCTGATTTTATCAATGTCATTCGAGATTAATCATCAAACCATCATTTTCAGGAACCAACGGCAATGGAAACACAAAACCCTTCTGTTTCCTGAGTTCTTCAACAGTGGTCAGATGAGCTCAGATCAGTTAATATCGCAGCTGTGCGTAAGAGGCATTAAGGCTTCAACTGCCTCAAGTGAAGCCTCTTCGTAATGGACATTCCTCCCCCTCCAACTCCCACCCCTCCTACTGGACCCAGGACTCTCACAGATGCTACCGCATAGGAGCGCAAACGTCACCAAGCTACTCTACAGAACTAGGATCATCACTGCCAACAGAAGGAGAGCTCCTGTCTGGTCTCTACCAGTCTGGTGCTCCAACAGTTATATTCTCCACAAATCGTAATTGGTCTGTTGTGGGGGGAATAAAACACCCATATACCCATTCCAAAGTCATTGGACCACAATTGTGATCTTGAAAGATCTCTTAAGGAGTCTGAAGTAGTTTAATGTCACTTGACCATCTCTCTTTCCTGATATATACATAGGACTTTGACTTGGTCCTAGTCCAACATCCCTTTCCAGTTACTTTTTTTTTGTTACTGTAGCATATTATCTAGTTATATTATTTGCTATTTTAAAATAGTTTGGGGGGGTTAGTTGATCTCTGGTTGGATTAAGCTATTTATTTGCATAAAAAGTGAATTATACGAACTGCACTGTATAGATACAGTGAAATGCCAGTGTAGATGAAATTAAAATAATTAGAATACCAATTTTAATATTTAAAAATGATATTGTTTAAGTGAGTTGGTTTAGTATTAGGTCGTAATATATACTGTTTAATCATGGACCCTTGTACATGGTGTATTTGAAATGCATTTTATCTCAGAAGGTTTCTTGGCTGAGGCTGTTGACTGTAAGAACAGGCACAGCAGAGTGTTGTAACTGAATGGGTTACAGTAAGTTTTGCATGCATGAACCGTTTCTTCTTCATGCCAAGGTCAAGCTTTTCACCCTCTTCGGGGTGTCTAAAAGTATATGGATCGCCATTTTTGTAGGTAAGAAAATTCTACTATTCCATGCTTGTATGTGTTTATCCACACATCCTAATTTATGATGATGTTTGGAGATGAGATGAGTTCATATGTTGTTTTTATGTTTAATTTGAAAATGGAATAAGTTATTTAAAATACATGCACTCTCACTTGCTTCGACCAACTTTTCCCCTCTAATAACTGTAATGGTACCATACATGTGTGAACTCCTTTTAAACTTATTATGCGTGCAGATAACATACATGGTTGGGGTGAAGTTCTGTGTGGGTGGGAGCTAATGTGGTCATAAACTGACCCGTATATGTAATCAGTTTATGTCACATTAGTCATAATAAACTTAAGGGATTTATACTGTCAAATGCATTGAGTTTTATTTATCCTCTGTACATCACATTTTGTTATATTAATTCCATTAATTTTAAATTGCAGGGGTAACACATTTTCACTATATTGACTTTATATGTTGTATGTTATATACTAAAGTATTCCCTCAATAAACTGTTAATTACTGCTTATTGATAGTAAGGTAGTTGTTTTAGTAGTTATGTTTAGGTACTGGGTTGCGTTAAGGGATTTACAATACGATCATACAGAATAAGGCATTAATGTATGCTCTATAAGTATTAATAAACAGCCAATATGCTATTAATATGCATGCTAATAAGCAACTAGTTAATAGTGAATATTGTTCCCTAATCTAAAGTGCTACCAATTTTATTTGTGATGATGACCACAAAATGAAGAAAAGTTTTGCATGAAGAAAATTAAGATTTATTCACATTCACACAAAAACATAATTATTGCCATGATGCCAAGAAAAAAGATTTGTTGATTATTTAAATAAGATATTGTGGTGATTTTATTGATATAATTAAAAAACACCTATAATTTGTTGACTTTAATAATAGTAATACAATTTGAATAATACAGTATACCAAAGTTGTTATTTTAGGATCACAGACATACCAATATACTTTGTATTATTTTTACCTTAACTTTTTTTTGTAATTTAGTTGTTTTAGTCATAATTGGTTTTGTTAATATCATATTCCTCCCTATAGTGGCTTGTCACACACACAAATACAAATAATGTAGTTCCATCAAATGTAATCACAAGTGTCGTACAGTTCTGATTCATTCAACGTACTCGATATGTCAGTAGATTTGAACAGTGATGCATGCATCTGAAAGCCCTTCACCTGTTAGAAACACGTGGATAAGAGCAGCTGAAGTGAAAGCGATTCTATCACGGATTGGCCTGAGCTTTGGCTCCACCCGGTGGACAGACGCCACACCACACTATTCTTTCTCTATGGCGTTCTTTTACAACCAGCTACGATTTTTTCATGACGGGGATTTCCTGAGGAAGTCAGACCGAGGGGGCTTTCCAGTTACTAGACTTCATACCAACAGCACCCTACAACAGTGGCGGCTTCTCTACCTTTTCGCGTCCCTCAACCGAATCGTTTTTGGAACATTCCGATGTCAAAATGACCCGATTTGATCCTACGGCCGTTGTAGCCTGTTTGAGAAGCGAGGACGGAGCTGTGGCCGCGTAAATTTGGACGTTGTTGTCTCGGTGTGTCGGTCATATGAGTGGACCATCCGTGGCTTCTTTCGTGAAATTCTTCAGAGAAACACGGTTGGATCATCGGACGACATCGTTGACCAACTGGTTCATGTAAGTGGAGGGCTATTTCACAGATCCTCATGTAAAATAACGCGTAACGTTAGCTCGTGTTAGTGAAAGGTGAGATTAGGCAAACACAAAGTCTATGGGTTCACCTAACGTTCAGTAACGTTAACCAAAAGTGTGTCTTGCTTTGGTCTGAGATGTTCACCTGCTCTCGTTACCGTCTTCTGGACAAACAAGCATCTTTTGGGTTCTGATTCTTGAAGTTGTGAAACACGTAATAAACATGTTAACAGGTTAAATCCTGAACAGCTGCTTCACAAATTCATGATAGATGATTGTGCTGCCATTGCTGGTAGAAGACCTCACCTTTGCATGTGTGTGTGTGGTGTAACGTTACTTTCCACTTTTGCTTTTATTATGAGTACAATTGTGATCTTTTTACATTTTATAGGTTTATAAATTCCACATGTACGTTTCATATAGGCTTTGTTGTATTGAAAGCGCGTATGGTCTTTAAACTAAAGCCTGTATAACCTTCATACAGTGTCATCTTTAATGTTTTTCTGCTCTTTAATCAGTGGTCTTATTCCTTGGGGGCAATACCTTACTTGCGAAATTCTTGCATGATTTAGGCCTGTAACGTTACACTACTGATGGAAAAAACCATGATGGCATACTGTATTCCACTGTTGGATGCAGTTTGAGACAGAGAATGGGTGTACTTCTGTCTTGCAAATCATATTCTAATCAGAAATTATTCGTTTTATTATTGTAAACGCAATGCTTCTGTACTAATTTCGTTTTAAATCAAGAGATTGACCAGCACTGATTTTTCACAGCGAATATGATGATAAACCTACATGTAGAACCGATATGTAATTGTTTTATGTATGCTTTTTTGCACCGTGTTTTCTACAAAAGAACACAAAAACATAAAACACAGTATTTTAAATATATTAATAAACACGTATAAATATTGTCAGGTAATAATAATCACAGCTATACACTACCAGTAATGCTCACCAAGGCTACATTTATTTGATGAAATTTGTAAAAAATAAAAAATTGCAATTTAAAAGAGCTGTTTTCAATATATATATATATATATATATATATATACATTTCACTTTTGATCTATTTAATGCATCCTTTCTGAATAAAAGTTTGATTTCTTACAGACTCCAAGCCTTTGAGCGGTAACGTGTTTAAAGTTTAGCTCTTGATTGTATATTTGCGAGTTGTAATTAAGTGTAATTATGTTTAATGTTAAAAACAAAGCAACTATTATGTGTATGTGGGGAGTTGGGCATTATAGACTTTTTCTGCAAGCTGTTGATACGTGTGGTGGCTGGTGGCTTATGTAAATTAGATACTGTTATACCCAGAAGAATCATATTAAATATATCAGTAAATTCAATATTCAATAAAGTGATAACTGACAAAACAGTAAAGTGTAAATACAGATTGTCAGTCTTTCTCTATTAACATAGCCTGATGAAAAAATAGCCAGCGGACAGAAGCAGTTTAAAAATCTAAAACAGTCCAACATGCTGCTGTGCGCAGATCAAAACTGAGACCGTTTGAATCCAGCATAGTTTCACTCTCAGAATAACACAGTTAAGTGTTGTGATGCACTATAGGGAACCCATTTTGGGCTTGATTTCAACAGAAGTCGGAGCAGACGCTCTTCTGAAGAAAAAATGTCTTCTGCAAAAGGTGGCTTAGAAGATGACATAAGCTCTTCCTATGCATTTTCACATAAAGTAACTCCATTACTTTGTACCTATCCCACACCTTCATCATATGTTCACATCTGAAATGGTGTTTTATTCCAGTAAGTGGCCTACAGTAGTCACACATGTCTTCCTCTAGTAAAAGGTCAAGCCAGAGAGAGGTGATATTCCCCTTCTTACTTCTCTTTCATTTTTGTTATGAGATCTTCTGCAGTGCAAATGCATTCAAAGAATCGGTATTACCTTGACGCTCCTCAGCTCTAAACTAACAGTCTGAAATGTATTGTGTTACACTTTTCACCTGCAGCTCTCGCTGGTATTATGTTCTTTTTGAGATGGATGCTTGCTTAACGCATTGCTTAGTCTTGTTGGTTTTAAGACGCATGTTTCAATTTTTCAACTATAAATGCACTGATAATATAGGACACATTTTTCTTCTTCTTGCTTTTGGGACATACCTCTCTAAATTGTACCATTAAAAAAATTGTTCGCCTAAAGATGAAAATACTGTCCTTATATATACTTACCGTCGTTCTAAACCTGAATGACTGAATGTCTCTATAAAGTAAACGGTGAAACGGTTCATTCATTGAATGGAAAAGATTCTTAGACATTCTGCTAAACATCTCCTTTTGTTCTCTTCATCAGAAATAAAGTCATACAGGTTTGGAACACGAGGGTGTGTAAATGATTTTTGGGTGAACTATCCCTTTACAAAAAACATTACAAAAAGTTGTTTTTCACCACGAAGTTAACTTGAACTCTGCTATTATGAAACATTTACACTACCGTTCAAAAGTTTGAGGTCAACGTCTTTTTTTTCTTAATGGGTGTTTACGTGCTTGTGTGTGTGTGTGTGTGTGTGTGTGTGTGTGTGTGTGTATGGGTGTGTGTGTATGGGTGGGTGTGTATGTGTATTGTCAGCAGTGACAGAGAGGAATGAGGCAGCAAATGGAAAAGCCCCTTAAATATTCCTGGAAATCCCTAGAAGAACTGCACGTTCTGGTCAGCCACCAGTACATGGATATTTTGACATGTACTCTGAATATATATTTTATTTGTTTGTGTAGTTGGATATTTTTCTTTCTCAGAGTTTGTGGATTATTTCAGGGACAGTTTTATACACACTTGTTGGTAGTTGGTTTTATTTTTGATCTCGTGAGACAAAAGATAGGGAAATACCTGTAAGTAAAACAGAAACAAACCCAGGCATGAGATCCACTGAACTTTCCAACACATCAACTGGGAATATTCGCTTTTGTTTTCAAGAGTGACTCTGGATTTTGTCCAGTAAAGATAGTCGTCGTAATTTTACAAAAGGCATGTTGGGCCATGGAGAGTGTTTGTGAAAACATCCATCACTAAGGCTGTAACGTGCTGTATACGTCAGGGATTGAACTTCTTTTGCTGAGAGTGTGAATAATTTAATTGGGTGTGACTGTGTGTGAGTGTAAGCATCCCCCCGTGGCTGTCCAAACATGGTTGTCCTCTTCCTCCCTAAAGACATTTATCTGGGCAGCAAACCATTAATCGGTAAAAAAAAATGAGAGTGCTTGTCCAAAAAAGATTTTAGCATGTTGCTATATAGTTACTATTATGACAATATTTAATCACAATTTTGGTCAACACTGAGATAAAGATTCTTTTAATTGTTCCTCCAGTTTTTTTTTTTTATTTTAACTGGATGTTTGAATTATATTTCAGGTAAATCATTGAAAATCAAATAAAAATGGACCCAAATAAATATATATATATATATAAATAATGCAATAGTAATAAATGACAATAAATTGAAAATGAAATTACTTTAAAATATTTTATATAACTTGTATTATACTATATATATATATATATATATATATATATATATATATATATATATTCTTTAATTAAATTAATATTTACTAAACATTTATTATGTATATTTAAAAAATATATTTGGCATATAAATTGTATGTTTGCCCAAACAGGAGCACAATAGCAAAAAAGTGTTTTTTTTATATAATTTTGTTAATATTTGTTTAAAGCCCTTTTTTATAAAAAATAAATATGAGATTAAACTTACTGGTGAAGTAAAGGTTCGAGTCTATTCTTCAATGCATGTTAATGGGATTGTTCAGCCATTTTGTCATTGGCCAGGCATAAATCATCAAGCTGATTGGTTGAAAAAGAAGTAGCACGCCTCTTTTCAAAAGCTTCACCGTGTTTGTCTGTAGTACAGTCTGTGCGGGATCAGTTCCATGCTGAAGTTTACTACTTTACTGGTGTTAGTAGTTTGTTCAGATCCGTAACCTCGATTATGCCTTGGCAAACAACAATGTTTATTGTCAAGGAGTTGTTTGTCACTGGATTCTAGGTTAAACCGTTTCGACTGATCTATAACTGAGCTCTAAGTTCCCAATTGAAAATATTTCTTTGCAAGGTTTACCTACCTTCATAAACATGTACCATAAATAGCTATAATTTCAGTTTCCTTTTGTGTCGGAAAGTCTCTGTACTGGAGAAGAGGCATGTGCGGTGGGTACCAGTCACTCTTGTGGAATAACTGTGGTATCCTCTGTTTAAAGGAATTCTAACAGCGTTCAGCAATGGAGCCGGGACCTTCCTGCATGTGTGGTTGGTGTGTAGCTGGCTCTTAGGGGAGATATTATTAGAGCTAGAGAGCTATGCCTGTTATGAAGGGATTTCCCAGTCTGAGAGCTGCCGGTCAGGAGCTGTTGATGTGGCAGTGTAAGCACAATGTGTAAGCGTCGCCTCGGTGGCAAGTATTAGAATATGAAAATGTAAGAGGAGATGACTAACTTCTATCTGTCTGACCTGGGCTCGAGATGAAACAGACAGAGAGGCAGAAGTCAAGCTGTTGTTAGGTCTGACGATGCACTCGTCACTTACTCGCAGTCAAGATGATTCAGTCAAGGCTTACTTTGCCGTCATGTTTTTCATAAGCAATTGTGGAATGAAAATGCTGACATCATTTATAATAATTTGGTTTTGTGTGGATCAGAAATACTGCTTTTGTAAAGGTGGATACAGATAAATTCACTTTTTATAAAAAATTTATTGATAATCATTTATTGAATAATAAAAAATGTAGAACAATGATACATGGTGAATATGGATATTACTGATTTACTTTTATATTAAATCTTTAATTGTGAAACTTTTTGTGGGCTATTTATTGGCGTGACATTTGTCAGCTGTAACAGTATTGGGCAGAATTGCATTTTTGGTTTATTCCCTAATGAAAAAGTAATACAATAAAATTTTTATGTACACTGAAGTTATCTTATTCAATTTTTTTCATAGGAAAAATAGTGATATTTTTACATTTTATTCCTGGTGTTATTTCTTTATTAAATGTATTCCCGTAGTGGCAAAGCTAAATGTTTTATCCTATTATTATTAGTTGAATTTATTGCATTAATTGTTTTTTTTATTATTAGTTTATTATTATTTTTTTACATTGACGGTTTATATTTTCTGCAAAGCTAATTTCAGGTATTTCCACAAATTTCCACAGCTAATGTGATGAACTACACCGGTGGTTTTTCTAGCAGGACACCTGTGTGAACTTGTGAGGAACTGACTCATTCATCCCGTAAAATCACCTTGGGACTAGTAAAAGTAATTACAAGAGTGAAGTTAGACAACTGAAAGTCAAGCATCATTTTTTTTTGCAGATGCCACTTGGTTTGATGTATTGCTGACATCTTGAGTGTGTCTTAAGTGTCCAAATGCTTTTGGGGTCTTCAGGTAGTCACGCCTTAAATCCATCGAACCACTTCATAAAGTTGGAACAGTATTCCTACTAAACACTTAACAGCATTTGTGTTTTTGAAACAATGGCAGCGAGGCGGCCACAAATTGGTGTTAGCCAAGGCGGTCTGGATCCAATCAGACAACAGCCCATTCCATTTTAGTTTCAATAATGTTTCCCAGACAATACAGAGTTCTTGACTGCTTCAGTCTTGAAAAGAAAGAATTGAATGTGCCAAAGATGACAGTAGACTATCCTTTTGCGTCTTTCAGGATGTCGTGTTTTTGGAAGTCATTGTGAACTTTTTCTGTAACTAAGATATTCAGCATTTAACTTTTTCTCATGTACATGTTATGGGTGTAGAGTTTAGATCCTAATCTGTCTGTTTTTCTTCAGGTCATGTCCGCAGGGCGTAATGTGGAACAGCAGATTGCCCTGCAGCAGCGTCCTCCATCTCTTGCCATGCCCTCCATGGCCCAGCGGCCCAGGCCCGAGCCAGGCTTGTTGCCCCAGCATGGTGGATTTAAGGACCACTTTGTCACGACGCCTGAGGCCAAGTATCGCTGCGAGTCTTGCAGGCATGTGCTCTGTTACCCTCGGCAAACTGAGTGTGGACATCGCTTCTGCGAGAGCTGCATCACAGACCTGCTCAGGTGGGCAATGGTTCATTAGTGAGCTTCATGCGAATGCTGTAATAATAGGGAAGCTGCAGTCTCACAAGCTAAGCGACATTGGATATTTGTTTACATAAAACTTCCAACAAATTTCTTGTCCTGTCTGGATATTCCTTATCTGAATTGCATTTAGTACTAACCTGCGCAAAATGGAAAACTGCTCTTTAATTTTTAATTCTCCAGTGTAAAAAGTATAGCTTTTATGCTATATGCTAGTAGGGGTTAAAGAGTAAAAAAATAAAGCTTTTAAATAGAGAAATAGACAGGTGATTTTAAAATAATAGACAGTGGAAGTATAATCATTAATGAGAGGTCAGATGACAAATCAGGTAACATAACAAAATTAAAAGTTATTTTACCATTGTGAGAGCAAAAAAAAACACCCATCATCGAATGTGGCCAGAAATTCTACCTCACAACCTCTAAATGTTGTTTCATTGATTTGAATGTGAATGTTTCTTGGGTGCATTTACAGCTGGATTTTAATATGATAAAGTGATGTTCGATTGTGATCAGATTGATGAAAATGCATGTTATTGCCAGGTGTACAGTGGGCCAGTGTTGCTAAATATTATTAAAGTCAAGGGTTCTCAACTAGCAAACGTCCAAGGCTTTAAGATGACTAAAAGTGTTACAGTAATTAAACATTATTTATACATAATATAACAAACATTAAAGGGATAGTTCACCCAAAAATGAAAATTATGTCATTAATTACTCACCCTCCCATTGTTCCAAACCTGCAAGACATCAGAGGTTCAACTGTAGTTATATGTAAAAAAATATATGAAAAAATTATTATATTAATTTGATTAAAATAAAATTATTATTATTCAGTAAATCACAAACAACTGGAAAAGTCATGGGGCCTTTGAATATTGTTGTGGACGATACTGGGGCCTAGAAGTCAAAAAGGTTGAGAACCACTGATTTAAATAGCATTGCAAAATAAACTTGGGGTTTTCCCAAGAACATTTGAACTATGGATCAAATTTGCTTACAGTTGGATCCCCCTTTTTTTCAGTAAGCCTAACCCAGTTTGTCCAGCTGATCTAGAACCACTCTTTGAAGATAAGGTAAGAAAGTGAAGCCAAAACCTACAAGGACACACCCACTCCGTTACATATTAAATCTCACTCTCACAGCTCCAAGTGAAAGTAATGTGGGCCATATAACAGGCACACAACACATCTCTTATACAGGCCGTGTAATGGATTTTATTTTTTCTTATGTTAGATATTCCGGGATGTTTGCTGCAATAGGGAAATTATGACTCTGAAGGTCTACTGCCGAAGTGAGAAAAATGGATGTAAAGAACAAATGTGTTTACAGCAGGTCATGGTAAGTCATATGATTCTTAGACACAATAGTGTACATATCATATGGTAAATTCCTCCCGACTAGAACCTGCCTCGAGCGCAAAGAAATGTGAGCCTAGACTTAAACTGACTCGCATATCATTTTATAAGTGTGAGAATGGACGAATGCAGTTTTATTGATAGATTACATGCTGTGTGTGTTATGTTTAAGAATACTTTTTTTGGTAAAGTTAGGCAGCAAAATTCAGATTTGTCTCTCTCTTTTCAACAGGACCACTTGGAAGTTTGTCCGTACTTCGAGGTGCCGTGCCCTTTAGGAAAGTGTAAGGAGAAGATGATGAGGAAAGACATGTCTGAGCACTTGAGCCGCAAATGCAAACACGAGAGATCACCTGTGAATTCTGCAATCACAAGATGGCCCTCACCGAGCTACAGGTAACACGCATTTCCCAAAACCCCCCAGTTCCCATAAAAAGGACCTGAAATCTAATGGAAAGTACTTAGAAATGAGATCTTTTTCAGTTATCATTGAGTTTTTTTCCCTCGATTGGAATTAGTGGACATCTCAGTTCCTCTATGAGAAGTATTCCCCTTGTGTTCTGCCATTAATGTCCCATGACATTTGAGTTTCACATTTGTACAAGGAACTTGAGGGAATCTCCCGTTATGATGACTGTCATTTAGAGAATGATCGATGTATGTTTTCACTTCAAGAATGCTTTCTGTTTTTCCGCCTGGTTGATCCACACACTAACAGTTTTGTTTTAACCATGAGCATCTTGAACCATGAAAGTGTCAGTATGCAGTGTTTTAGTGCATTTCAGTCTAACCGTCGTCTCTCTTTACAGAAACACAAAGATACAGTCTGTCCTGCATTTCCTGTAGCATGCCCTAATCACTGCTCGTTTTCTTCCATTCTAAGAAGTGAGGTAGGCTTGAGTTACTTTTGATTTACTAACTTGTCTGTTTTGCTTTTAAACACATAAACAGTGATTTCAATTGTAAGTAAATAATAAAGACAGATTAATTGTGATGTATTTATGAGGTGAATGTGTCTCCTATAGCTGTCCAGTCATCAGCATGACTGTCCAAAGGCTCAAGTGACCTGCTCTTTTATTCGCTACGGATGCTCCTTTAAGGTGATATTCTTCAGCAGACATTGATTTAAAGGAAATTTGAAATGTACTAACATTGCAGTAGTATAGTACTTCCATGTTGATTCAAATTCAAATTATTTTAAAGGGGCTGAATCAAGAGATGAGGGAACACGAGTCCAGTTTGGCGTCTGAGCACCTGAGAATGATGGCAGTCAGAAACACCACACTAGAGGCCAAGGTAGATTTAAAAACATTTATATTTAACCTATCAGAAACAAGAAACTGGTGTTTCCGGTGTGAAAATGAATATGCTTTTTCCTGTTCATATTTCCACCATGCATGTAGTCAGATTAAACAAGTACACTGATTAATCTGTGTGTAGGTAGAGGATGTTAAGAGCGAGCTGATGGAGCGTTATAAAGTTCTGCCCAGCCTCAGCAGTCGTCTTGCAGAGGTTGAGACTCAGTATGAGGAGATGAGAGAAAAGAACCGGCAGCTGGAGCAGAAGCTAGTCAGCATGCAGGTGAGAGCCGTCACCAAGCAGTGGTTTTATTTTCTTTTGAGTCATTTGGTGAAGCTAAAAATAACTTCTAATTTGAATAAAGTGACGCAAGTCTGCTGTCCTGTGCAATATTTCAGTCTGACACATGCTTTTAAGTTTCAATGCCTTTGCTTTGTGAGCCTGAGATCTAATTTAAACCTGGAAATATTTAAAGCTTTTGGATTTTGAACAATTAAAAGAAATTATACTGTAAGTAAGAAACACTTCTTATTTCTGTCAGTATTCAAATTAGTGAATGTGACATTTGCCATGTTTTATACAAATTAAAGGCATACTTCCCTTTAAGGGATAAGTCCCTTTACCCTTTCTATAAAAGGTTATTAGATTTCTTGCATTCATTGAATTGAATTGATGCTCTTTGGACATTTTTATTAAATGACCAGCAAAACAGGAACATACCAAATACAAAAAAATAATGTACATTTTTCAGTTCAACTTTGTACTCCAATTGTTGTGATGATACAGTAAATTTAATTTTCATAAATTTCCATTTTTTCTATCACAGAATTTTTTAATAAACAAAAAATACAGTGATCTTAAACTATATTGTTTCATGTTTACCTGTTTGTTATTTGATGACAGTGATTATGTAAAACCTCAATGCCAAATCAATTCCTGTTATTCAAAGAATAAATGACAAAAATAAACACTACCAGACAAAATTTTGGGTTTTTGTATATTAAGTATTAATTTTTCAGAAATGAATGCTTTTTATTCAGCAAGGATGCATTACATTGATTAAAAGTGACAGCGAAAATATTTAGCATGTTACAAAATATTTCTACTTCTAATAAATAATGTTCTTTTGAACTTTCAAAAAAACATGTTCACGGTTTTCACTAAATTATCTTATTAAAATCAGTATAATGATTTCTGAAGGATCATGTGACACTGACGAATGGAGTAATGGTTGTTGACAATTCAGCTTTGCAATCACAGAAATAAATTGCATCTTGAAATTAGGGGTTGGCGATATGGCAAAAAATATCATATCACGTTTTTTTAGAAATATCACGATTTCATGATTCTTTGTCATGTTGGTTTAACTATTTCATCTGAGCAGTGCAGCCAAAATGTTTCCCTATTATAAAGACAAATCTTTTCAAGATAACAAAATATAAAAAAGAATGGTGGATATTTAGGCCAAAGTGGGCGAAGGTAAAAACCTTTGTCATTATTTTATCTTTGTTATACAAAATAAGAGGAAAGATACACATAATATACAAATCAAACAAACAGTGCTTTATTTTCAGGTAATATAGGCATATTTAGCAGAGCATTCAAGAAACTGAATGAGCAAATATAAAATAAAACACTATATATATTTGATTCCTAATATAGCAGCAGTATTATTATTTTTTCTGTCAAGAGTAGAGAGTTATTTTTCTCTCTTTTGTGTTTTGTTGTTTTAGCATTAAAGAATAAACAACTGTCATCTGTCTGTCGATTCTGTCATAGTGTTTTATATTTATTCCATCGTTTACTCACTCAAAATTAGTTTTAAACCCGAATGAGTTTCTTTCTTCTGCTGAACATAAATGCTATTTAGAATAATTGTTGAAACCAAACAGTTGCTGGTCCTCAGTGACTTCTATAGTATTTATTTCCCCTTCTATCAAAGTCAATATGGATCAGCAACTGTTCTTCAAAATATCTTCTTTTGTGTTCAGCACAAGACAGAAATTAATACAGGTTTGGGACAACATGTGAGTGAGTAAATAATGACAGATTTTAGGTTGAACTATCCCTTTAATTACAGTCGGCAGCATGTTTAATTCTGTCCCTTTAAGACCTGTGCACATACAATATGAGGCACGCATTTGTTTGTCTCGGCTGTTTACTTTAATTTTAGACATAACCAACTGAGTCTATACATAAACCTTGTGTGTTTTGATAGTGTTAGTGCAAACGATAACTTAGTTGAATAATCAGGCTGTTAGACAGGGTTTTTAGTGCGCGTGAATGAAACATTTAACAGGCAAGGCTTTAAAACATGCAAAAATGTACTTTTGTGATTGTGAATAAGTGCAGTGTCCCATGAGAGTAGCTCTACCGCTGTGTTAACACTGATGTGAATGTATGTCGCGTTGTACAGTATATTGACACGGAGGCGCCAGAACTGTAACTGAAAGAATATTCGCTGTAGCACGATACTACGATATTTCTCCAAAAGCTACGGTGCCCGGGAGAGGGGCCGTCTTCGGTTCACTTAGTTTTGTAGTGGCCACGTCGTGGGGGGCCATGAGTTTAATGTGTAAACAAACCTGCTTAACCATAGACATAGACCACGACATAATATCACGTTCCCATGACTTAATATGATGTTCCCACGAGTTAATATGTCATAGCCACGACAAAACTAAGTGAACCGAAGATGTAAAAAAAGCAGATCGTGGAGACATTTTTATCGTCCACGGTCAAAAGTCATCATATCGCACACCCCTACTTGAAATATATTCAAATATAATTTTTTTAAACTATTATAACAATTCACAATACTACTGTTTTTCTGTATTTTTTATCAAATAAATGGAGAATTACTATGCAAAATAGACAACAACAAAATCTTTTAGACACCAAACTTTTGAGGGGTATGTATTATACAATTTATTTAAAATGTATACATTGTAGTTACATTATTATTGATGTATTTTCATAAAAAATTAAAAAATTGCATTAAGATTTATGACTTTAAATCGAAATTTAAATCCGCATTTTTATGCCATTTTTTTTTTTACTTTGATTTTAAAAACTCATGGACCCAGCTATGAAATATTAGAATCGCTGATTGAATCACATTAAGCAGTTGTCTATATGATTGTGTGTTTCTGTTTGTAGATGCTGATGAGCACTCACTCAGAGAAACTGCTTGAGGTTGAGATGGAGCTGCGGGAGCTTCGTCCACTGCGAGCTATGAGGGAGGAGGTGGAGGCTCTGAGAGGGTCCTGTAGAGAACATGCGCTCAATTATATCTTCTCTCGATTCGAGTCATGTTGGTTCCAGTTCTGGTTCTCACACGCTGGGTAAGAAAATGTCATATACATATTATTCAGACATGATATCATTTGTTATATTTTTTACTAGTTGGTGCAGGACACTATAGTTTCTTGTAGGTGAGGATAGCAAAATACAGTAAACTGTCACATATTATACACAAAAATTCTTCATACAGCGGACTACTAGTAAAATTAATAAAAATTTGGGACCAAAAATTTAGACACTTTGACCTGACCATGTTTTGCTTAACTGTTTTTTTATTTATTATTATTGTTAATGCAATTCTTTTACACCACAGACTGAACAAAATTAAGCATTGCTTGGTAATTGGTTGACCTAAATTGGTATTATCTGATTGTGTACTTAAATTTTACAGCTGAATAATTTTTGGGCTGATTGTAATCCATTACATACCTTTCTATAAAAGTTATCTCAAGATGAATTTGTTTTGACACCCTGAGTGCTTGTCATATTTTATTACCATTTTCTAAACCATAGCAAATAAACTGTGGTTATTTGGGAAATGTTGAAGGTGTCTGAATACATTTTGGTTGGCTGTACATTATACCAAGTAGCCTACTTATTTGTGTTCACAACATTGTTTTTAACACATTTCAATACTGTCACCAGGCTCCTTAGAGCAGCAGCTGTCACGTCATGATGACATGATGAGTGTCCATGACATCCGCCTGGCAGAGATGGACCTAAAGCTGCAGGTGCTAGAGACGGCCAGCTTCAACGGTACGCTCATTTGGAAGATCCGTGACTACAAAAGACGGAAACAGGAAGCCGTGGCCTCAAAAACCCTCTCGCTCTACAGCCAGCCCTTCTACACGGGCTATTTCGGCTACAAGATGTGTGCCCGTGTCTATCTGAATGGGGACGGAATGGGTAAAGGCACACATCTCTCGCTGTTCTTCGTGGTCATGCGCGGGGAATACGACGCCTTGCTGCCGTGGCCGTTCAAACAGAAAGTAACATTAATGCTAATGGACCAGGGGCCGGCAAAGAAACACTTAGGCGATGCCTTCAAACCGGACCCAAATAGCAGTAGCTTTCGCCGGCCCACTGGTGAAATGAACATCGCCTCGGGCTGTCCACTCTTTGTGGCTCAAACTGTCCTAGAGAACGGAACCTACATCAAAGACGACACCATCTTCATTAAGGTGACTGTAGACACCTCCGACCTCCCGGACCCTTGAAATGAACTTCACTGGGTCCAGATAATATCAAGTCACACAGCCCTCCCAGCCAAGACTTCGAAGAGAACCCAGGACAAGTTTGGATTTATAACAGTCCGAGCCGTCAACTTGTGCTCGAGAGATGGTGCGCTCTTCGGAAAACAACAGTGCCTTGCTGGGCTAGAGACTTACTGCCTTTCGGAGGAGGTTTGAGTAGCTTAAATCTCCCATGTCAACCACATCTAAAATGCAGTGAAGAGTAATACGTCAACTCTAATCAATCCAAAGAATGTTAATGTCTCTGGATCTACATGACAAGACGAAACGATGCCTAGATGTTGTGTAGGTTGACTAACATCCAGCCCAAAGGAAGCAGTTTACACTCATCATCTTGTTAGCCTTCAATGAATATGAATGCGTTTGGGGCTAACTCATATTGGTTAAGTCTAGAAGGTAACCCTTCATGTTTGGTAATCCTGACAAGCTTTGTATTGGTGGTTTTGTATAATATGCAAATATGGAACTGACATCTGTTGTGTTGTAGTGGTTTGTTGATGGACAGTTGATGTGGAGAGGAGTTTTGTGATTAGAAAGTCTTGTTTGTGCGGGCAGGGGTGGACATGTTTCTGTGTAGTAGATATAAAGGACCTGACTATGGAGCATTCATGAAGGACTACATTGGCACTAAACAGTGACCCTGCAAGGGTTCCATTGTCAAAAAGAAAAACCTCAGTTTTTATGCATGTAAAACCTATTACATGACTACCTTCTCTGCATTTACCACTTTGACATTATTTTTTGAAATGTTCTAATTAATGGATGCTATGCATCAGAATCTATTGTCATTTGTGTTTTGTATTTTATTTTGTTATTTTTTTAAATAGTCTGAAATAACGCCTTTAGGCCTCCTGCCATGCTGCCAGAGACAAATACAATAATCCAGATCATTTTTCATGGTAGGGATGGTTTTTGCACAAGTATTGTTTGAATGTGTAATATATGTATAAATATATCAATATAAAATTGTTGGAAAACATTCAGAAATCTGTTTTTATGGATGTCAAGTTGAAGTTATTTATTTATTTTTAATTGAGGGGAACTGAAACTTACCCTGAGCTATGCGACTGCTTTTATTCCTCAGTGTGCAGTTAAGCAAATGCCTTGCTAGAAAAGTTTTTTTTTTTTGATGTCTTATAACAGGTCAATACCTGTAATATCTATTCCCTATTGGATACAATTTAGCTTTTTTATCTTGAGATGCTGCTAAAACAAAACAAAACAAAAACCAATAATTTAATTGTATAATTTCTAAGGTTTAATAAGAGATAAAGTGGTTGAGAGAAGTCTAAACAATAATTTAAACCTGATTAATGACAGTATTTAGGAAAATCTGAGAACCTTTGAATTGGAAATATTATTTTATTTTTTAAAGTAATTATTATTTCGACCCATCCTACCTTACAGCAACCAGTCCTCCTAAACCATGCCTGTTTTGACATGTCATTTTATGGTTGTAATCAGCGCCAATAACTTTTTTTCTTTTTTTAGGTGCAAAGAGCATTTTTAAACTTTTATCAAAAGCCTAGAATAAAATATTATGAAATAGATAAAATATTAGATAACAGATTTAAAACCAGGGATTCACTGCAGGCGCATTTATTTTAATATTTTTTATTTAGGTCACTTTCTGTGGCATTTCTGCCCCATACATACCCTCGTGAGTTTCTATTATTGCTATTTGGCCTGTAATAAAATAGAATACTATATTATTTAATGGCTGAACACTAGGTGGCGTAAATGCACAAGCATGACTTTTTTTTATTGAATCCCAAGAAGAACATACAGAACCAATGCTAGGAGTGAGTGCAATCAGGAATACAGTTATTAGTTACAGAACCATGAAAATATTATTTAAATGACATAGAGAGACAGTTTTGAGGGCTTTGGAATTGTTGGATGTAAGAAAAGTGTCCAGGTAAGATTTAAGGTCCTTACAGAAAACAGGAAAGTTGGGCTTAGCACCGTGAAACGTACATTTGTGTAAAAAGTATTTAGCAAGACAAATTAATAAGTTTATCAGATAATATTTGTCGTTGTCTTAGTTATGACATTCAAACTGTCTTAAGTTATGACAACCAAATAGGACATCTTTATATTACAAAAATAAACTGTGAAGAAAAAGCATGTACAAAAATAAAAAAAATCCTTCCAAAATAAATTTGTATATGTACATTCCCAAAAGAGATGGGACATAGATTCATCTTCAGCCTCACAGAAGGAATATAAAGAATCAGTATCTGGAAACATTTTGTTCATATAAAGCTTGACAGGGTAAAAGAGATGAAGCAATTTGTAAGAACCCTCCTTAACCTTATAAGTTATTAAATATTTAGATGACAAGGTCCACACTTTCTTCCATGGCATGTTATCGTATAGAGGCCATTCCAGTGGGATACAATATATGGGAGAGAAGTTATATCAGCCTGAAACAGTTGTCTAATTATTTTGTTCCGACCGGAAGAGGGAGACAAAAAGCAAATCTTCCCAATCATTGTATCAAAAGGATGAATCTTTGACAAAGAAAACTGGGATCTAGCGGAGCCCTTGAGAAGAGTTAAGGCCCCACAGGAAATGGCGTCCATTACAATGGCGAACTCTCGAGGAGTGACAGGAATATTACATTTATTTAGTAACCATCAGCGTTTAATAACTGAGAAACTAGAATAATATTAACATTGACCCAATTTGGGAAAAATAAGGATTTAACGTTACTTTTATAAAGAATATCACCGTTATTCCAAATAAAATTACTGTGAGGACTAAAATGATGTTTATAAATCAGATACCACGCCAAAGATGTACTGCGAGTTGACACTGAGAAAGCATTTAATTTCTCAAATTGCGGATTTTGGTACTCTCCAATGTCAGCAAACTGGTTCCTACCCTTCTCGTTTCCACCGAAAAGTCGTAGCAGTCTATGGTGCCAGCGTGCCACTCCCCCCGAACAACCCGCCCTCAGCAGCGGGAGCTCTCCAGTGTCTCGCGCGTCACTCAGCTCATGAATATTCACACCAGCGTCACGAGAAAGAGAGCGTCACATAAAAGGATACAGGTGAGGTCACGACGACACACGCAGCTGGACAGTCCGCGCAGAGGCCGGTAGACGGGCTAGTGTCAATACTAAAACAAACAAAGAAGATAAATTAAAAACAACAAGACTGGGACATTTTTTAATTCCTCACATTTAAAAAGGGAACTAAGGTTGCATCACGTATAAAAAGAGAGCTCTGCGAGGAACAGCAACATGTTCACTTGGGTAAATAAGGAACAGGGTGGAAGGAACAAGGAGGGAGACATGTTTCAATCAGTGGCTGAAGGACTTCAGAGTCTTTATACTAAAAAACTTCTGCCTTTGGAGGAGACCTACCACTTCCATGACTTCCACTCACCGGCGCTGGAGGATGCGGACTTCCAGAGCAAGCCTATGGTCCTTCTGGTCGGACAGTATTCCACAGGGAAGACCACTTTCATCAGGTAATGCGTGGCTTTGACAGATATAAGTGTGTGTCAGCAAATCACGAAGTAGTATACTTTTCTGTGTTCTTAACTTGAATTAATTGTAATGTCTACCAAGCCAAGAAACGCATTGCAATGTTATTATAATATTATTAGACAAGTGAATTAATTAAGAGTTTATTTTTCATGTATTTATTTGATTTCTCAAAGAATAATATGTACACGTGTGAAGTTCAGTAGGCTACAGTCAGCTCTTTGTGTTTGCTGCAAACCCTGGTAAGGGCGTGTGTAAAAACAGCTTATGCCAGCTCACATAGTCTATTCATCGGTGAAGACATGCAGAAGGCTGGAGAGTATGCAGACAACTCATAAAAGCATTATTATTATTATTATTGGCGCTTCCCTGTAGATCAATAACATTTAGCTTTGATGTCTGTGCTGTTGCTCATCAGGTCCTATTCTAGACAGGCTTTGAATGAATAAGAAAAGCACATTAGCTCTTTTCATGCTGAACTCCGCTCAAACTAGAACTGGCTTATTACTAAATCAGCCATTCATAATGTAAAACACACGGTCATATTTGAAAATGATGGATGTTTAAGACTGTTAAAACACTATTGCAGTTGAATGAATAATAAGTTGCTAAGCATATGATTTGTAGAGGCAACTTGTTTGTATTGTTTTTTCTCCTCCCCTCGTAAAATGGTTTTCATGTCTCTTAAATTATGCATTTGCACAAAGGAGTAATTCAATCATATTTACAGTCTGATTCATGGTTCCCTTATGTTATTGTTATATTTTAATGAGGAGCCATGTGTGTTTCTTTGCTTGGAAACCTTTGACACATTCTCATCCTCTGGCAGGATGTGGTAGGGATCGCTATGGCTAGTGTGTTACAGGAAGAGTGAGACTGATGAATAGGTCTGTTTTCACCTTCTAGCATTTGTCCAAGGATTAAGTGCCACTGTTTAGCTTTGATCCTTTATCAGCTTGGATGTTTATTTGTCTCAACTTACCCAAGGCTATTGGGTAGCGTTTTAAATAAATCGCTGCAGCATTTGTTCCACTCGTTTTATTCTCACCCAACCATGACATTTTGTTGTTAGAGTGTGCTGTCACATGATCATGCCTCTCCAGTTCACTAAGTAGTGGTTTGTTAATACTTTACCTCTTCCTCCTTAAGATATCTTCTGGAGCAAGATTTTCCAGGAATGCGAATTGGCCCTGAACCAACAACAGATGGATTCATAGCTGTGATGTACAATGAGAACGAGGGGGTTGTTCCTGGAAATGCCTTGGTTGTGGACCCCAAGAAACCTTTCCGAAAACTCAATGCATTTGGAAATGCCTTCTTAAACAGGTACGTATCAAGAGCTCAATCCCTACTCTTTAGATTTGACCTTTAATAATTATGACAATATTTCAATCAAGTGTTTTAAACACAATCTTATTCAGATGCTTCTTGATTCAAATATTTCAACATTGGAATTTTTATGGTAATTTCACTCTAAAATGGAAATGGTCACCAATTACACATTCTCATGTTGTCTCAAACTGAAGACTGTCAATCATCTCTGCCTGTCACTTATCTTTGAGACACAAGATACTAAGATAGTTTTAATGAAAACTGAGAGATTTCTGTCCCTCCGCTGATGGGGCTGAATCAATTGATAACAGCATATTCCAGTGTTAAGTAAACCCTATAGAATAGTTGTTAGACATCATGTCATGCAGCAGGGAATTCTAGGATGTGGGCACATATTCTTACTCACTACATTCTGTTACGGATGTCCCTCTTGCCCCGGCCCCTTGCCAAAACAAGGATTTTCCATTATCTTGCTCTGGCAGTGGTATAGGATATGGAAAACTGTCTGGAATGGCCTAAGTACAGTCTAAGGTTTACAGTTTAACTATCAAAAGACGATTAAGACCATGCATTCACACTATATATTATGTCACAATGCTTTGCAGTTGTCACTTTACACTCTTAACAGGTTAAGATGTTTTCTACCCATCTCATTCTGCTGCTCATTCATTTCTTCCTTTCGTTCCACGCAGCCTGCTTTTCTATACAGGCAAATATTTTCCACAAAGTGTCTCAAAAACTGTGTAAATGGGCTTAGTCACTTCTCCTTTTAGGTAACTATAGCTGTTGCATGAGCTTCCACAAGTTTTAATGTTTAATTTTAGTATCTAGACAGTTAGACAAAGGGTGTTTTTTCCTGTTTGCTGGATATTTATGTGGAGGAAATGGGTAAGTATTTCTTTGACAGTCCCCACTATAGAGGTCAAAGGCACACTTGACAGAGAACATCTCCTCTCCTCCAAAGGAACCTCAAAACAATGCACTTTGTTTCCTGTGGACCCTGCTGTGCGTCATGTGATGGCACGTTTGGACACAGTAGTTTCTTTTACTATTCTTCTCGCTTTTATCTACTGGCTCTTTTGAATAAAATGCATGTGTAATTTTCTTGAAAATGAAACTTGGTCGAATGCTTCTTCCTCTATTTCTCAGAGTGTCCTTCTGCTTTGCAGCTGACAGGTGATGTTTGCTTACAGATGTTGCAATTTTTTCTAAGTTTTTTTTTTAAAGACATCGTGAAACTCACTTGAGACAGTGTTGCAATCTTAACATCACTATAATATTCCCTCACATGGAGATTAAATAATAGTTTTATAAACATTATGAATGTATTATACATTTGTTGAATCAATGTCTGAATCGTGCTCGAAGGTTGTGGAGTAATTTACTACTGTCCAATAGTTCCTCCACCTCAATCAACATGTTTAAAACCCTCATTAATACTTATTTGTTGTCTTTGGCCTTCAATGCACCTGGATGGTCTTCTGGAGGGATGCAATGGTTTTTTTTTAGGTTTCATTTATTTTTTATATAAAGTTTGCCTCTGTTAATATGTGGTCTTATTAACAAAATACTGGCTAAATTCTGTGGGCATAAAGGTCCACTGTTAGTGGTTTAGTAATCATGAAGCACAGTTGTTTTTAATTTCGCAGAGCAATGGTAAATGTGACCACATACATTTTTTTAGCAAACCCTGTTTAATCTGAAGTTAAATATACAGCACGCTAGTCTCCTTTTGTGTGTCAAGCTTTATTCTTTGAAAGAATTTTAAGAGAAAATGTGTCTCAGTTGTTATAACATGACTCAAATCAAATGAGTCAACTGCCAAATGTAGTGATACTACCAGCATTTCCGGTGATAAACTCTCTCCATCTGTCTCACCAGGTTCATCTGCTCACAAATGCCCAACCAAGTTCTGCAGAGCATTAGCATTATTGACACCCCAGGGATCTTGTCTGGCGAGAAGCAGCGCATAAGCAGAGGTCAGTGACTGCAGAGAGTGTTTACTGTACAGGAGAATGTTCACTCTAGTCTTTGTAGTGTTGTATGACAAACAAAGACCGGTCTCTGTCACATGACCACACACATGCAATGGGATATCAAATGACAAAACAGACACATATATACCGGATTCTTCTCTGACTTCTCAAGTGCTCCTTTAAATATGTTTATCAGAGAAGAGCTGCTTGGCAAGGTAAAACTAGTAACAATTGGATGCTCAGTGAAGGGAAGATAATGTCACATGACCGAAACAATGTGAACTCTGCTGTTTAGATTAGAGTTCTTCATCCTGAGTCTCTGTGGCTATATATTTGGTGTGAAGCATTAGCGTAGACAGACTGGTGCACTCCCTGGAGGACTGAAGCGTGTGTTCCCAGTTTAAGGAACAACCATAATGCTTTAGTCATTAGTTTTCATTTTAGTCACCAGATCTGGCCTGTTTCATTGTAAAGTTCCTCTGTTGTTTCCGTCCCTGTCTCCCATAACATGACACCCGCAGACACGCTAGAAACCATGACAAGTCTGTGGTGTTATGAAGTCAGCATTTCTCACTTTCTAAACGGGGGAACCTCGAGGACACCACACACTATAGGAGCAAAACGGTTAAATCTAGGATTTTTTCCCCCTCATGTTTGTGGTCTCTCAGTCTCACATTTTGAAGATCTTATAAGATATAAAAACAAATATTTTAGTGTGTACCCAGCACAAGAAGGCAGAGCAGTTCTGAGACATGGCCAAGCGATTTTTAACAGTCATGATATGCCTGTTCATGCTGCACAAGTGTTATCTATGAAAATGCACCGCAGGTGTACGAAGATTCTGCAGACTACAGATTAGGCCTGGTGACACAAATGTAGAACAACACAAATGTACGGCCGCAGCTTTGGCCATGAAGGGATAACAATGTTCTTGGGCGTTCCACATCTGTTCCTGCTTTAGCTCCACTCAGCTGAGTTTGCATTCCTCTTACGTTAGTGTCTGTGACACATCTCACGATGCACAATTAACCTAAAGCTGCATTCACGCTATCTGCGACTTTGTCGCTGCATGTCGCCAGGGGCTGTGATGAGGTCCCTAGTGGGCGTTTCTCGCTACTGGTTGCCTGTAGCAGCAAATTAGGTTTATTGCCGCCACTTACAAACATTTTGGAGGCAAAATACTAAATATAATATAAATATGAATTAAGTCCGTACATACAAAAATGAATGAGAAACAGAGCCTACTTTTTTACCATTGAGTATGTTTATCTACAGCTGAGAGGAGAACAATCACGTGAGCTCAACCATCTTCTTTCCTATTGGCTGACACTCCTGAAAGTCGCTCTTCATTTGCATAAAGTTGGAGGATACTGAACTTTGTGACGTCGCTTGACACACTGGTCGCTGGTCACCAACAGTGAAATTATTGGGATCGTGTCGCTTTGTCGCTAAGTGTCGCTTGTAGTGTGAACGGGGCTTAATCCATTCATTATACTTCATTTTTAATACCAATATGAATTTATTTTTTTATTTTTTTACACCCAGACATTTGTGTTGTGCCTACTTTTAAATTTTTCCCGTTTCTAATTTTTATAAATGAGTGCAGCATATTTATATTTAGGCTGCTCTTTATAAAAGTGATTAAATATTAATTGGAAATAATGTTGGGAATTTGATGTCTAGTGTGATATGACATGGTGAATAGACACCATCTAATATTTTTCTACAATTTTAAACAGTATATTGTTGATTTTTATAATTACAATGCATGCAGTTTGAACTGTTTGTACTTTTACAAATGTATTCATCACACTGTAGGATCAATTCAATTGAACTATAGCTAATACTCTAAAAGAAATGGTAACGAGGTATAGGAGCCAAGACATGGATGTACCCTTTGACATTTTTGTACATTTGAACTTAATTTTTTTGTTTAATAAAAAATATTTTAGAGTCAGAATAAAAAGTTAATATAGTCCTTCTGTACAAAGTTGTCTCACATGGAACAGCATTGATGGTTCCCACACTTTTAAGCACCGAGCTCCTCCTTTGTAAAATCTTGGCAGAGCTTTTTGCAAAATTTTTACAGCAATGTGTAATCCATGCCATTGTTATTGGAGCAGCGTAATTTCCTCATGACTGTTGGGTGGTTGGATAAGCTGGATCTCATTGCTTTACAATCTGAATCTACACTGGTTTGTAATGAGGTATATGTGAATGTGGCCTGGAGTTGTGTCCATGTCTCTATGAGGTTCTCATGGTCATGACAGATCAGTGACCTGTGCACAAGGCTTGAAAGCTGATATGTATGGCCTTCTCTCTTTCTATACCCGTTTCTTCCAGCTAAAGAAGGAAATATTATTAATAATATTTGTATTGTGTCTGTTTATTTATTATGCATATTTATATTCTATAATGGTTTCCCAAACTGGGGTTTGTCAGTTGATGAAAAGCAAATATTTAATTTAATCATACAAATGTAAAATTTAAATATATAATGTACATTAACTATTTAATTTAATACACTATTTTATTTGTTTACTTGCATTGTTAAATTAATTAAATGTTAACTTAAAATGAACTTAAAGGATTTTGGGGTTTAGCTAACAAAAAAGTTTGGGAATTCTTTTATTATATTATGTATGGGCAATGAAGTACATTTTAATTCTGTTCTATTGACATATTTCTCCCACAGGCTATGATTTCTCAGAAGTTCTGCGCTGGTTTGGAGAGCGAGTGGACCGTATCATTCTCCTCTTTGACGCCCATAAGCTAGACATATCTGATGAGTTTTCAGAAGCAATCAAAGCTTTCCGTGGGCAGGATGACAAAATCCGTGTGGTGCTGAACAAAGCCGACCAGGTGGACACTCAGCAGCTGATGCGGGTTTATGGTGCGCTGATGTGGTCGCTGGGGAAGGTCATCAATACTCCAGAGGTGGTGAGGGTCTATCTCGGCTCTTTTTGGGCCAAACCTCTCCAAAATGCAGACAACCGGCGTCTGTTTGAAGCTGAAACACAAGATCTCTTCAGAGACATCCAGAGTTTGCCTCGGAACGCTGCCCTGCGTAAGCTGAATGACCTCATCAAAAGAGCTCGGCTTGCTAAGGTAAGAGTTCTAACGTCACACCGTAGCAGTCCACTTAGACTACTTAAATGCATAAAATGGTGTATATTATGCCTGTCATATAATTTTATTATATGGTCATATTTGTATTATTTTTATATACTAATAGGCCTATTTTATCATTTTAATCTTATTTTAGTATTTATGTTAAAGTTAGTTAATTATAAATGTTTAAACATGATACATTTATACATATAAAATATTAATATTTTTAGTATTGATGTAATTATATTATTTGTAAATAATTATTAATAAATATTAAGTATAATATTTAAGAATAATACATTGCCGCTTGTCAAATCGCTGCTCATTGTCTGTTGTTTTGTCTTGAGTTTGACCTTAGTTCAACCACTATTGTTTTTGGCCGAGTACACTGTATGAACTTACACACTGTACCACATGAGCCCCATTCAACACAACCTGGTTGTGCCTTAACTCTTAAATATGGACATATAAACAATCAACTCATGGAACAATAACAGAAAGTGCGTCTTATCTCTTCTGCAATATTTTCCAAACACGTCCAGCAAACAGGAATCCCGAAGCCCTGTGCTTGCCTTCCTGTAATGTTAAAGCCATGTGAGGCAGTTAAATGCCTTCTCCATCTCCTGGAAACGCCCAGAAAAGTCCCTTTCTGTGGTTCAGTGGAATGTGTGTAATGGGCATAAAGAGAGCACCGCCCTTATTTTTCTCTAACCTCTCCACCCCACTTAGTCTTGCCACTCGTCATGTTTACGCCTTTCCTGTCCTCCTCGAGCCGATAATCATCCTTAAAAGGAATAAACATGGCTTAAAAGGGAAAAGCCCAGCCTTAATTTGGATCTCTGGTTGTGTACTTCCTCTATATTGAGGGAAAAGTTTGTGTAAATACAGAAGCGTTTGAATGTTCCTTTAGCAAGGGCATTTCCAAGGTGTAAACCCACAGATGGAGTCTGATTATGTAACCGGCCTAGAGTAACAGGAGGTGGATGTCATGGGAGAAAAACTGTCTCTAGTATAATAATAGTGATATTGATCCTGTGTTTATTTTATTGTAACATAAAAAACACAATGCATTGTGATATAATTTGAGGTCATAAATTACTTTAATTGGATTGTAACTTTTAAGGCATTCATTTTAAGCATACTTTTTTATTTTAAACTTATGCTGTATGTCATAAATTAGGCTTTGTTTTAAATAAATCACTCTCGTCATTGAGCTACATCTTGTATGTGTCTTAAATGTAGTCGCTAAATGTTAGGTCAGTGTAATTTATTATAATAAAACAATGCTAAAAATAAGAAATGTATTATTATTAAAATCATTTTCAAAATGTATGCCTTGCAGCATCAATTTTTTTATAATCAATATGTTAAATGTAGGCCTATATTTTCAGTATACATTATTCCATAAGCACAGGTTCCCCATATCTTCTCATGAACTTACTGTTAAGCTGCTGTGTGTTATAGGTGCATGCTTACATCATCAGCTACTTGAAGAAAGAAATGCCTTCCCTGTTTGGAAAAGAGAAGAAAAAGGAGGAGCTGATTGCCCACCTGCCTGAAATCTATCAGATTCTGCAGAGAGAGCACCACATCTCGCCTGGAGATTTCCCTAATGTCATTAAAATGCAGGTGAGACTTGGCCTGTGTCTGTGGAACATGGGTAAATATTAGATGTTCTATTATGGCTTCTACATATGTTTACAAAACTAACCAGGATGTTTGTTTTATTTAGAGACACTAGCTGTTCTTGCATGAATTACATTTCTAACAACTGCTGGTTATTAGGTTATGTTAAGTACTGGTGCAGATGTATGAGGATTCCAGGCTGTAGATTTGAGGAATGTTTGTTTTGTACAGTGCATTAGTGCTGTGCTTGAGTCCCAGCCCTGCTATTGTCTGAGGAGCAGACAGAGTCCGTACTTTCACCTTCTTCTGGTCTTGCCTGAGGATGTTTACCCAGCATGACTCTCTAGGCCCACATCAGAAATTGCATTACAATATATGTGAAAACAAGACTCCAGTCAGGAACTGTAATGCAGTTCACATTATTTTACAGAGATTAATGGGGATACATCTCACATTCGGGTCTTTCACATGTACTTAACGTAAAGACATGCAGAATTTTAACTGCTATGAAAACACAGCAGGGTCATTCCGTGTCAACTCAACCAGTGGTCATGTATAGCGAGGAAAGCCAAAATATTAAATATCATAGATTACTATTTACGGAGTAATCCACTATTCTGTAGAGGGGGGTCATAATGACAATTTTCGCCTGAGATTCAGAGCCAGAGTACAGGGGGAAAGTTGGCAGCATCATGGGTTTTTTTTAACACGGAGATTGGTAGGTCTGTTAGAAAAATTCCTTTGCATACAAATTACACTTTTGTTATGATAGAGGGAAACAAGATACATTTCTAGTTTCAACATTATTTGTTCTTCAGACATTTCTCTTTAAAGTAAATAAAGTATCATCTGTATGTGAAGTGACCCACATTTGGTTTTTGACCACTGAAAATTTTTACAATTTAACATTTTACTCCTGGAGCCATATTGAGATTCCAATATCTCTGGAAATGAACCAAATAGGGCATTAAAAAGGAAGATGCCGAAAGAAAGGTTTGCTGAGACCCAAAATCTTAAAAGACATTAAGATATCTTTAATACTTATTGAGATACTGGCATGCGAACTTTGGAGTAAAACAACTTGAAAAGTGCTTTTACCCATTTTTCAATGGTCACCACTGGCATATAATGCAACAAAGATTGCTAAAGACTACAGATTTTAGCTAACAGACCTACTAATCTCTGTGTGAAAATAACAATGATGCTGCCATCTTTCTGAAGTCATTTGTACCCTCCTGTAATCTGGTTCCAAATCGCAGGTGAAAATTGCATTTTGACCCCACTCTACAAAATAGTAAGTTACTCAGTAAATATACATCCATGACATTTAATATTTTGACTTTCATCACAAGTTTCTGAAATGTGGTTGTTTGACACAGAATGACCCAGCAGTCATTACCCATAATAACAATGCTAATTACTGACTGCACACATGCTCTCAGTGAACTTTCCAACCAGGCAGCACTTGAAAGATAAAGGCCATGCTCTAAATAGACTGTAAGCTACATTGATTCACTCCAGAATTAGACATCATATCACTGAAAGAACAACTTCAGTACTTGGATGCCTCATTTGTTTAGGCCTTACTTTATAAATCAATGTTTCGGTCATGATCTGTAAACATATAAAAAATGCTAATGAATAATGAAAAAAAATCAAACCCGCTGTGTTTCAGTTGTTCATGCTATATTATTACAGACACTTTAATTTGACGTTAAAATGTCTCCTCCTGTCTCTCACATCTGCTAACATGCAGGAGCAACTGCAACACTACGACTTCAGCAAGTTCCCTTCTTTGAAGGTCAAGCTGATTGAATCTGTGGACAGAATGTTGTCCACCAAGATCTCAAGTCTGATGAACATGATCCAAGAGGAAGAAAGCAAACAGCCTCCTCAGATGGTAATGGGTGGAGCTTTGTGGACTCGTCCGATGGGCCGTTTGGCCACGGTTATGGCGAGGGTATCAGTGCAGGGGCTGATACTGAGGACTGGATCGTGAGTCGCGACAAGCATCGCTACGACGAAATCTTCTACACACTGATGCCTTTCAATGGGAAAGTAACTGGCATCAATGCCAAGAAGGAGATGATGAATTCTCATCTGCCCAGCACTGTACTGGGAAAGATCTGGAAGCTGGCCGACTGTGATAAGGATGGCATGCTGGATGATGAAGAATTTGCTCTGGCTCAGTATCTTATTAAAGTCAAACTGGAGGGATTTGAGCTTCCTACAGAGCTACCAAATCACCTAGTGCCTCCATCGCACAGGAAGAACCCCACTGCAGACATCTTGTACAGCCACCAGGAGGATTGATCATCTTCATATCTGCATATTTATCAGCCAGCTGCTGCACAAAGTGGCCTTTGAATACTGAAGTCTTACTTCATTGAAAGGGATGAAGCTTTGTTGGTTAAGCCATCTTTCATTAACAGACATTTGTGACTTTCACATGCCCAAGATTAAGAATGTTTGAATATACGTGCACTGTTTTTGAAAGACATACATATTAAAATTACAGCCCATGTAAATGATTACTTCTAAATTTAGTCCCTGACCTTGTGTTATTTCACCATGAGCTTGCAGACTGTGAAAATGGATGTTAGTGCAGCTGTAAAACATTTCAATGTTATATTACATTTCATATTAAATAACAATTTCAGTTAAGTATGCATAACAGCAGACAAAAATAATACACATTCGTGACACACTATCGCAGAAGCACTGACAGCGGCATCCATTAATTTCACTCATTCTGAAAGCGTGAATATCTATTAAATTAATTTTGAAACACAATATAGTCTTTTTCCATTAAGCTTTTCCATGAATGTACACTTTTCATATGAACTACATCATAATGCTTAAATAGACTATTTGTGATCATATTTAATGTGGGCTAATTGAGAGTAATTCAGTATTTCATAATGCAATTAAAATGATGTTCAATATTACATACACTTTTCTTACACTGGGTGTTACTTTTTTTGGATCAAATTATGTGACATTGATTAAATCTACAAATTTATAACCGCATTATACTGAACAGCACTGAGTTTTGCATTGTTTGAGTCAAACGTTTTTTTGTTGTGTATAATATTTCTGTCTTACACTGACTAAGTTGTGAAGAGTTATAGTAGTTTATAGCTGCAAGCATTTAAACATGTGAAACATCTACATAAAAAACAATAATCCTGCAAAAATATTCCACAATTTCAGTATTCATGAGTGCTCCAGTACCATGCTTCCTTACTTTTTTTAGACTCTCATTCAACTCTATTCTCTTCCTTCTAATTACATTTTATTTCTTTTTTTATGTATAAATATATTAAAGATTTTACATAAACAATGAATAATGTTATATACAATGACAGTAAGAAACAACTGAATTCAATTTCTGAGTTGCAAAAGAACTTCTATTGAATGATGAAATCAGCTGTCATTATGAAACTCTTTATGCTGTATATACACTAATAGATTCATGTAATTATGTATGTTAAACACTGTCACTATAACCATATGTACATTTAAACTAATATACAGAGATTGTTTCTGTCAGCTCAGAGGTGGATTACATGAACTAGACTGTAACTATTTGACATGAGGCCAACTCTTAAGGCTTTTAAACATGACAAATCATTGTGTTTATGTGCAGGTCAAGTTAATACTGTAAAAGGTGATTAAAGCCATTCCCAGACACTTAAGTACATTTATATATGTGTTTGATGGTGCTTCCTATACTTTAATGAGCCTTTAGTTTGACATACAACCTTCAACCATCTGTTAATATATCATTTGCTAAATGTATATACCATTTTAAGTGAAATAAGGGAATGTAATAAATGTTTATATTTCAAATCAAAAGTAATTGTTTCTCCAAAAGTTTATTTTGAAATCCGTAATCAATAGAAACTTGAACATGCGCTAAATTGCATTTTTTGAATATTAGTTATTTCAGTTGTTTCAACCCCTAATGAATTAGCATACAACTGCCGTGACTGTTCCTGGATGGGCCTGTACTGGTGTGTGCTGCTGAATTGCATGAAATACTGAATATGACTGCAACCTTTACCCTCATGTACCACATGGTCAGGTGAGTGAGAATTACCCTCCCTTTCAGTCCATTACAACAGTGTCAAAGTTCAGTTCAGTTCCTTACCACGGATCAGTCTTAAAGAGGATTTATCGGATTATGCTCAAATCATGAATTTGTGCTTAAGTGCTGAAAACAAACTTTGAGACGGGTAAGTGAATTCAAAATCACAATCTGACAAACAAATGGAATACTTTTTGCGAGTGTTTCAAATTGTTGTAGGATATATACACATGCAAACATTTAATTGCAAAAATGAAGTTTAATTGTTCATATTTGTTTTAAACTAGATTAAACAAATGTCTATTTCACCAAATTATAAATATGGATATTAAATAATATTTTGTCGACATATATAATAGCAGCATAGCATTAAGATGCTACTAGAATGATTTTCTACAGTATATCTGAAAAGACGTGAAAAGTTTAGTCCGTTTACTAAGTAATCCTTGATCCCGACATATTCAATTTATCACCTTATTTGGAAATGCTAGGTATTTTTATGATCCTTCTAGATATGTCTGTAAAGTCATACTTGAAGTACATAATTACACTGTCAGCAGGAGGCATGATTGCCTTGATGCTTTCACTTCCTCAAATCAGATTTATAAATTGAAAATTACATATCTTGAGTCATATTTAACTTTCACAATGACATTTCCTTGGTACTATCCTCTTTTATTTGAACTTCCCAAAAGTGCTCAAAAATCGAAACATAAAGGCCTCACCAATCATGTGTAAGGCTTAATGTTTAACCTCACTGTGGGCAGCTATTTATTGTAAATGAACAATCTGTGGTGTCTGGTTTTTGCATCTTTGAAAGAGTTACATGTATTTTTCATGTGTTGTTTTCAGGGACTAACACAGTCAGGAGATGTTTAAACAGGGAGATGGAGAGGAGTCGGATGGACGATTCCGAGAGCTTCAGGGACAGCGGATGACGGTGCAGAAGAAGACCTATACAAAATGGATCAACAGTGTCTTCTCAAAGAATGGGGTATGAATAAGTCCATCCAAAGCCTTCCTGAACTTCAATGCTAGTTCAGACAACAAGATCTACAATCAGAGACACAACTAAGCACCAACACTTAAACGAAAGCTTCTATTTCAAATGTGTCATGATTAAGCCTTTTCCTATAGTGTAAATATATTGCCATGGATATCTATCTATAAATATATAAATAATCCAGTCCGTTTAATCAGTGATATCTGCTGGCAGCACAGCAATTTGATTACACAAAAATTCCTGGCTCACAACAAGATATCATGAAAACTTTGGTGATATCTAGTGTAATACAACGTTAGTAATCCTGACTCCAGTCTTGTGACTTACTTTATTTTACGATATGCTCACTCCAGCATGATTACCTCTAGTTGTGAACCCTTGAACCCAGTTAAGGTTATAATTCTTTTATCATTGCCCATGACATTACCATCTACATACTTTATGTACTTGTCTCACGATAAGTGCACAGTTCGTTTAGTTGCTTATTTAAATAAGTTAGCCCTCTGTTTTCTATGTATACACTCTGAGATTGAGTTTAATAATAATGATGAGAGAAATTGGCAGGTAGACATAAATGAAAACTCAATAGGTAATTTCTATACACTTATGCAAACCTTTTGTTTTTGACAGATCAGCACAGGGGAGGGACAAACAAAGATGATTTACCTTGTTTTACATTAACATCACCAATATTAGATTTAGGAAGGAAATAGTACCACCTTGACTGTCATCGCATAATATTTGTATACCTGATATTTCCACTGTATATGTATGTCTCCCTTTGAGTGTTACAGTATATTTAACAGTGGTTACATACAGTATTACCTCCTCTCGTACTTACTGCCATTGTTGTGTGAACCAACTGAGAGACTTAACTTACATAATTAACAGACAAGTGGTGCTACAACAATCTTCCTCGGTTTGTTAGGGCACACAAATATATTAATAGCTGTATACAGGCAGCTGTCTGAAAGAATGAGATGTTTTAAACATTTCCCTTTCCCTTTCCCCTTCCTCAGTTGCTCCTGTGTATTGTTCCGTATCAAACAACGCCGTTCATAACATGTTTATTATTAAAGGTCACACTTATCATTAAATAACTAAAAATAGCTTTCTGAGAAAATCTATTCCACTGCCATACTCACTGGTTATCAGTTACATGCAAGTTAGCAGTTAGCTAAAGACCATCGTATTTAAAAGCCATTATGAAAGCTGCAAAAAGATTTGCAGTAATTGCAAGCAGATTAAAAAAATGTATCATTGCTCATGAGTGAAGAACTACATCTCTGAAGACCCATCAGTGAAGCAGGGTGTGCTCTAAGCTCCCTCGATTCATTCCCTGGGTAAGCAGAGCCTATTGGAGGCAGTAAGCAGATCTGTTAAGAGACAGATTCCCACAACACATGGAATAGGGAGTGGTTGCAAGTCTCTTGCTTGAAAGCTGAGAGCAGGCTTTACTGAGAGGAGTGTTAGTGAGTCACGTCATAGTAGAATACACAACACAATGGTAAAACAAAGCCAGCTGCTGATTCCATGCCTAAACTTATTTAAATTTGCCTATGATGCATAAAACAAATGCAGTTGTAGGATATAAGAACATGTATGTCATTACTTGTTAGCCGATGTCTTCCCACTTTATGATTACTTGATTGTATAAACTGGGTGTATTGGAAATGTGTGTAATTTTATTTGAATGTGCATTCACTTTAAAGGAAAAGGTTGACTTGACTGATGTATTTACTGAACTAAGCACCGGTGTGCATCTCGTGCGACTTTTGGAGTTCATCTCCGGGGAGAAACTGCCCACTCCCAGTCGACGCACTCTAAGAGTGCACTGTCTGGAAAACAACAGCATTGCCATTAATTTCCTTAAAAGCAAGGTACACTAGAAGAAATACAATGTGCAAATCTCTGAAATGTACCTTTTAAAAAGTATTATTTTCACAATGTAATGTATTAAATTGTGGAATAATTGAAAAATGTAATAATTGTAGGACATCCCTTTTCCCTCTGCTCATCTTCCTATAGATCAGAGTAGATCTGATTGGTCCAGAAAATATTGTGGATGGAGACAGAACTCTGATCCTGGGCTTAATTTGGATCATCATTCTCCGCTTCCAGATTGGAGCCATCAATATTGTTGAGGTAAGGCCTGAAGAGAGGCATCTATAAACGTTCTGAAAAGCAAAAAGTGCACTTATCACTGTTCACATCCTATTTTGGTTTCAGGCTGGTGGTGATGCCAGTGGTGCTCAGCGCTCTGCCAAAGAAGCTCTACTGATATGGTGTCAGCGTAAGACTGCCGGTTACGCCAATGTAAATGTGAAAGACTTCTCAAGCAGCTGGAGAGATGGACTGGCCTTCAATGCTCTTATTCACGCCCATCGGTAGTAGAATAGCTTTCTTTTGATAAGGAACATAATTCTACGATGTTCCCTTTCCACTACTTCAGTCTCATGATGTTATGATAACACTGTTCTAGGCCTGATCTTTTTGACTACAACCGACTACGCCAGGATGATCCAATGAGGAACCTCACCCATGCTTTCACTCTGGCAGATGATGAGTTTGGTATAATGCCGCTCCTGGATGTTGAAGATGTCATGGTGCCTCATCCCGATGAGAAGTCTATCATGACGTATGTCTCCCTGTACTACCACTACTTCTCTAAAATGAAGCAGGGTCAGACTATCCAGAAGAGGATAGCTAAGGTTAGTTAACATGTCATTTTAAGTAATGTTAAATGCAATGGGAAGCTTTCTTCCATATTGTGGTGTATATCCAAGTGAAACAGATTATCATAAAGAAAAAAGTGTAGAACGAGGGCATCAGTTGTTGATTGGATGGAGACAGATCCGAATGGAAACTTGCAGTCGGATGTAAGAAAGGGGCGGGGTTTGTGACATCAGAACACATCAGAGAGATGTCTCAGTTAAGCATGTTTGGATGAATTGTTCTCCATAAGATCAATAACATGCATTTAGAACAATAGATATGGTGAATTTACATTTTTTCAGACTTTAAGGATTTGAATAGACCTCTAACCCTGAATATTAAACTTCAGCGCCTTATTACAATTAATGTAGGACAATATAAAAATGAATGATACCTAAAATAGTCTAGTTCTAGTTTGTTGAGAAGAGGTATTCAATTACTTTTCTAAGCAATCAGGCTTATGCTTTTTACCTGGTGATACTACAGGCAAAAACAATCCCATAGAGTTATATTGACGGAGTGACACAAGAAGTATATAGGCAATTATATAAGTTATATTATAAAAGATATAAGTCCATGTAAAACAATATTAAATATGTGTTTGTCACACTACATAAAAATGTGTTATTAACCACCCAGCCAAATTTGAATGAAAAAAGCCAGGTAAATAAATTAAATGTATTAAAATATTGACAAAAATATTCATCATTGCTCTAAAACGCTGTGTTGGTGCTGAAACCACGCCCACTCACGGGAAAGCTGTCTAGTGTCCCAGCAGCATCACACCAGCCACACCACGCCTCTCTCAACTGTCAAATACCACTACAACCTGAATAGATGTTCCCTCTAGCAGCTTTAATGGAATTACACAGCCAAACATGTTTGATAATATGCATTTACGTGACAAAGGCATAGCTAGCTAGCTTACTGTAGACTGTAGTAACTAATGGTAATGACAGTTACTCTCTATTGACCGGGTGAACCATTGATGCCAATGTACTCTAGTTATTAGACTTGTTCGAGATGCATATGACATCAAAATACCGTGAGAGCAATTCAAAAGCATAAAGAGTTATTTGCTCTCAAATTGATCTTGTGGTACTTTGATGTCATATGCTGATTGGTCTGCACAGCACAGATGCGTCTCAAACAAGTCTATTAGTGTTAGGGGAGGGCCTATGCTCAGTGGCTCTATTGCATCATCGAGAGCTTATTTTAGGCCCGCCCAAAAAATACTGAACACAAAAAGGGTGAAAACCTGTTTAATTGTCTTACTCCACAATTCAGTACTACATGGTACACACTACAGAGTCTTTGTAACGTGTTTTTAACAATACATTTCTAATGTTTATAGTGTGTTTATAAACAATTCTCTGAATTGCTTTTACACAGATTTTAACTTGGTAGTAGTAGTAGCAGTAATACTATGAACTGCACTAATGCCAAAATAGTTAGATAGTTATATACAATACATTTCCTTGGGTGTTTAGTCTTATTATAGACTGGGCTTAGAATAGATGTGATTATTTTAACAAAAGATATACACTCTTTGATTTGATCCACTGAGACAATGCAATGTCACATGAGCATTTCCTTACGTTTTTTTTTCGGGAAATGTTAAGCACTGGCGCACTCTGTGTGTGAAAGTATGAACTGCAGCTACTGTGGTGTTGAATCAGGACTCTAATCTCAAACTCTTTAGGATTAGTGTGGGTCAAAGGGAGGAGCCCTGGTCTTAATCAGATCAGTGTAAACTCTAGGCTGTAACAGACAAGAAACGTATTGCACTGCGTAGTCAAGAAACAGCTTTTCGGATAATGCTGACAATATGGAGAAAGACGTCCTCAGATACTCTTTGACAACAGGAGGAGTTGATCCAGCAAAGATAGCTCAGAGGTCAGGCAATGCCATTAACATGCTGGCAGGATACACATGGAGAGAAACAGGGGCGTGAAGTGTCCTGTTCTGCCTGTACACTGCAGGATGACACTTTCACTCACCACCATGTCTACAAGTGTGAATAGAAATAGCGGTATGTGTTGACTGGGTCACAGCTGTGGAGTAGTGTTAGCTGTCACAAAAGTGTATTAAACAATGACAGAGAGATCTTGTTGAATAGATGGATGGATGGGACAGAGATAAGCCCAGCCAGGCTCTGAGATGTCAAGACTCTAAATTTCATTTTATGGTAAGACTGCCAGCGCTCAGGTGTGATGCTGTTGGGACACTAGATGACAATGGCTTTCAGTGGCTATTTGAGTAGTCAGTGGCTCCGATGGCAGAACATGAGACAAACAATTATTGAGCCGGAGAGGAGTCTTCCAGAAGTGGGAAAGGTGTGTATTAAGTAGATAGATGTCAGTGTAGCTGTTGAACAAAAACATGCTCCCAAATCACCCGTCCTTTGCCTGTGATCAAAATATAGCCTATTTCTGTTACAGTATGATTTACTTTTTATTGTACTTATCTTTTTTTTAAATCACTATGTTGCTTAATGTTTAGTACTGACCTGCTGTTAGATAAAATCTGTGCTTTTGAATTGCATTCATCTGCTTCAACATTGGTGCTTTCTATAATATATAGTTTATCTCTCCCTGCAGATTGTGGACCTTCTGAAAGAGCTGGATGATATGAAACGCATGTATGAGAGCATGGTGTCTGACTTGCTACGCTGGATCAAGACCAAGGTGATGGAGCTCAATGACCGTTCTTTCCCCAACTCCCTGCGAGAAATGCAGCATCTGGTTTCTGCCTTCAAGAAATACCGCACCATTGAGAAGCCTCCCAAGTACCAGGAAAGAGGGGCTATCGAGGCCCACCTCTTCTACTTGAGAACCAAGCTAAGAGCAAACAACCAGTGGGACTATATTCCTCCAGAAGGCAAGACCTTGGGGGATATCGAAAGGAACTGGACCTTTCTAGAGCGTGCAGAACACCAGCGAGAGAGGGCCCTCCAGAGTGCGCTGATGAGGCTGGAGCAGCTGGAACAGCTGGCACAGAAGTTTGACCGTAAGGCTACGCTGAGGGAGAGCTACCTGGAGGACACACTGCATCTGATCCAACAACAAGACCTGGGAGGGCTGCAGAGACTGGAGGAGGCTGAGAGAGCGGCTCGCAAACTGGAGGCCCTGGGAACGGATGTGCTGGCTCGTGAACCTCGTTTCTGCGCTTTAAGTAAAATGGCTGCTGTTATTGAAAAAGACAACTACCACAGCAAGGCACAAGTGATTCGCAGGTGAGGGGGGAAATAATTGCAGGAAGTTCATGATCACTTATGGATATGGGCTATGACGGTTTGTAATGTCCTATTATAATGCAGTGGAAAAGACTGCAGTGTCAAGTTTCTAGTAAAACATTTCCACTAATGCTGGCACTATAAAATATCATTTCCTGTTTGTTGATCATTGGGAATGTTGAAAATTACTTTGTTGAAGTAGAAACATTTTATAGGTATGGAAGGCTTTAATAGACATTAATAGTAGATAATACGTGCTTATTATCTTATTAATGTTTCACTACTATTTTGTACGTGACAGGAACATGGATATCATGAACCGATGGAATGTTTTGCAGCAGCTACTGCAGCAGCAGAAAGAACATGCAGGAGATGCTGTGAATACATTTGCTGTTCTCAGTGATATTGAGTTAATATCTCTGGGCCTAAGGGAATTACAGGTGAACAACTCAAATTTCCTATATATATAATTTTTACTACAGACATTACCACTGAGCATTATCGCTTACACTTTATTTCCTAGGCCCAGGCAGATTCCTCTGACTTAGGAAAACAGCTGCCAGACGTGGTAGCTCTACTGCAAAAGCAGGACTTACTAGACACTCAAATCATCTCACTTGGAGAAACCCTGAATGCCGTGAGCATCAGTGCCTTAAAGGTTAAACACAAAGGTGCCTCAAAAGTCGAGAGAGAAGTTAAAGATCTTAACGGCCAGTACAACTCTTTGCTGGTTCTCAGCAAGAACAGGTAACTCTTTAAACCCTTCTAATTGTACCAAAAACCCTCCCCTAACACTATAATAGACTTGTTTGAGATTTTATTTGTGGACATTTGTAAGACAAACATTTTTTAAGATTCTAAAATGAGTACAAAATGGAAAAAAAAAATACAGTACCATAAACTTTAAAACCCTTACGGTATCTAGACTTACACTAGCTCAACTGTGATTTAAAAGTTAACCATAAGAAATACAGACAGGATTGTAAACAGCACAGTTTTACTGTTTAAAGTACTGTGAACATATACTGTACAGCAATAAGATTATATTTTTGTGAAAAAAAGGAGAAAAGCACTGGAGGGACAGCTGAAGCTCTTTGAATTTTTCTACGATTGTGAAGAAGTAGAAGCATGGATCTATGAGAAATGGGTCCTCTTACAAGCAGCATCTCTGGGGAGAGACCTCAGTCAAACTCAGCAAGCCATTCAGAACTACAAGGTATGTGGCCATCAGATACTATAAGATTAAATACAAAATTGTAGTATTGAAAAAACCCCATTACTGCCTATGTTTTAGATATATTTATAGTATATATTTTACAGATACAGTTACGTACTTATGGATACTCTTATACTGCTCGCTCTTTGAAGCACTTCTATAAGGGGGAACTAATGTTGCTTAACCTCAATGCAAAAATTGCTATGTATGTTGCAGGCTTTAGAGGCAGAGATTCAGTCACAGGAATCACTGTGCTCTGGGGTTGTATTCAGAGGCCAAGAGCTGTGCAGGGGCAGACACCCCAATGAGAGAGACATCCAAAAGTGGATTCGGACTCTTCAGAAACAATGGCAGCAGCTTAAAGAACAAGTCACCATCAGAAAAAACAGGCTGCATGCAGCCAATGTCATCAAGCAGGTATAAACCAAACTTAGCTATGTAGGCCCATAGGTTCCTCATGAGTGGAAATTGAGAAATTATGATTCAAAGCAGTGGTTGGCAAAAAATGTGTTCTAAATGTTTTCCTCCTTTCCCTCAGTATTTTGCAGACGTTACCGAAGCCAGCTCGTGGCTTGATGACCGCAAACCACTTCTCATTGATGAGGATTATGGAAAGGATGAGGCCAGCTCTACTGCTCTGCTCCAGCGTCACCAAAGACTGGAGAAAGAAATGGAAGCATATGCTTCAGAAGTTAAACGGATGGGTGAGCAGGCCAAGAGTGCTGCCCAACTTGCTCCTCTTACTGTGAGTCACAACCAAAATAACCTATTATGTACAAAATAACAAATATTTTACAATGCAATTACAGCACATAATCTGTCTGAATAATTTTACAATATTGCTTCAGTAATGAAAAACAGTATATCCATGAAATAAATGTGAATCATTGCTAGTATAAAACTGAAATTACTGTATAATTTTATGGATATACAGCTTCAGTGGCGCTGACACATTTTTTAACCAATTTAAGACTGAAGCCCTGCAGAGTAGAATGGTCCACTACAGTGATTCATCAGATGGTGAAGATGAGAGAGATAAAAAAGCAGACAAAGGAGGAAAAGACCTCAGCAAGGCTTTACCGCAAGAACAAGCAATGATTAGGTTCAAATACAGAGGTACACAGCATCCTTTAGTGCTAAAAACACAATACATGTTACTGGTCTGGTTTGTGTGTGTACAATGAACCAGTTTCTCTTTCTTTTCTCATCTTGAACATTTTTCAGGTTCTACAACCTGGGATAGAGGAGAAATATTGACAATTGTCAGCAGGGAAAAAGATGACAAGTTTCTTCTTCGAGACAGCAAAGGAAATGAACAACTAGTATCTTCCACATTCATCAGCGAGATGCCGTCTTCTGTAAGACGATTTAGAATCTACTTGAGTTTCAAATCTGATGAGCCATAAAACCTGTTGAAATTGCATATACTATACAGCTTTTGCTTGTGTTTTTATGCAATTAAATGCAGAAAGCAACACCTGAACCTACGAATGGAGAATCTGAGAGTCCAAAAAAGAATGTGAGCCGATCTCGCCGCACTCGTTCTATGCGGCGTGGCACAGCTGAAATATCTACCTCATCATTGCCTGACCCACACTTCCAAAAAGACACAATAGAGAGCACACAAAGCAGTCTGGAACAGGATTTCAACAGCCTTTATACTTTAGCACAGGTAAATATTCAAGCTTTACCTTTCCTCTTTACCATTTTAGATGATTTTAAACATTTTCCAGGCATTTAAATAGCATTTTCTCCCACCAGTCAAAAAATAAGATACTGGATGACACTGCACGATTACATAGGTTCTATAATGCCTGTGAGGAGTTTGAGTCCTGGATGGGAGACAAGGAGAATGTCCTCAAAACGTTTAACTCCAACTCCAACAACTTAGAGGTTGTACAAGCCAAATATGAGGTCAGTTCACCCTGAAAACACATGACGATCAGAATAACACAAGTCAACGTGAATGCTTTACAATATTCAGAGATTTAACGCTGCTTGGAGAAGTAACTCAATTGGATATACTTGTGTTCTTTGGAGAACATGGTGGTATTTTGATTTAAAAACATTCACTTCTTTCTCAATGTTATACACAGAACTTTCTCACTGAACTAGCCAGTGGTAAAAAGCAGCTCGATGACATTACCAAGCTTGGAGATGAGCTAATGAAAAAACAGCACATGAAGAAAAAAGAGATTCAGCAAAGGCTTGGAATCGTAATCCACAGGTATGAAGGCTAAAATGTGCATTGTGCAGCCAGCCCACCATGCTATTGTCTCCTTAAAGTGTTTCTTTGTATGACCAGATGGGAACACATTCAAAAACTAAAGGATGAGATGGCTCATGAGCTGCTTAGCTCTGCTGATGTGAAATCGTTCCTGCAGATCTGCCAAGACGTCCAGGCTCAGCTTCAGGATAGGCTAGTCCAGCTTGACACACCTGATGTGGGGAGCTCATCATCAGCCTTGCAGGCTGAGGAACACAGACAAGCCCAAGCTGAGAGGGACATAGAAGCCCTGGAAAGGAAAATAGAATACCTGAAAAGTGTGGCCAAGATGTAGGTTTGCGACAAAATTATTTCAGTACCACTTATGTTTCTTGGCACATCTTATTTCTAACCTTGTAACAGCTCAGAACCATCATCAACAATAACTTAGAGGAGAATGTCCAACATTATGTATTGAGTAGTGGAACTAAATCAATCCTTATTAATCTGTCTGTTAACTGTATGTTACATTGTTATGCTACAGGAAACAGGACTGTAGTCCTGCAGAGAGTGCCGCTATCATGGAAGAAGTACGTGTTCTGGAAGACCTGCTGCTGCAGTTGAAAGCCCAAGCCAGTCAGAGACAACGGATGCTTAAGGAAGCCCAACGCTTGCAACTCTTTCAGAAAGAGACCAGAGACCTGTTGTCATGGGCCGAGGCAAAAAAGGAGCACCTTCTGGAAGAGGACACTGGATCTGATGTAGCATCTGCTCAAGCCCTGCTGAAGGAGCACCTTGATCTGAAGCAAGAGATTGAACTTCAGAGAACAAAGTTAGTTGTGTATGGTCTTATCTTATAATTTGTATTTAGTGCCTATGACTGACGGTAACATTATTTCAGATTGAAAGATATGGTGAAGCTGGGTCAATCTCTGGAGGTGGCATCTGGAGAGAAAGGAGCTAAAGATGTTCAGCAGACACTCACTAAGTTGGATAACGAGTGGAGCCAGCTGGACAAACTGTGGTCTAGTCGCAACAGACGGCTTGAGCAAGGACTGGAGTTTCAAAAGCTGAATATGGAAGCAAATCGCATAGAGGCCACCATTTCTGGTCATGAAGCCAGACTGAAAGTCAGAGACTTGGGGGTAAATGAAAGAGATGATACTGTGACATTTCATTTCTTTTATTATTCTAATTTATTCATAAGATGAATTGATTTCATGTCCACGCACATTTTTGTTAGAGGAAGAGATAACACATTTGTAAAGATTTAATGCATAATTTCTGTACAGGACTCTGTGGGCAGCATTCACAGTTTACTGGGCCGACAAGAAGAGCTTGAGGCTTTGCTTGAGGCACTAGAGCGATCCATTAAACTCTTTCAAGACAAGAGCCAGGAGCTCATCAGTAAGCGTAACTTTGCAGCCAAAGAGTGAGTATAGTCTTTTACATATTATAATTACATTTCATTATAATTGCTTGTTTCTTGGTGTTATTATCTTTGTTCCCTCTGGCATATTACCTCTTTCCAGGATTCAACAGCGATCAAAGGTCATTCAAGATCGATACAAAAACCTGAAAGAAAGTTGTACATTAAGGAGGCTTGATTTACTTTCTTCTAAAAAGTACCAGGTAGACCTTCAGTTTATTTTTGGAAAATGACAGCATAATTCAGAAATAAAGAATCAGACAAATATATCAGACAAGAAAACAACTGCAGTGCTTTAAAAAACGTTACTTTGCCTTGCATAGGAATTTTTAAGAGATGCAGAAGAGATGCTGCTATGGATAGAGGAGAAGTTTGAGATTGCTGAGGACGAATCATACAGAGATCCAACCAACATCCTTCGCAAGCTCAAAAAACACGAGGCGCAGAAAAAGAGATGCAGGCCAATCATGTGCGCATAGACAGACTTACTGAGGTACAGCACTACATCACATGTATTGTTTACTATTTCTCAAGCAACATAAGTACTTTGCCATGATTTTGGTCCATTTTGATGTGTGGTTAGACTGGAGAGGAGATGTTAGCAGAGGATCACTACAGCAGCCAGAGCATACAGGGAAAGACTCGAGAGGTACGTGAAAGATGGACTGAACTCCAGAGGAAGATGGCAGAAAGAGGGGACAAACTACGCCAGGCTGGCCAGCAGGAGCAACTCATGGAGCTGCTTCGGGTACTTAAACTCAAGCTGTGTTCTACTTTTGTCTGCTACAGGACAGCAATGAAGGATTTTTTCAGATGTATCATTGAAATGCAAGCAGAATACATTTCTTGGAGTAGTTTTTAAATCTGTTATTATGCAAATTTGTCATAGAATTGAATACGTTGAAATTAGTTATTTACACAGAAAAATTAAGTGTGCTTTCATTGTTATATTCTAAAGTATCTGTATATTTCCAGGATGCAAAATTGAAGATTGAGGCAATTGAGAGAATGTTACAGAATGCAATCAGGGGTCATGACCTCCGTTCAAGCAGACAGCTCCTAAAGGAGCACAAGCAGCTGGAGGAGGAGGCTCAAGAACTTGCTGAAAAAATCAACTCCATTATCACCCGTGCCAAACACCTGGCCACCAACCACTTTGACTCTCAACGCATTCTCAGGGAGACTGACACATACCTGAAACTGTTAGTACTCATTTTTCATCAAAACCTACCTGCATGAATTTCCTGTTTTCAGTGAAACAATAGCTAATAAATTAATGAACAATTATAAGCATATGCAGGGTCAATCAATACAAAACTGTTGCTTTATCCGAATACTTTAAGATGCCTTTACCTCTGTTTTAATTGCCAGATTTAAGTCTCTACAGAAACCTTTGGATCATCGCAGGAGCCAGTTAGAAGCAGATGTGGCTTTATATAGCTTGTACCATGATGTAGACCTAGAACTAAACTGGATATCAGAGCATCACCCTGTAGCTGATATTACAAACTATGGAAGATCTCTGGCAGGGGCAGTTAGCCTGCTTCAGAAACACAAGGTGCAATTAGATTTTAATAACTTTAGTTTTAATAACTTTCAATAAATGACTTTACATTTCCTTGTAAAGTTCCAGTGTGAAGGTGTAATCATTACAACTGCTAAATCTTTCAAAATCCTCCAGGATCTGCTAGCAGAGGTAAATGGCCACAGCCAGTACCTGCAACGAGTCCTGGACAAAGGACGAGCCATGGCCCAGTCCAATCAGTGGAATGGTCAGGAGGTGCAGCAGAGGTGTGAGCAACTGAATGCAGAATGGGAGGATTTAGAGAAGTTATGTGAGAAACGGTCTGGCGAACTTAACAAGGCAGTTACACGGGAGCAGGTAAGAGTGTAGGAGAGTTTGCAGTTTTTTGGTCAAGTAATTATTCAAGCCAACATTTCTGTTTTGATGTTTAGATTTCGCTTGACTGCACTGAGCTAGAAACCCTTCTGTCAGAAACATCATCTTTGATCAGCACTGATTATGGCAAGACTGAATTAGCTACGCAGAGTCTAATAAAGCAGCACGAGGTGAGTAATCTTTGGCTTGTTCTAATGCAATAGCTTATTGTTTTAACGCTTTTTAACCTTAACACGTCCTGGTTTGTTTCTTCAGGCAGTGGAGGGGCAGATTGTGGTACTTGCTGCTCAAGTAGATGAACTCAAGTCAAACGTTAAGCAGGCGGTACGTGAGTGTGGTTTAGAGGAGCTGAACAAGCCCTACAATCACATTGAATCTAAGCTAAATCAGGTTCAGCACTCAGCAACAGTCAGGTAAAATAACTATCAATTGATAAAACAGCACATTAATAGATGTAAACACCCTCATTTTCATTTGCTGTGTTAACAAGCATATCTCATTAATACAGAGAGCAGAGGCTGCGAGAGACTTTACATCTGCATGAATTTAAGCGCGAGTCTGCTGAACTGGAGGAATGGATTGCTCAGCAGACACAGATTTCTGCCTCTAATGACTTTGGGAGTGATTATGAAAATGCATTGGTGAGACTTTCGATTTGTTGCAGGCTTGTTCAATGAAACTACTTTGCGCTGTACTTTAATTCGGGGTAGGGATCAAGAAGAAATTTTGAAAGAAAAAAAACAATTTAAGGGCAAGGTATTTTATGGTGGTCATCGTTTTAATACAGTTGGGATATAAATCAATATTTTAATACAGTTTTAAAAACATTTACTAAATTTGATACTAATTTTTCATTTGTTTGGTCAGAAATCTAGAGACTAATCGCCACACTAAATTCTAACGACAGCCAGTCTTAATAGTAAAAATGAATACACAAATCTGTTTTTGTTTTATTTTAAAAGTTTATACTTTTTACATTAATTCAAAAGTGGGCATAAGAACCATACACTATCAACTTAAGTAAAAACTTTCTAGATAATATTTTATGCCTTTTAATGGCTTTAGTACAGTGGCAAAATAAATGCCAATAATTACAACCTATTGTCTTCAAACGTATTTCTCATATTTTTCTTAAATTTTATATTATTAATTGTTTTCAAACATATTGAAATTATATTTTGGGGTCCTTGGCATAAATATTTGAAATCTTAATTTCTTAATATTTCAATATGATTCATCAAGTGAATCCTGTACCAGATATGCATGTTGTCTGTGATCTGGATCTGTCTAAGTACCTCTTGTTTCATGACAGCAACTGTCTGGGAGATTTGAGGTATTCTTAAAGCAGCTGGAGGTGGGACTGGAGAGGATGCACACCTGTGAAGAGTTGACTGACAAACTCATCAAAAGTAATCATCCTGAGAGCCGCTTCATCCGAGAAACACAGAATCTTCTCAGGTAACGGCATGTGATAAGGAGAAAAAATATTACAAACTAATAAATACAGTAATCTCATATTTGTGTCAAATAAAAATATTTTAGTTTGCTGTATCAGACCTGTTTAGATACATCATTTTACAGTCTAAAGATATCATTTGCAGTTCAAACTTACCTTAAGTCTAATTTATGACAGAGAATCGTGGAACGAGCTGCAGGATTTATCTAAAGATCGTAAAGAAAAGCTACGTAAATCTGAGGAATGTCACAAATTCTTCAAAGACTTGACTGATGCACTAAGACAGATAAAGGTATCCACTCCAGCTGTACTTTAAAGTCATGCTGTTAAATAATACGATAAAAATATCTGCCCTGGTGCTCACATGTCACATATCTTGTACTAGGAGAAGGACAAAAGCATTCCTGATGACATAGCCAAAGATCTGAGGGGAGTGCTGTCACAGCTACGGAAACATGAAGCTCTTGTACATGAGCTGGCTGGAACAGAGCAACAGGTATGATGTGAGAGCAGTCATTACAGGTGTCTCTTGCACTGGTGAAATGGCTATTATATTGAACTTACAGTATACTGACACCTAGTGGGTGGCATGGATGCTTTTGTGCAAAGGGAAGCATTATTAAGCGATTGTTTCTTACTAAAATAACTATCCACCACCATTTAGACAACATATTTTTGCATTAAAATTAATATATAAATATATGTAGCCCTATATTGGCAATAGCTTTTGAGGAACAGGGACTTGTGGTTAAAAATAGGTAAGTTATCAGTCTTAATCCCTTAAACGACAACGCAAAGGGTATGAATAATAAGTGATCACTTGGTTGTCTCTTTGAGCTCATCTCACTCGGATTTCTGCTTGTAAGTGATGTATAAATATTAATTTTGCTGGTTCAGTTTGTGCCTGTAAGGATTTGATGAATCTTCCTCGTCTTGTTGCCTATTCCTCTGTCTGTGGCGCTAAGTACTGAAAAACAATTAATGATTTACCTGACTCAGAGACATCGTTCCATTGTCCAAAATACTGAAATACTATAAATGATGAATTCTTCGACACAAAATGATAATTTCCCCCAAATTTGTCCCCACTCGTATAGATCTCCGCTCCTCTGTGCGCCTTTCCTTCGTGGCTCGCGACTGGCCCTTGAACCTTTACCCGCCCTGTCGTCTGATTGGTCGACAGCATATGAGCTCTAATGTGATTTAGTTTTAACTTAAAAAATGTATAATTAGAAGGATTTTATTAAATAATTATTTTAAATATATTTAAAGGATAGCCCTTGATATGTAACATCTTATTTTCAAGGGGGTCCTAAAACACAAAAACTAAATATTACTACATAAACTGTACAAAACATCTACACATATAAAAAACAAAACACATGCTCAATCAGTCGCTTACACGCACAGCAGGATTACAAAACTATCAACATTATACAGAAGCAAAATGAACATAATAAAACTTACAAACACATATAAGTTATTTTAGGATAAGAAAATAGAGATAACCTTAAAAAATAAAGGGTTTAAGAAAAAAACTGCAGCTAAAAAATACTAAATTTACAAACGCTTACATCATGCTGTTAAAACTTTTTGATTTCTTTAATAGCTGCAGGAGCTGTTGGACGGAACTGACACCATTCTGGGCATGTGCTCTCCTGAGCTGAGAGTGGGGTTGCAGGAGCTGCAGCAGGAGGTGGTGGAGAGCTGGGAAAGTCTCCGAATGCACATGGAGCAGAGGGAGGAGGAGCTGAGGTCAGCTAAGGAGCGCTACATGTTCCTCAACACGGTACGCTATACACCCAGTTCACAGTACCTGGACATGTATTAAAGATTTGAAGATTTGACTATTTTTTCATACATTTATATTGCTTTGTTCTCCAGGCACAGGACTACTTCCTCTGGTGCTCGCAGGTGCTGAGTGGGATGAAGGCAGAGGAATCCATCCGAGATGTTGCCACCTGCGATTTGCAGTTGTTTCAGCACCAGCAGCTATGGGCCGAGATTGTGGCACGTGAGGAGACATATGCTCAGGCTGAATCCATGGGCCAGGACCAGCTAGAGCATGACACATCTAATGCTAAAGAGGTGAGAAACTCAAATTTGTCCAATTTAAACTACAATACAAACTGTTTATTCATTTGAAATAAATATAAACTCTAAATACATGGAGCAGGTGTTTTATAGAGACACTGAGTACATGGAAAAGATCACTAACTCCCAAGAGGTCAGGTTCCTATGAACTACCAGGAGTTACTTTTATTTAGATTTCAACACTTAAGATATATCTTGTCTGGTGACCGCTTAAATAAATATCCATATAGTTTTACATAGTTCACAAGCCCATTTAAGAATCAGGTTTGTAGTTAGACTTTCATAATGTTAAGGCTAACAATATCTGTTTCTTTACAGATCCAGTTGAAGAACAGTGATTTGGGAACAACGGTGGATGATGTAGAAACTTTGATCAAACGCCATGAAGCCTTTGAAAAACTTCTTAATTCTCAGGAAGACAAGGTGGGTTGGTCTTCAGCCTACTGGATGGCCTGAAGCATCAAACACATGACATGTTTAGACTAAGTATAGATGAATGAATATCTTATCATGTCATGTAGATGGTGGCTCTTCAGGAGTCAGCAGAACGCTTAAGGACAGAAGGTTTGAGCCAAGAAAAAAGCAGCAACATTAAGAACAAACTGAAAGCTCTCCAGGAGAGAAGGGAACGCATCAAAGATCTGTCGGATAAACGCAGAGAGGATCTTGAGATCTCAAAGCTTCTCTGTATTTTCAACCGAGATGTGTCAGAGGTACAGTACTTGTCATTTCCGGTCCAGGTGACCTTAAACAAAGAGAAACAAACAAATTAATTGGTTGGTTTGTGATGTTTATTTGTATTTTAGCAAGAGGAATGGATCACAGACTGTATGAATAAAACACAAGACTCCAAAATAGACATGAGCGATCTTCAGACTAAAATGAAGATATTGCAAAAGCATCAGGTGTTTGAAGCAGAGATTCTGGCCCATGGAAATATCATTGAATCTGTCCAGCGGGTAAGTTGCTGTACTAAAGTCACAAGTTGGCTCAGTAGTCAGAAATCCTATATTTATTTGTTCTTATATTGGTCAGTATAAATATATTTAACATAGTTTGTCACATATTTATCAAAAGGCTGGAAATGAGCTGGTGACCTTGCATCACCCAAAATCGAAGGAGATAAAGCAGACCGTCTCTGCGCTGATCTCTCATTGGGAGGAACTGAAGCAAGCGGTTGCGGACCGTGGAAAAGTTCTTGAGGATAACCGTGATTTTCTTGAGTTCCTGCAGAAAGTGGAACTGGTTGAAGTTTGGATTAGACAAAAGGTAAATAAATGAGGCCATTCTGTAACAAAATGCTGAAAACACCGGTATACCCCGAATTAAGGCTTGGTTTCACTGACCTCGGTTTCTTGTTTTGTAGGAAGTGATGATAAATATTGGTGATGTTGGGGAGGATTATGAACATGGTCAGCAGCTGCTAAAGAAGCTCAGTGAATTCAGAGGCTCAGGTTCTGGAGTAAGTCTGGTGTTCAGAAATATGAACCATACAAAGAAAAACGGCATACTTTAACTACAAACTGTAGGTTTTGTGTTATGTAACAGCAGGATACAGCATATTACTTAGTGCAGAAACATTCTTTCACTAAGTAGTTTTCATCCCTTAGGATGTGACTGTTGATGATGCTCACATCAAGACAATCAACACTCTGGCAGCCCGGCTAGAGAGACAGAACTGTGATGAGCTGGAGAATGTGAGAAAGCGTAGACAGCAGCTCAATGAACGGTACGTCCTCCTAGATTTCAACTGAGATCTATGGTCATTTAAGGAAATAAACCATATTGTTGCTTGTTTTGACTTTCTTGTCGCCTTCCCAAAAGATGGAGTAATTTTCATGGCAACCTGAGCAGCTATAAGCGGAAGCTGGAGGCAGCTCTAGAGATCCATGCCTTGATTCGAGAGCTAGAAGAAGTCCGGGACAGAGCTGGAGAGAAGGTGTGTCAGAGAGAGATTTATAGCTATCAGATTACATGTGTTTGAATCTGAACCCAATTTTGGCTTTGAACATTAATGAGAGAAAATTTAAATTTAATTTACACATACATTTTCAATATAACAATATTTTAAATATATTTAATGATATATTCTTAATGATATTTACTTAATTAAATATTGAATTAAATTTTTCGGCCACAGATGCTGTTGCTCCAGGGTCAAGGCTGTGGAGTGGATGTGGAGAGTGTGGAAAACCTTATTCGCAGACATGAGGAGATGGAGAGGGAAGCCAGAGTCATCCAAGAGAGAGGCACTGTGAGTAGACTGGACAGCTGTTATACAAAGAACATGTGCATCCATATTAATCAGTGCACTGTGGGTAGCACGTCCTTGCTTTGTGGTTATAGGCTTTTTAGAAAAACTCTCAGCGCCTTCCAGTTTATTAACTGCTGTACATACAAAAGCCTTTAAATAAACAATTCATGGTGCATTATACGCTGTAGAGTGAGGGTTTGTGTAACTCACTTGTGTAAAGCTAGTCTGCTTACAACAAGGGTTACAAAGAACATAATTGCTCTAATTTGTAAAACCAGGCCCTGGAGAAAGAGACTAAAGATCGGTTAAGGAGACACTGTGATCTGGCTGACAAACTTCGTAAGAAGCAGGAAGAGGTCAACATTGCCTTAGTGAAGCTAGACAAGGAAATCAAACGAAGGTATGCAACCGTTAGTTGCTATATTCTTAAAGTATAGTAATAATTATAATAATAATGTTATTTTTAAATAGTGCAACATGGTTACATTTATGTATAATATACATTAAATGGGAAAATATCCTTGGTAGGAAGGAACGATTGCAAGAGTCTCATCAGCTGCAGCTGTTTAAAGCTAACCAGCGTCTCGTGTTGGACTGGACCCTGAAGCAAAGTGATGAGATGGTGAAGAAAGGCCTGCCTAAGAATAAGACTGAAGCGGAGAGTTTCATACTAGAGCACCAGAACTGGAAGGTATTGAAATATATATAGCTACATTATTCAATTATTCAATGTCTCAGTTCATGTGACCATGATTATTTTCCCATGTCAACTTTTTTCAGTCAGATTGCTGTTGTTTTGTGTGTTCTTATCTTCATCTGTCACTAAATACAATGCTAAAATGAATTCATTTACAGTGACTTATAATTAATATGTTTTCTTACATACTGTACTGTAATGTATCACGTACTGTAATGTTATATGAAACCAGACCAGTGTTATATCAACATATTTAATGATTGCAGGCTGAGATTGATGCTCGCAGTGAGCGTGTAGATTCGGTTAAGGGTTTTGGACAGAATCTTGTGAAGTCTGGACACAGCGATTCAGCAGAGATTAAAGAAGCCCTACGCAAGCTGGAGGATGCCAAAACCAAGCTTGCTCAAGCTTGGGAGGACCGAAAGAAAACTCTGGATCAAGCTCTGAAGCTCCAGGTGACTTATGATAACAGCGGGTGGTTTTGCTTCATTGAGGTTCTGTTTATTCTGTGAGGTATTATTTGAAGCATACTAAGATATTGATTGGCTGCAGATATTCCTGGGCTATGCCGACCAGACTGAGAGCTGGATGAGTAACAGGGAGGCTTTCTTGGTCAATGAAGATCTTGGAGTAAGTGATCCATTTCTTTGACCTCATTTAAAAGGGAGAGTAACATTTCACCTCATCAGAAAACAAAATGCCCTTGGTTGTTTTCTTCTCTGTAACTTTGGAAATGGATGCTGAAAGGTGTTTCACACTCCCATCGCAGGGCTCAGTGTCAGAGGTGGAGGCTCTTCAGAGGAAGCACGCTCTGTTTGAGAACTCTCTAGAAGCTCAGATGGAGCAGGTGGCAGAGGTTGACAGATATGCTCAGCAGCTCATACAGGCACAGCATTATGACTCTGACGACATCAAGAGGAAGATTAAAGCTATTCTGCTCAGGTATGCAGTAAGCCAAGAAAACCCACTTAAGCAGGACATGTCATGAAATTACATATCATATCAATCACATATTTTGAAATGACATATTACGTATACATATATGTAATTTCATAATTAATTATGTCTTTGAAATATTATTGAAATGTACTGACAAGTGTGCTTACAAAAATGTATGGTGAACTAAAATATATTTTAACAATTTATATTTGTAATTACACATTTTCAACGATGAAGCTTCAATTTGGTACATCTAAAATATATACATTTAAATATAATATTAAATAACAGAGTACAGCTCAATTATTACATACTATAGATGTGCCTAAGTCAACATCAAAATAAGTGTACTTTAAAGCATGACAAAAGATTTTAAAACATAATTATTTCAAATATACTTTAAAGTAAAACCTTCAATTTGACGTTATCACGAAGTTAAAATTGTATTCATCATATTATTACAAAACGGCCTTTTATTTCATCAATATATTATCTGCAACTACAAATGCACTTTTAAGTTTTGAAGTACACTTCAAGCGCACATTCAATACAATTAAGCACACTTCTTCTTCACAATGGTCTATAGATCAGAAATATTAAATGTTCAAGTAAAATTCCTTTCTTAAAGGAAGGACAAAGTGCTGGAAATAAGCAAAGCCAGACGAAAGGCATTGGAAGAATCTCTACAGCTGCAGAAATTCATGGAGGGAAGCTACGAGGTGTGTGAAGTAAACAGCTCCTGCTGAATGTGGAAACTAGAGAGATGACATTCACCTATTGTACGTAGTTTGATTTATTTGACACAACAGTAGCTCTTTTACAAAGCCAGTTTCTCATTTGTAAAGGTTTCCTCGTGGTTGAATGAGAAGAACACTGTGGCTGTTGATGAGATCTGGAGAGATCCTATTAACCTGCAGGCTAAGCTACTAAAACACCAGAGCTTTGAGGCAGAGATACTGGCCAACCGCAACAGAGTGCAGACCCTCATAAAAGTACGGCATTGGACTCTTAAAGAACGTCTGAATATCTCTTAATCTTTTTGTATGTGTGTAATTCAGGCTTAAAGGAGCATCAGCAGCTAAAACATGCATTGTTTCCTCAGGAGGGTGATAATATGCTAGCTTCCAGTCATCCTGCTAAAGGTAAGATAAAACCACGAATAAAGGACATTGATGACAGCTGGGACCAGCTTTTAAGCAACTGCAAGGAAAAGAAGTTACGTCTACTGGAAGCATATCAGGTACAGCATGCTAAAACTCAAGCTCAAGGCATAAGTGTGCACCACACTGAATCTTATTCCTGAATCTACATGATATTATATAGAGATGCTGCTTAAACATTGTTCCCTGACAAAGAATAATAGATGCACCAACGTATCTTCATGACTTCCCGACAAAGCTAATTCAGATTTACTAAAGCTGGTCTAAAATATCATCTTGGATAATGTGGTTTCCCTCTAGGCGTTGCAGTTCCAGCACTCTTTGGATGACATCGAGGAGTGGCTTGGGACAGTAGAGGTAGAAGTGGTGAATAAGGACTACGGCAATGACCTGGCCTCAGTTAATAGGCTGCTCAAGGCCCTGCAGGGTCTGGAGGAAATGGTAGATGCACACATGGAGAAGGTCCAGGGGTTGGTGGACACAGCTAAAAACTTCAGCTCTCAAGGCAACTTCCTTGCAGAAAATATACAGCAGAGGGTTTTGGAGGTGGTCAACAGGTAAGTTTTTGTTTAGCCCCAATTAAATTTTACTGTAGAAAGTTTAGTGAGTCCTTCACATGGATTTGAATGATGTTTAAATGTGGTAGAATTCAATGGTCCAAATCCTTTGGGCACGAAAACTGATAATGAAGAAAGAAAATTATTTTATAAGCTCGTATGTACATGGATTATTTGATAAGTGATATTTACAAGTGAGCAATACTGACGTTCCAAGATTAAACATTAATGTGGCCACTATTCATGAGCTTTGAAATATCAGTCAACTGATCTAAAACACCACATAATTGCTGTGTCATAGTGATAGTGATGCAACAACCAAGTATGGTGCCCATACTCGGAATTTGTACTCTGTATTTAACCCATCTAAAGTGCACACACACAGCAGCGAACACACACACCGTGAACACACACCCAGAGCAGTGGGCAACCATTTATGCTGCGGCGCCCGGGGCCCGGGTTCGGTGCCTTGCTAAAGGGCACCTCAGTCAGTCACTTCCCCTCATACTACATGTAGTCCCATAGCATGTGGTATTACGTTTTTTTCCACCTGATTGACAGACTGAGTGAAAAGCACTGACGTTTAATCATTTCTCTCAGGTATAATGGACTGGCTGAGCTGCTTCAGGCCCGCAGGGAAACTCTGGAATCATGGCAGCTGCTGTTCCAGTTCTACAGGGACTTGGATGATGAGCTGCTGTGGATTCAGGACAAGCTGCAGGCCACAGCCACAAAAGACTGGGGCACCTCCCTGCAGAGTATACAAGCCATAGTCAAAAAACATCTGGTTAGTCTGGTCCAGGAATACTTACTGTATGCGTGTTTAAACTGGTGCTCCAAAACCCTGGTAGATGTTTATTCTGCTGATGTTTTGTTTTGTTACAAGACTCATCAGCAAGCACAAAGAGCCATTTCTGATAAGCTGATATCTTTTCTTATAGGTAATGATGCAGGAAATTGAGAGCCGAACCCCTCTAATTATGGCCGTGCAAGAGGCAGGACAGAACCTGGTGCGAGGACGACACTTTGCATCACGTGAGATCAGTGGAAAACTTGCTGAGTTAAAGAAGAACTTTGACACTTTGAAGAAAGAGTCAGCAAATAAAGATCGCCTGCTTCAACAAGCACTGAAAATCCAGACCTTTCTCTCAGAGGTGTGTTACCAGTTCACACTAATGTGATTCATATACATATTATTAAATCTGATGTCTGATGTCTCTTCATAATGACCCAGGTTTCCCAACTGGAGCAATGGATGGAGGAGCAGAGGCCTATATTAGAGTCCAAGGACTATGGAAAGAGTGAGGAGGCCACTGAAGCTTTCCTCAGGAAACTAGACACAGTTGACCTGGAGTTGGAAAGCCAGCGTGGAAAAGTAGAAGCACTCCTGAAAACTGGCACTGATCTAGAAAAGTATCAACATCCCAGCAGGTGCAGTTTTGGGGTCATGAAAGCATTGATTAATTGAGCTAATTGCTGATTTTTGTAATAGCTTTGCTAGCAGTGAAATCTGCAGATTTGGTGATCAAGAAACTTCTCTCAGTATTATGAATGTTGAAAACAGTTGCGCTGTCTAATATGTTGGTGGAAACAGTGATACGGTTTACTTAGGATACTTTGATTAATAGAAGGTTGAAATAAACTGCATCTGTTTGAAGTAGAACTCCTTTATAACATTAAAAATAGCTTTACTGTCACTTCTGATCAATTTATTGCATCCTTGCTGAATAAAAGTATTAATTACCGACCCCAAACTTTTGAATGGTAGATTTGAAGCTGAAAACCTCAAATAACAATGTTTTGAATGTATAATGTGTCTTTGCAGTGATTTAGTGAGTAAGAGCCTTGAAGATCTGCATGGTGGGTTTGAGACACTACTGCAACTGTCTGCTCAACGTCGCACAGAGTTGGAGAATCAGTACAATCTCTATATATTTGAGAGAGAAGCCAAAGACCTACAGAACTGGCTCCTTTCTCGCAAAACCACAGCAGAATCTGATGACTTTGGACAAGATCTGGAAGGGGTGGAGGTAGGATTGTCTCAAAAATAGAGTAGAAACACTCTATACAGATTTAAGATTGATATAGTCTTGATATATTTGCCTATATCTGTTTATTCCGTATCTTAATTATAAATAACTTTGGATTAGAAGTCATATTACATTCATACACTGTAACTCTATAATGGTAACATATAAAAAGATACTTAGCACTTGTCTGACTTTACAACCTTCTTAGCTGGAAGAACTATTTTACATAAACTTGCTTGCTCTTGTTAGGCACTGCAGAAGAAGTTTGAGGATTTTGCAGAAGAGGTCGGCACTCTGGGCCAGAATAAGCTGAGTACGGTCCAAAAGCTGAATCAGACGGTGCAGTCATCAGAGGCACAGCAGAAAGAGAGAGATCTGCTCAAGCTCTGGGAGGATTTAAACAAGGCTATGAAAGCAAGAGCAAAGGTAATATTAAAAAATACAACAACAGCGACTCTTCTAAGGCAGCTCACTGTTTCTATTTTAATGCTATTGCAAATTGAACCACTTTTTAGAGTTTAAAGGAAATGTTTTGACAGAACCTGCATTCCGCTCGAGAGGTTCACCAGTTTGATCATGACTTGGATGAGCTGAGGAGCTGGATGAATGAGAAAGAGGTGGCTCTGGACTCTGAGGAGCAGGAGAATGACCTGCTCAGTGTCCAAGCACTCATTCGCCAACATGAAGTCTTGGAGGTACCCAATATTCATGCACACATGCTGCTATCGGCCTAACGTTGAATTGAAAACATTTAAACTATCACCGGAGGATTTTTAAAATAGTACAACCTGTTTCATCAGAGAGACCTTGCAGTGATAGAAGAAGACGTGTCTCGTCGAAAAGAGGAAGGCAAAGCACTGGTCCGCAAGTGTCCTCAAGTGAGAGACAGTTTGAGCGAGAGGCTGCAGGAGCTGGAGCAGATCTGGAGCAGCCTGCTGGAAAAGGCCAACCAGCGCAAACAAAGACTCCAACAGGCAGAGGCTGTTCAGAGATATCTGACTGAATGGAGAGAGCTGATGTATGCTGTGTTTTCTTTCTCTCTCACTGTTTTTCATGTGCTGTTCCGCAGTTTTACACTAATGTTGTTGATTGTGTCTTAGGGGCTGGCTTAAGGAGACACTGTCTCTAGTGACAGGCGATGGGGTTGGAGGTGAGGTTAAAGACCTGGAGCAGCTCATTAAAAGACACGAAGAGTACCGCACACAGATTGACAGGCAATTAGACAAATCAGAAATGGTTAAAAATGAAGGGAGACGTCTGATGGAAGAGAGGAACTTCATGAGTCACGAGGTATGACACTCACGCCTAAAGGTTGGAATACAATACACAACTTTTGCCCTGATTTTCAGTCAGGACGAGTCGACGATAATTTCACCACCTTTCAGGGGGAGACAGAGTTTAAATTAAAAGTCTGAGATGCTTTAAAATGTATTCAGGTATATTAAGAAAAAGCTCAAAGCAAGCAAAACATGATTGACATGTACAGTGTTCATTGTGAACCTTCTTATAAAAGCATTAAGTTGGTTTAAAACAGATCAAAATAAACCTGTAAAAAGTATGTGAAATCACTATACTGTATGTATGTGCAGCTGGAGGACCGTCTAGCTGAGCTCCAGGACCTGGAAGTGCGAGTGCTGGAAGCCTGGGCTGAAAGGAGAGCTCAATATCAGGAAGACCTTGAACTGCAGCAGCTGCAGAGAGAGCTGGAGCAGGCCGAGCACTGGCTCAACACCTATGAGAATGCGCTCAAAGCAGAGGACTATGGGGTGGGAAACTTTTGGGAAAAATGTTTACATATTTGAAGGCAGCATAAGACTCCCTTTAGCTTCAAAATCAGCTTCATCAAATCTAACTGTACTGAATTTGTGGACAGGACTCCGTTTCAGATGTTCTGGAGTTGATGAAGAAGCAGGAGGATCTGGAGGCCATGATTCAAGCTCAGAGTGAGAGATTTAATGCCCTTCGAGCCAGAAGAATACAGGTAAAAGTATAAAATAGCTCACTCATACTAGCACTACTCTCATTTTTAATTGCATATTTGCATCACTTCTTGCTAAAATGTTTCAAAAACATAATAAAGGCTAGAAACATCAATATGTATCAGTTTTGATTCTTTTTTTAATTTCTCTGCTCTTTCTTCGGTGTCCCAGAGGGAAAATAAAATAAAAGAAATTCAGAGTGGTGGCAGTAGGGACAAGCCCGTTCGTGTAACTTCCCTAAAGCGAAAGCCATCTGAGCAACCAGCTTTGCCCCCACGTTCCTCGCTGACCAGTCCTGTCCTAAGAAACAGCGATGGCAAGAGTGATAATTCATCCACACCCTCCCGAGTCCCTACAGCCAGGTCTGCCATCCCGCGGAGAATCAGCATCGGTAAAAATGAATCATCTGTGGTGTCAAGAGTGGCATCAGGCCTCAGGAGAAACAGCAACAGCGACAGTGATACCGTAACTGCCCCCGACAAACCGTCCACCTCTGTTCTAGACAGCCCAGAATCCGCCTCAGAAATTAGCAGTGCTGTTTACAAACCCCATTATTTACACACTCCCCCCAAGATTGACCATACCACATTTGAAGATAAGGTCAATACTCCAAGACAGACCGAACCCTCCGTCAATGTCATTACTAAACCAAAGATCACTCCTAGACATCTGAAACCATCAACCCCTGATAAAGAGATGCTGGGTCCTCCTATGTCAAAACCCCCCGAGCCACCCTCCAAAGATGAAGAAATGGTGGACAACCAAACCTCAGAGGATAAAAGCCTTCTTTCATCCACCCCACCAGAAAAACCCCAGTCATCTCCTCCATCTTCCCTTTCAGACCCAGAAGTACAAACATCCACTTCTACTGAATCTCCAAAGGGGCAACTGTTGCCACCCAGGTAAATGCTATTTAAGTGCTTTTCTTTTTAGATTCTGCTTTTTTTGGTCTATAATTTGTGTGCTTTTCTAGATCAGAGCAGGACGTGCCAAAATGGAGGGTACCTTGGAGATTAAACTGAAGCAAGGAGGAAATAAAGTAAGCTTTCCAACCAACACCAATGGTGATATTGATTAAAAAGCTTTCTCTGACATCCTCAGCTCCACTTCTTTGTTTATAGTGTGGTTTTGTTTCTGTAAGAGCACTTAATGGTGTAACATTGATCTGTTGGTTTGGATCAGGGCTTGGATCACTGGGAAACAGTCTATGCACTACTGGAAGAGGAGACACTCAATCTGTTTAAAGACCAAGATGCCGCCAGTGAGGTATGAGTCTACACACACAACATGGTCACACACACACTTTGCTAGGCACGCTAGTAAAAGAGGGACTCTTAATTAACTATATCCAGACAGGCAAGGCAATTATTTTTGTCCACCACATGATGACAATAATTATATCAATTCAAGGTGATGTTTTTGTGGTCGACTTTGTGGACTGATTATTTTTCTCTGTAATCCATGTCATTTAATACAGAACTGTACACGCTGGCCGCCGATTACATTGGCTGAAGCAGTCTGTAAAGACAATCCGTACTACAGGAGAAAGGAGAACACATTCAAAATCATGTGAGTTATGATTCACACCACCTGCCATTGTGAAAGGAACATCTGCTCACGTGTCAGATGAAAACACATCTATAATCTGTTTGACTCTCTGGTTTAGGTTGAGCGATGGCAGTCACTATCTGTTTGCCGCCTCTTCTCAAGCAGAACAGCAAACGTGGTTGAAGGAGCTTCAGAACTGTACAAATTCAACGGTGTCCTCAGAAAGTCCTGGGTAAAATGACATAAACAACAATAATGATTGACAACTACAATAATGATGAACAACAAAAATATATATACATAAACATACTACCATTCAAAATTTGCAATCTGTAAGATTTTTTTGTTTATGAAAGATGCCTCATATGCTTACCAAGGTGGCATTTATTTTTCATAATTACAGTAGAATGTACATATGGTGAAATATTTTTACAATTTAAAATTTGTGAAATTATATATATATAAATACATCTCTTTTGTACTCTTTTACAAATAAAACTCTTTTGTAACATTACAAATATCTTTACTGTCACTTTTTGTATATTTGTGTATGTAAGTATTCATTTTATTAATACAAAAATTGTACTAACCCTACTATGAACAGTGGTGTACACATTTAAAATGTATCATGATTCTAACCCCAAAAAATAATATTTATGAATTAGTAGTTATTTGATTGAGATGTGCACACTCACATACTCTTAAAAGTGTATGAAAAATATATTCACTTAGCTGGACATAATTAGATTTATTAAACTGAAACATTTATTGACTTCTTGGTTATACACTTGAATATTTACTTGATTTGTTTCTTTATTGTGTTATTTGTCTTTGACCCATTTACATATACATCAGTTCCTGAATAAATCCGATTATAGGACAAGTAGGTTTTCTCACATGCTCACATGATTGTCATGTTTGTCCCCACACAGTATTAACACAGAAGCAAGTAGAGAAAGCACGGAGCAGTGTGAGTCTGTGCCAGCCGACACATCTGACACACAAGATTCCACCACAAAGTCCAACCAGGAGAAGGGTGAGAGAACAAACAGACCCTGTGTACTTCTGTGCGTTTATGTGTGCCAATGTGTGTGCTTCTGCTTAACACTTACTGTGGATTTGTATGAACAGAAGACTCCACAGAGAACTGTGAGACAGAGAGAGAGCCACCACCTAAACCTCCCCACACGTATTACAACAGACACCGCTATCCTGAACGAGGAGAGAGCCTAGACTCAGGTGAGATCTCATACCTGCTATGAGTCATGCATCTCAAAGTGTGGCTGTAAAATCTGATTACTGAAGGGTAATTAGTCTCTAGTATCAGGGCTTGGACTGTGATCATAAATGACTTTCAAATGCAACAAGGTGGTCAATCAAAATGAAAATGTCTTTTAACGTTACTGTGATGGATCAAGGTTTATTTATCTTGTATCAGATGGTGACTGGTTTGTCTGAATCATAATAGAAAATAAAAACTAACTTTTTTCTCTTCAGTGAGTGTGACCCAAAGTGTAAGAAGTCTACAGAGGAACCAACCCCCAGCATTCGCCCCACCTCCTCCACCACAAAACCAGGCTGAGAATGGAGCTAAGGACAAGTCCAAAAACAGGAGCTCCTTTATTAAATTTTTCACAAAATGATTTTTACATCACTGATTTGATCTTCTCTGCCTTGATGTGGCAGTAGTTTAAAATGTACATCTTTTAAACTATTTATATTCGAATCTAATATTATACATTATTGTTATTATTTGATAGAATCTATAACTTTTTTGTGATTACAGATGTGCAGTGATACCTCGTAAATAATTGTTTAATGTGCGTAAAGAATTCCAAGATATACACTAAATAAATGTTTCACAAATAATGTTAAAATGCTAATGTTAAAAACTAAAATCCATCAGATCAGTGTTTTTTCCGTATATATATATTTGTGTTATATGAATACAAATAATGTGCTTGCTTCTGATTGTAAAATGTTTAGCTGATGATGTATGCTGTGCATGGTGGGTAAAATGGAACAAAAGTCTGAAATCACAAAATTTCATGATTATTGCCAATTAAACCTGAGTAAACAATCAAATATTACGGTCATCAATAATTGCTGTGTGTCTTTGTTATATAATTAAGAACAAAAACAAGTAAAACAGTGCTTACTGTATTCAAAGGTCTACAATTATTACATTTACAAAACTCAAAGTCTGATAGTATTACTTGTGCACCATCATAAATGTATCAACAACTTTTGGTCCCACTTTTGCATATTGCAACCTATATTCAATCAGATCATATAAATAATTCCACAGAGTCGTGAGACTTTCCTCGTAATAACTCAATTATGCTGATAGTTATCCACCACATGATGGCGCTACAGATTATGAAAAACGATTGTTCTCCGTCCTTGAGAATAAATACCCCACAAAAAGATATACACATTTAATCATTTTAGGGATAATTCAGAAATAAGTTTTTTTAATTGTATAAACAGTAAAGGGCAAAATAATATACATAATTATATTCGACCATTTGAACTATTTTTAACACAAAACGTATTATTAGTCTATCATTAGCTATTATTTTAGTTATGATGTCTGCGTTGCACAACAATAATGCATAAACAAAATGATAATGATTATGCATGATTTCATTTTTTGTCAGTGAAAATGTTGTGGTAATTTTATGAATAAATAGGCCTACATCTCGCATTGTTTTTATTTATATAGGCTATATATTTATATTGTTGTTCTAGAAACACACAATAAAATGATATCTCGATAAAGGAAATAGCATATAGTAGGCTACAACTAAATGTAATTCAAGATTTTAGTTCAAGACAGGATTGAAGAGGAATTTAGGCTTAAAAGTATGGTTTAAATTGATCTATTTATTTGGGGTTACAAAGAGAAGAATCATAAATCATTCTCTAGCTAGCTCTATAAGGTTCATTTTTGCATGTGTTGTGTCATTTCGACACTGTGAAGTTGTTCAATTATTTAGTAGCCTGTTGGGGAAAAGTATTTTGTTATTATGGAAAAACAGCGAGTTTCCCCAAGAAGCGCAAAAGAGAAGACGTGCTGTTATCTTCCCTCGCCGCTAGAGGACACTCTAATAAAGACGAGCTCAGGATTTCAACATGTTTAAGTAAGTGACAAATGGGTTTATTTAAGCGACGTGTTCATGAACGTTTCAGTATTTTAGGAAGAGCCCACATCACTGTGCAAAACTTTATCAACCTCATCAACACAACCACTGCTAGCTATACAAGATGGAGATGTAAACTAAATAAATATATTAATGGACATTATTTATTGGAAATACTTTAATTAGACATTTCAGAAAATATCAAACACTGTCTTTATACTCGTAGAACCATCAACACTTTACTTTAGCCTATAGCCTATAGCTGCAGGCATACATTCATGTTAGTTCAATGCAAATAAACAAATATTGAAATAACTGGTAACACTTTACAATAAGGTTCATTAGTTAACAACATTAGCAAACATGAACTAAGAATGAACAATACTTCTACATCATTTATTAATCTCGTTAATTTCAGCATTTACTAATGCATTATTAAAATCACAAGTTGTGTTTGTTAGCATTAGTTAATGCACTGAACTAACATAAACAATGAACAACTGCATTTTCATGAACTAACATTAACAAAGTTTAATAAATAGTGTAATAAATGCATTGTTTTAGTTAATACATTAACCAATGTTAACAAATGTCACCTTATAATAAAGCGTTATTAAATAAATAAATATCAAAAATAAAAACCCCTCTCGTTTACTTTAAAATTCGGTAGCACACGAGTTTTGATATATTAGGATCCAGGCTTTATAAAAAAAATATTTGTACTGTTTATTACAGTTTTTCAAACACAATAGGCTACCTCACATACAATAATGTGTGATATTTATGTAATTACCCGGATGATAATATTACTCAGGCTGGTGCATGTTAACGGCCCGTCGCAAATCACAATGAACTTAGCAGTGGCTGCGAAAGCTCGTGTTTGATATGGGCTATAAAATATTAAAACTATAGGCTATAGCTAGTGAACACGGCCAAAATGCACTTAGGCTACTTAAAGGAAAATGTGTGGACTACTGCCATCAAATGAGGAAAGTTTGTAAACCGCATATCAGTTTGATATAGACTGGAAGGTTTGCGTCTTTATGCTCCACTAGTCGCAGTCAGACAGTGACGAAGATACATAAACATTGTTTGCTGAAGGTGGACTACTAACATGTGCCATTATTAAAAACAGCCTAAACATGATCGAGTTCAAGCTCACCCGCTCATATGTTCTCTTCGGCTTGGAAGGGCCAACATCTTTATCAAAGCACATTAAAAGCAACATGTGGGATGTGCGTTTATACAAATGATCTGAAATATACGCAATCATAATGTCATATTTATAATGAGTATAGTCGACTGCGTAACTTTTGCCAGAATTTTAAACTTTTGTTGGATATCAAGTTTAATTTATGGTTGCAATAACAATGTGTGCAGTGCAACAAATATTATCCTCTGCAACAAACACTTAAAGTCGACTAGTAATCCTTAGATATGTTCTCCATAAAATATCTGATTCAATGTTACATTTTGAAATGAAATAATATCGCAGGTTGTCGCATATAGACTATTGGTGTGGGTTAATGCATTTGGTCACTTCTAGAGTATAGAAAATAAAGAGTTATTTAATAATGCAAAACAAACACAACATGAATAATAACAACAGTTTGAAAAATAGATAATTTTATGTTTTTTATTATTATTATTTATGTTTCTGTGATAGGCTGCATTTGGTCAAATATGTGTATTTGATTGATTTGAATGTTTATATGGAATTATGTTTACAGGCAGGCCTGGGTTTATTATGACAATTCCAGTCCGTTTGTTTGTTTGTTTGTTTGTTTGTTTGTTTGTCTGTTTGTTTGCACACGTGAATGCGTGTGTGCCGTGCGTGTGTCTGTTGTTCAGTCTACCCCCCTGCAACGTCCCCAGCACAAATACACCCTGGAGAAACTTCAACCGTAAATATAAAGCACTAATTGATGCCGTTATTCGTGAGGTTATTCTTGCGTCCTTAATAATATTCATTTTATTTATTTTCTTGCACGGTAGATTATTTATTTAAAAATACTAGGGACCTTAACTAGTGCTATTCTGGGGTATATAAAGTCCTTATTTTGTGTTGGGAGCTGTTTGTTTTCTCTAAATTCGTATAACAGATAATCTCCATCCTCTACAAATATTATATTTCATCCACTTATGCGATAAGTTTGTATGTGGACATTTCTGAATAGACCATATCATATTTAGCCTGTTATTGGTTATTGTCTGCCTTGTAAATAGCTAAAGCGATAAAAAACTGCATGCGTCTGGTTGATCACTTTAAATTAATAATCTATAAACGTACCCAGAAATAAAGGATCTTACTTGCGTTATTATTAGCCTAATTTTATTATTATTATAGTTATTAATATTAAAAACGTATAGGCTATCATGTTATATCGTTGTTCTTATCAACTGCCTCTCTTAAAATTGTTGATATGATATTGTTCATAGTGGTGCTTAGTAGCATGTTATTAACGTAGGCTAGGAATAAAGATGCTTCTAGCGTCTTACTGTGTGTCATACTGTCGTTTAAATTCAGAATCGTTTAGCTGCTTAAACGTGCACAAGTAGCTTATATTGCTACATGTAGCTACGGACTTGGCACTTTTAATAAAAACAGTTAAAATGTGATATATAGCCCACGCGAGAACGAATAAGCAGGCTATACACATCGTATAAATATAGCCGATCGCCAGAAATGATCTGCATTTAATGCAAACGCTACAAATATATGGTCGCTGTTCAGCGAGTATTATCAATTAATGTTATACCTATGTGCTGTAGCTTCATGAGTATTAAAAGCCATAAATGTCCGATACAGGAAGTAGTACCTGTTTTTGTGGCTACCTTTGAGTCCCTTTTGTTTTTCCCCTGCGGTATGAAAACAAATTGAGGACGCATGGATATGTTGAAACAGCACTCTACAATTATCAACAAAAAAAATTGATTGAGGTTATGTGGTCTGTTTTCTTGGTAGGAGTTTGCTGGGGGAAATGAAAGCCATTGTTGACTGGGCATGAGCATTGGTGGATCTTGTGTATCCTTACGCACTGAACAGGCGCTAAGAACTGCTCGATGATTGGCTGCACGGTTAATACTTATGCTGCTGTGGTTGGCTGCAGTCTCTAAAAAGGTTCAAGCTATTTTTTTACAGCTTAGTGTCTGTGGCTCCGTAATTAATTGTAGCTAGCTTTCTCATATCGACGTGTTTTTAAGGAACATGAAATAGTTGTGTTTTTTAATTAGAGGAGTTGCCAGAGCAAGAGATTTGAAGTCCAACTGCTGCTGCTGGTTGTTGCTGCTCTATCTTACTTGTGATGTTGGATATGGGAGAAAGGAAAGAAGTCAAAATGATTCCTAAATCATCGTTCAGTATAAACAGTCTGATTCCCGAAACCGTGCAAAGCGACAACCACCACCACCAACACCACAGAACGGTGCATGAGGAAGAGAAGAAGACTCCTTCACCTGTCCAAGCGCAGGAGCAGAAGTCGGAGAACACTTGCGCTAAAAGTGACAATTCCTCCCACGACTCCTCGTGCACCGACGAGAAGGACAAGCAAGAAGAGAAACGGGACTCGAAGGAGGGCGAAGGAGGCAAAGAAGGCGACAAGAAAAACGGCAAGTACGAGAAACCGCCTTTTAGCTACAACGCTTTGATTATGATGGCTATCCGGCAGAGTCCGGAGAAGCGGTTAACCCTTAACGGCATTTACGAGTTCATTATGAAAAATTTCCCGTATTACCGGGAGAACAAGCAGGGATGGCAGAATTCCATCAGACACAACTTGAGTTTGAACAAATGTTTTGTCAAAGTGCCCCGGCATTACGATGACCCCGGGAAGGGGAACTACTGGATGCTTGACCCCTCCAGCGACGACGTGTTCATTGGCGGCACGACGGGCAAACTTCGGCGGAGATCGACCACTTCTAGGGCGAAGCTGGCGTTTAAAAGGGGCGCGAGGCTTACTTCCACCGGACTGACATTTATGGATAGAGCTGGCTCTTTATATTGGCCTATGTCGCCGTTCCTCTCGCTCCACCACCCGAGGGCGAGCAGCGCGTTGAGTTACAGCGGCACGTCGTCGGCTTACCCTAGTCACCCAATGTCCTATAGCACAATGTTGACTCAAAACAGTTTGGGGAGCAATCACTCTTTCCCTGCCTCCAATGGCTTGACTGTTGACAGACTCGTGAATGGAGAGATTCCTTACGCCACACACCACCTCACAGCGGCCGCTTTGGCCGCCTCAGTGCCATGTGGGCTCTCCGTGCCCTGCTCCGGGACGTACTCTTTGAATCCATGTTCAATGAACCTACTGGCGGGCCAGACCAGTTATTTCTTCCCCCACGTCCCTCACCCATCCTTGACCTCCCAGAGCAGCACGTCCATGAGCTCCCGGGCCGCCTCCTCCCCGCAAACGGCCTCCTCACTGCAGTGTGACTCCTTAAGGCCTTCCCTACCTAGTTTTTCCTCCGGACTTTCCAGCGGACTTTCTGACTACTTCACACATCCGAATCAAGGGTCAACATCAAATCCACTTATACACTAACTAGCATCCACAGGATCAGACTGTAAGTGAACATTTTACACCAATTTACACTGTAATATATATAAATGGAAAAAAAATTAAGGAGAATGAACGGACAATGCAAGCCGAATTCCAGGTATTTTGTATTATTATTATTATTATTATTATGCATTTATTTCTGACTGTATACAAACGTCAAGTGTCGCGGAACTGTTTATTATTCCACTGTCAGCAACGTGCAATGTGACCAGAGTAAAAACAAAAGGATAATAGGTTTTATTTTATTTTTTTGAAAAGCAGTATGATTACTTTAGAATGTTTATTTAACTAGTGGTTGCAGTTTTGTCTCATTTTAAATGTCAAAATATCTAATACATTACAGAACAACCTCCAGTCATCATGTTTGCAGTATTATCACGTCATGAGCGCACTGGTGGAGATTTTTCAGAAATGAACACAGTTTTATTTTCATTTTGAAATAAATATGTTCTATAAGTGCACACTGCCCGTTCAAATCCGTGGCTCGTTGTTGTTTTGTTATTTTAATAGTACAGACTGAAGAATGCATCTATAGTGCATTGTATACATATATTAACAATACAGTTTCTTTGTAGACCAAAGAATGGGTATCAATCGACGAAATATAGTTTTTGTTCAGTATTCATAACTTTACAGACAGTTCTGAAGGAGACGGACGTAATGAATGCTTTTAGCTTGTGTTTGCATATTTACTGTATGTGGTCCCCACCACGCAGGTCACATTCTTTTTGTAATTAGTGAAATGTCAATGCCTGTTGTAATTATAGGTTAACTTTGCGAACGTGTAACCCGTGTTGAGTAAATGCCTCATAAAATATTGAGTGATTGTTTATGTCGTCTTTAAATTCCATGGTTGTGATTTTGTGGTCTTATGCCCGTGTTTGTCGCTTAAACTGTTAACCGAACAAAATAAAACAAGTAGGTTAAGTACATTTATTACGAACATTTTGTCTTTTTTGGAGAGCTAGCATTTATAGTAGCTGTCTGACAAGATACTGATTAGCATAGTGTGTTTAATAAAACATTTAAGCGACAGTTTGCGGGTATACCTGAAGGCCCCCGCCTGCAATGTGTTACAAACATAAACATGCACATTTATTTTAGGAAAGGGGGACGAAAAATACACACACACACACACACACACACAATATGTTGGGATGTTTTAGTGATAAGATAAAAAGAGCAAACAATGGCAGTCGATATAGACTAGAATGTTATTAGGCTATTACTATAGGCCTTACAAACCTGCCTGAATAGTGTGCCTGAAAATACAATTCTTACTATTCCTTGGGTTACTTTATTCTATTTTGTTCTGAAATATTTTGCTGTAGCTTATTACACATTTATTACAAGCGTCTCCTGGTAGTAGAGGCCATACAAAGCAATGCATAACGCCTTATAATCACTGTCAGCTCTTGTTTTTCAGCCAACAATAGAGTCATTAGTTGCAATAGTACAGAGCAACAACTTAGCTTTCAACACTTGAAGTCCAGTAATTTGTTCATGTTTTTAAAAGAGAGATTGTGCTAATGTGCCCAACCGTAATGCAATAACCTCTGTGCTTTATACAATAGACCGGTGCAACTCAATATCTCCTCGCAAGATGTTATCGCTCAAATGTTAAACGGGGTGACCCCTCAAAAACAAAAGAGGTCAAATTTAGAAGCATAATTAATATTTTTTTCTTAGTAGAAAAAAAAAATGAAATGTGAAGATAATTTAGCTTGGTGTATTTGCTGAGATGCAAAATCCTTTTAATTGTAATGTTTTATTTTAAGTGTATATTCCACCCTCTCTCTTATGTATACCTGAATATTGGTGCATATACAGATGCAAAATAATTATGAGAATTTAAATGTAATATGTATACGAAATGTTTCAGCTGAAATTCCATTTGAATGCTTTAAATTGGAATTATTTTTGTATGTTAACATTTTTATTCAGCATCTGTCTGAAGACATATACACTTCTAATAATCACAAAGAGAGTAGGCTAAAGCAGAGCTTGCATGTGGTGGATGTTACATGACGGTAGCATCACGAACAAAGCATTTTAGTGGAAATCAATGACAGCAAAATTATAATCTTTGGGCAGTGATAGTTTGCTCTGAGTTTATTGAATTGGTTTGCATCTGCTTCCGGTCAACAGCGTGAGTTTTCAACCCACAAAGATTAACAACCACTCTACCTGAAGCAGAAACGAGGCCTAGAATCGCACCAGTAATAGAAATCTGCAAGGAATCATTTCCGTCTCGACGCATAGTTAAGACGAATCGCTTGTATTGAACAGTACAGACGCTTATGCAGACTTAATGAAGTGATGCACTTGAAATAATAGTTATTTTTCCTTTGTGTCTTTTGACAAGATCTTGTAAGCTGGGTTTAGTCACAGGCTATAAAGGCGTGGTTTCTGCTTATACCCCGAGGCACAGAGAGACTGTGGGGGGAACTGGGGACAGCACGCAAGCACATCAGCATCCTAATACCGCATAGCCTGCTAAAAATAAAGCATTAAACAAAATAGTAAATATAAACAACACGTAGCTACAATATTTTCCCCAATGCACGTGGTGTCGCATATAAATAATACAATACATAATTAGCCTATATCACTGACCGAATATAACGCATTTTGATATATTCATACGTATTTGAGCTCTATGACTAAAACCCTTATGCGTCACTATTCCAATAAACTGTCAAATGTGTTATGAATATTGCGACAGCCTGTGCTTAAATATTCCGCATAGTGCTATTTTCACATGAAATTCATATTTAAAAAAAATCCTTCCTTGCGCCTTTGTTAGTCTAATTGAAATTACTTGTCATATAAAATGTCACTAATAGCCTATACATCCCCATGAAGAGGCCAGATTAGAATATGTGATATAACATATAACTAAGAGATTTAATGCTTATTCTCTTTCGCCAATTCACAGATAATGGTGTGTTAAAACTCTGAAGCGTTCAAACACTTGTAAAATGCAAAGGACGTTTCCTCTCTTCTAGTAACATGAGCCAGACGAGCCAGGCAGAGTGAGGGCGCTAGAATGACGCAGAACTGGGCTGACATTGACTTCATATCTTTGCAAAATACATGGCCTCTCGTAAACCGAGTTTTCCCTGTGGCAAGACGAACTGTAATATCATTTACAAGCTGTGAAAAAAACACGCAAGAGATAATACACAAATGTGCTCCAACTAAACAGCCTTCTAATATTTTAACAATTATATGCACAATACACAGAGCTGTGGGATTTTTAACCATTATTATTATATTATTATTAAATCGATAAATCAGTAACATTAAAAAAACAATCAATTTTAACAAAATATGAATCGTATTAATGTGCATAAATAAATAAATAAAAATCATTATCAGTTCTATTGTCAAAACAGTGAGTACAAATGTAGGTTATCGTGTCATACAGCTCCATCATTTATTAATTTTTTTCACACACAAAAAAATACACTTTTCCTTTAGCAATATTAAACTCGATTTACTTTGCTATTAGACCAAGTAGGCTAATCTTTTTTGTCTTTGGGTCAACATGCTATTTTAAAAGAGGGTTTGTGGTATATCCCGGTCTATATTGTAGTCAAATATTTGCTTAGAGAAAGAAAACATTCGACAGATCGTGAATAATCGTTTTAATGAGTGTGTCAAGCTCCAGACTTAGTGAAGTGAGCTGTCGAGTTAAACAAACAACTTGGATCATGATGAAATTCAATTGTTTAAAAGCAAATGTAATTCTTCTAATTCATGGTCTCTCTGGAATTGTATATAGTTTGCAGAATTCGAGTTATTCCAGATACTTTAAAACGATCCTAGTGTTTTAAACGCGTGCAGCTTTTATGACAAGCAGATAATAAAGAAGCTTTTCAAATCAAGCAGACAATGTCGCAAATTAAAACAGCCTACATATTTTTATACTTCTTTTTATTTTATAAATCTCTATCGAATTATTACTAGTTAAAATACAACATTCAAGCTACTTATCCAATTGTATCTGTTATAATATTATCAGACTGGGGCTTTTTTGTCTGAGGCGAGAAAATGCTACACACTTGCTAATACGCGAAGTAGACTAAAGGTGTGACTAGTATTACTGCGAGAAGGGTTACAGTCAGAAGAGCAGTATCACTCCTTGTTAAATCCTTGTATGGTTTTGGTCTAAATTTTAGTCTTGCTTTACTACGGGTTTTAACCATAGTCTCCACTGAGAGACTATTTGTGTTCCGGGTCGTTTGGACGTTAACCCCAATGAAGTAAGCCGCCAAAAAGAAGTACGGTGCATCATATTTAGTCTAAGTAAAAATAAAAAAAGTCAAGTTGTGAAATAATTTTTTTTAAACATAGAGTGTCTGAAGTGTCCCTTGGCCTGTGCGTTCACCCCAGGTCTCCGTTATTTCTCCACTCCTGTCTCTCTCTGTCTATCTCTTATCTTAGATTACGCGTGCTAGTGAACATGAACGCATTTCTCAATAAAAGATTATAAATGAATCAGTTTGCCAATATTTTCTCGCGCAATAGTCGGTTGCTGTCTCAGCTGATCAGAAATATTGTGAATTCATAATGTCAGAACTGTACAAGGGGGGAAATAAAAGCTTTCATTTGGAGAATGCGCGGTCATTTCACCGCATTGTCTGTGTAGACAGCTTTTGGTGACTAATAATTTCTTGTTTGTTAAGATGCAATATTTATGCATGTATGTAGGCCTATGTATTTAATTTTATTTTCTCACAGATGTTCTGGTATTGCAAAAGTGTTAAAACACCAAAGGGTATATAGTTACTGTTAAATGTTTCGTGTATCATGCATTTTTGGCGTTGATGCTGTTTTACGCCAACATTTTCCCTCGAGGGATGTCTGTCTGTCTGTCTGTCTGTCTGTCTGTCTGTCTGTCTGTCTGTCTCTCTCTCTCTCTCTCTCTCTCTCTATATATATATATATATATATATATATATATATATATATATATATATATATATATATATATAAATTATTATTTTACTATTAATTGAGATAGCCTGAGCTCTAATATGGTTTGTTCTTTCTTATAACAGACCTCAAAGCCATTTTTTGGAGAGTTGTGTGACATATAAAAGACATGCGCTAAACCAATATGTTTAGTCGGGTGTATTTAGTCACAAGAAGGAAACACCACCTGGGATGCATGATGTAATAACATTCATTCAGGCTAACGAACAACAACTATATATATTCAATCAATTATTTATATTATTATTATTACTTTAGACATTAGACCAATGTTATTTTGCCACTGGTTTTGTCCGTTTTATTATTTATTATGTAGCCTAATCAAACCTTTTCTTTAGGTTTAAACGTTACCAACAGGTGCCAACAATTCTTCTTGTTACCTGACATCACTCCTTCAGTTTTAAAGCACTATCTATCAAAAGCAGTCCCGAGACAATGCGTGGAATCACAGCCACAGTGCTATCGAATTGCTAACTCCCAGTGCGGGCTGGGTGTCCGAGACGGAACCAACAGACTTACAGAAAGAAGATTGTAATGATTGTCGCGCCTCTGACACGACTGATGGAATAATGCAACAAGCTCTTATTTGTGATTAGACATTATTCTCAAAGTATAGACTGTTTTCTTCTTCTTCTGTGAACATATAGACTGGTCCTGTGTGTGTCACATCGTTGTGTTGTTGGGTAAACGCTGTTTATTTTAATGCCACACTAACCTTTATATTCAAGAATTATTTGCAGGCAAAATTATAAATATTTGTAATTGTATTTTATTATAATTTAGAGATTTCTTGAGCGATCCTGATTTTGCAAACACATAGACCCATGGGGTTTAATGAAGCCATTGTAAAAAAATTGGTCTATTAAATCATATAGTTTCAATGTCTAATGACATTGTGGAGAACACAGAGTAATAACAAAACGAACTTAGTGAAAATAGAATTAGCTAATGTCAATACATTGCTGGACTATAATACGACAAAAAACAACAAATAAATAACACATAACAAAGCAAAAACAACAATAATAATTATAATGATATAAGCCGAACAATATTAGGCTCTTCAAACCATCTTCAAAATAAACTAAAACTGGGTCTGACAAAAGCAATGAAAATGTTTGAAAAAAATAAAAAAGAAAGAAAGAAAGAGAAAGAAAGAAAGAAAGAAAGAAAAGATAAAATAAGACTCGTTCGCTGTCAGTTTGGCCAATCGAGCACAGATCATTATCGATTCTTTCGACTTTCGCCCTTGCTGCTGGACAACACCTATGGCGTATTGAAAGACTAATAATTCTGAACGCAAAATCTATATCTATACGTATCACAAAAAAAAATACAATCAACATTTAGGCCGTTTTAGACGAACACTGAAGACGTCATGTTGGTTATTGAGTGGACGCGGAGGAGGATGGGCCTGGCCTTTAAGACGGTCCCATCATAAACACGCGTAGGTTGATAAAGCCACAAAGGCAAAGCCGTGTTTTGCCTCACTGTTTACAGACAACGTTGACTATGTCAGTCAATATATTTCTATAGGTTGTTTTTGAATTATCTGTACGAACTAATTCGACCGGTTCCTTCAGGAAAGGATGAAGATATTTTCCCTATTCCGTCTTTTGGGGTGAGGCAGGTTGTCTGTCAGCGAGGTATAGGCGACAGTCTGTCTACAAGCCGTAAGCTGATCTGCAGAGTGCTGGAGGAAAACGGGCAAGATTCCTGGCCTGCAAGCCGAGATATTGATCTACCTCAGCCACCTAAACAAAGCCTCACCTGTTTCCCTTGTCCATACTTTATTTTATGCAGTCTAATGCTTGTTTTGTTTGACATTTCTTTTATTTCCATGGATCCGAACTTTGATACACTTTTGGGAGTACTACATAAACACTGTGTTGTACCTGAACATCCAGATCTCACCAGCAGCATTAGAGACCACCCTTCTCTCCCGGTGCAGAAAATTGCTCCCCGTTGTCTTTACAGTTAGGCCTGAAAATACAAGTTTTCATTCAGCGGCGCAGTGTCCAATAACATCCAACGTGAGATAAAGCTAATTACTCCATTATGCCCCTAGAGTTAATGTTTCATAAATCGGATCCACTAAAAGCTCCTTTATTATTTATCAGGCTTCGCTTTGGGCTGCTTGTTAAACATATCAAGATTACTTTCTGATCTTGTACAACTATTCGTCTGCAATGGTGTCGCACAGATTCATTCATACAGCCCTGCGCCCACCTCTTTTATCAGTATGCCTTGAACACGGCGCGGCTGACAGACCGCCAACTTAACCAGAGAAGAAAACGGTGCCTCGGCTAATTTCATTCCTTTGTTAATTTCGGATGCAAATGCATGCGGATTTGTTATAGACATAAGATTTTACATGTGCACGAGCGATAATTTTTCATCACATTTAATTTGAACACAGCTTATACGCAAATATAAGTCGGAACGAACAGGTGCCAGACCCTTGTGGCACGCCACGCATGCTTTGACATCTTACGTGATGGTGATATTAACATGTGCGTCACACGAATTACAGAGTGAAATATTGAACATGAAGATATACATTGTCCTTTCTGGTTGTGTTTAATGTAGAATCATAAAGAGTTTACATCCTAATCGTGAAATTACAAAAGTTACGGAGATGGTCACCTTATAAAATAAATGCTCTCTTTGTTGAGTATTTTTCATTTATTTATCTATTTAATGTTAAAAACATTGCATTTGACCATTAACAAAGTTGTAAACACAAAGCTAGTAAACTAGCCCGTTAGGATTTTTCACTTGCTGTCAGTGGCATATGAGATCCTGATTGAATGATACGCAAAAACGTGATGACTGTAACACTGCTCTTGATGATCATCCTTACACCTGTGAATTAGTATGAATGGACAATGCTCTAAATGGTGGCTGTGGCATCATTCCAAAGATAGCAGATAGATGTGGGTCATCTGTGCCCATCCAGTATCTCATCACTGCATTGCTTTCTGAGGAGGGGACACTTTTATACTGATAAAAAAAGAAGACTTCGGCTGTTCAACAAACAAGGCAAACTTCTCTATTGCCAGCCTGCAGGAGATTGTACACAGAAATATGTGTTAATGTCCGATTGTTTGAGGATGTTACAGAGACTGGCCCAAAGGATTTGTGCACAAGGACTTGAGAGATGAGATTGCAAACCAATGGCGCTCTAATTTGTGAGGCATTGTTGACTGAGATCAAGGGGGAATTCCACAGGATGGACTAGGAGGAAAGATGCCGAGATCTGAGGGAGCATGTGTGTCTATATAGGGTAGCTAGTTGAGCACACAGGGCTACCAACTACAAACTGGGTGTCTGTGGGTTCGATTCCCCAGTGGGGCACCAAAGAGAATGAATGGGCAACAGAAGGGTCCTAGCGTATAGTACCGCCGTTGTGCACCTGAGCAAAGCACTTAACCCCAAGTTGAGTGCTGCATCATGTTACTCTGTCCCCTTAACCCCTCCTCCATCCAGGGCACCTCCGCAAAAGAGAAACTGTTCTCTAAGAGTTTTCCCAGGTTAAATAAAGGTATAAGGGGGAAATGGGAGTATTGATATTGTGAGAAAATCTGGCTGTTTGCTTTGAGGTGCAACAGATATTCTTTTGAAGAAACAATTATGCCAGTATTAAGTGCTGTGACTGTGAGGATCTGAAACACTGAGTAAAGTTAAAGTTAAAAAGCCCAAATTTGAATTTACTCAGTGTAAAAGTAAACTGGATCGCAACATATTCAGTTTGAATAACTTATTTACATAAATTAGGTTGTCCAAACGAGAGCGCATGAGTTTGAGATTTAGAGGCTGGGAGGAAATAAGGGTGTTTAAGGTGCCTTATATTGACCTCAACTCTTCCCCTCTGATGCTCTGTGCACAAGCCCGTGACTCGTTGAATAGTTTTCACTATTCATCCTCGTCAGAGTGACTGCACTTCAAGGAGAACCAGAGGAAGGGAGGGAGACAAAAAAGAAGGAAGACAGAGAGATTAAGTCACACGTATAATTTGGACGTGACTATTATGAAGATCTCGAGAGTGGCATCGACACTGGACCCAAAGGGGAAATTGAGTATTAGAAAGTAAATCATAGTACTGAATAAATATGAAATTTCTAAAGCATGTAACAGACCTTTATCTTTAGGCTATGAAAACTTGCACAAGCTCATTCAGTCATATGCATAAATATTATATAAGCCTGCTGGTTATGGATATATTTAAAGTTTGCATTGTGTCAGAAATATAAGAATTTATGTTTATTTGAATTAGCATCAGGTTAAATATTTCTGGTATCATTGGCAGATAATTATTGCACATCATCAGAAGTCATTATCATCATTAAAATTCTAAATAATGTGATCACAATTCAGCAGTGCAGAAAAACATTGCATTATTTGGAAATAATATTATTACTAGCTTAAGGTTCACTGAGAGTTATTTTATAATAGAAAGCAGACCTTTGAAAATGTTATTTGCTGCTTACCGACAGAAAACTAATTTTACATCAAAATAATAAAAAGAAAAGCAAGTGATTAAATGTCCTTTAGTTAAAGAAGAATGGAAAATGAAAAATAGAATCAGTCATAAACTTTTTTAATAATTAAAAAAGTATATAATTTATTTGATTTATCCATCAATCCAGCGATCATATGACTCTGTTTTTGATATTTGTATGACTCTACATCAACTTGTTGCATTATATCTGCTATTGAGAATATAATTTGGATGTCCAATATAATGTCCAATTAAATGTATTTATTTTCTTTATATTTTGAGTAATAAATGCTCAATTTAATTTACATTCTGTTTTAACTTGTCTATACTTTATGACCTTCATTTTAAAATGTACAGATGTTGAAGATGTTTTGTTCTGTTCCTACATTTGCTATTGTCAATATGCTCTCAGTATCATTTTAGAAGCGTATGTTTTTCCATTCATTTTTTATTACAAGGTAAATTTAGCTATATTACTGTTATATTGCCTTATGATGAATGATCTGGCATCTGTGAGTGTTACTGTGTCACCATTTCTTTTAGTGCCAAAGAGGCGGGGGTAGAGGATGTGCATGAATTGAAAAGAGAAATAACAGTCTTAAATTTGTCATTGTCTTCCTCCTAGATGTCTGGCAGTGTGTGCTGCAGTAGCCTGAATCCACCCTGTGATGCGTTACTCACCCATGCTGAGAATGTTTACAGTTGTAATCAAGGTCCATGTAACTTGTTTGTGAAATGTTTTGCCTTTATGTTTTAGAGGTGCTATACAATTTGCAAATAGTAGGGCATGAAGTCACAGTTTGATTAAATTGCTGTCAGTACAAAAAAAAAGAATGAAAAAGAAAACAGAAGCATTGTACAAAACCTAGACTGTTATTTTGCATCCCTTTATAGAAGGCGTTTCAATTTTCTCCCTTTAGACAATCTTATTATTTAAATTAAAATAGAAAAAATAAACCTTGGCATTGTACAACAATTTGCTTTGCATATGAAGAACTGTACATTTGCTATATTTTACAAGCAATGTTTTGTGACATTTTGTTTGTTGTCAAGACAGTATTCCCCTGTTGCTAATGTTTTTGCTGTAAAGAAGGAAACATGCTGATCTACTGTGACCCAGTAAATTGTTACTTTGGGAGATAAAACATATTTGTTGTCCTTGATTCCTTTGATGAGAGAAGCCTTTGCATGACCACTGAAGCTTCTAGATTTCTGTATTTCCTGAAATGTTTCCCAACATTTGGTCAGTCTGCTGACAGAAATTAGACTGATGCCTAAATGAGACGGATGCCTAAATACTATCAAATTTGTATTTGTGTGTGTTTGTGTTTAGCAGCTTGTAAACGTAAGTAAACCTAGAACAAAGATCTCCTTAGACACACATACACACACACACACACACACACACACACACACACACACAAGGAATGCAAGGGATCAGTGTCACAGCAGCTATTTTAATTGAGAGATCTCATGCATTTATAAAAAAAATGTTTATCAAGCCATGCCGCATGATATGAGAGGCTTAAGCTTGCACACTTTCAACACCCAAAGGCTTCACTCACTGTAGACTTTACAGGTCTCCAGAGATATCATCTTGAGGGTGTCTTTTATTGTCCACAGTTTTGAAAGTAAACAACACATGTCTCACTGAAAGAAAACTAATACATCATGCAGGAGATAATGAGGGTTTGCGGTGCTTTCTTAGGTGAGAAAACATCATAATGGCAAAGTGTGAAAAAAACATTTATGCCTCAGAATGTATATATATATATATATACATATGGTCCAATTTTATATTAGGTGTCTTTAAGTACGTATTTATATTATAACAATGTACAGTACAGTGTACTTACCGTGTTCATGTTGTATTGCAAACCACTTTTGCTGCCATTGAGGAGGGATATGGCTAAGATTAGGGTGGGACAGGTGTGGTTGTATGTTGGTTTATAGATAATATAATTACAGATGTTTATCTACAGAAATGAATAATAGGTATCTTCAAAATGTGAATTTAATGTAAAAACATGTACGTACACAATAATGCATTGTATGAAATTATTAATTTAAATGAGACAGGTGCAGCAGGTAAGACACTTAACAAAGTGAGCCCATATATTACATTTTGCCTGTATTATAAATATAATAATAATAAAATATCATATATATATATATATATATTTAATTATTTCTACATTTATTTTCTCACCACAGTATGATCCATCCAAATATAAAATCTCATTTCTGATGCGTTGAATGGCCTTATTAATATTAATGCAAATGTCTGCGGATAATAACAATATAATGCCATTCCACACTTTCATTTCTTGACTTAAAATAATATAATAATATTAATTGTATTATTAGTAGTAGTAACCTTAATCTAGGCCTACATTGTTTTCAGACACACCCATCTATCTATCTATCTATCTATCTATCTATCTATCTATCTATCTATCTATCTATCTATCTATCTATCTATCACATACACACACAACGAAAGGGCTACAAGAAAAGTTATTAAAGATCATTTCAAAGGGGATCGCATTTCGTTCGTGCATGAGCAATTACAATAAATCAACAGTGTAACAAACGCTCTGGGGTGATTGTCTGAATGAGTAACGACACAATCATGGAGGTATCGGAAGAGAGCAGCTATGCCGTATGTGCTGTTTTTCAGTCAATAAACAGTCGCAGTCATTATCAAAGTTAGTCACAGAGACTCTACGGAAGAGAAGAGCTCGAGCCCCACACAACGGCCTGCGCGCGGTTTTCTTCCCTCATACAACAAATAAAAATACCTCACTCCTCGTAGGCCTACTCATGCAGAGATGCTTTCTGATCATTTGAGAAAATAAAGAGGACGCAGACGTTCATTCGGCCCTCTAGGTGGGCGGAACACGGAACCCAAGCTGCCCTTGCCACCAATTTCACCGAGCGATTATCTAGTTGGATTCATGGGAGTTTACTAAACAAACGGCAGCCCCGCTGCGCCCCTCTCAGGCTGCGGCCCGGATCAATTCTGCATCACAAAGCGCCATCGATGATCACCCTGCCTATACTCTCATCACCTATATATGTGTCGATTATTTCTGTCTTAAAACAGGTGTCCATTTTATACATGTGTTATATCCATGCTATGCATCTTATTATACTCACCCGAACAGTTCTGCGTGCTGATCTGTGGCTGCTGTTGTTTATAGCAATTATGATTTATATTATTTTGCCTTGCTTTTAAATAAACAACACCAACAGTCTGTCATCCTCAGACCAGTCAATCGGACTTGTACGGCTATATTAGGGCAGATATGGCTCCAGAGCTAAAAAAAATAAAAATCCATACCACCGTGATTAGACCGATGACAGCAAATTCACAGTTTCAACCGAGTGTTCAGGAAGAGACGAGGTGTATGGCAAATAAGTTGCACTTGTCTGCACACAAAGGACAAATCCCCCGTCTTTGTTTATAAGGTGTAAAAATCCGGAATGATTGCAGGGTACCGAGGACATTCGGGCTGTTTTATCGCCAGCATTTTATGAAATATATTTTTGACAATTTTCAAAGCAATTGTGTATGGAGTCACTGAATAGGCCCACATTACCCGACAGGTTTGGTTTCATCGACCCCAGAGAACAAATACAGCAAAATAAAGACAGAAAGAAGAAAGGAAAGAAGATTGCTATTTTATCTCGTGATAAAACAGAACATTCATAAAAAAGGACAATGTGAGCGAAAAAAAACTACTGTGAAAATACAACCCTCTCTGGGTGCGTCCCAATCTCCCACAGTGCCTTGCGAAGTCACCTGGCATTATTCACCTGAATTCACCTTTGGTGTGTCTCTATGTGTTACAGTGTTATAGTGTGTCATTTGGCGAATTCCAGTCGAAAATGATCACTTTAAGTGAGTAAACACTTAAAGGAGCACTTAAGGGTAGCCTACGTACCAAAACACACGTCACTACCCACTAGTGTTTATTTATTAATTGTTTTTTGATAGTTGTTACTTATTTGTTTATTTATAAAATAGTACATTGATACCATTAATACATTCATGTTCATTCAACCAGTCTATTATAATGTAAACATCGAATTTTGCGTCATAATCGCTTTGCTATTATACTTCAAATGTATTTCAAAGTGTGTAGGCTAGACTAATGTTTGTTTATGCAGCGCTAGATACAAACAAATGTCAACATGTAGCCTATGAAACACTTCCCCCAAGGTAACATCGCAATACATTTTCAAAACGAACGCGTCACCCGGGACCACGTAATCATAAACTGCAAAAATAATTCCTTGACGTCACCGTGGAATGCACACTACAACGGATTTGCGTCCATTCGTTTAGCCTATATAAATACATAAATAAACCCTTCCCATTGGTTTTCAAATACAACATTACAACAGTGGTGTATAATAATTTACAGGTTTGGTGTAGGCTGCACAGGGACCTTGTGAATGGGAAAGCGGAGAGTATAGGCCCTGTTGACTCGTTTATAAGCCCTTTCTAAATTGACAATGGCTTGATAATTTCGATCAGAAGTCGACAAAATAAACCGTTTGTGTTACCCTAATATGTCAAACACAAGTTTGCGCAGTCTTCAGTTTGTCACTGTACGTGGCAAAGACACGCACGGTTTAAAAGATCGGTTATAATTGCCCGCGCGTTTAAGCGTTCCTAGCGCGGAGACAGACCTTTGTTTACTAATTGCGGCAGTTATGTTTGTTTGGAGAGTTTTGAGGAAAGGAAATGGAAAGTCTCTGACTGCTGATCTTTACCACACAGCCCAGGATCAATCACGTTCTGCGAATGGATATTATTAAACAGCATGGGGTGGCTGAGGCGCGAGGCACGGGGCCGTCAGGAGTGCAGGGCTACGAAGCGGCTCCTCTCTCGCGCTGCAACAGGGCAATTGTTGACACGCTTTTTCCTGCCAATCTGCAGCTCTCCTCCGAACGCGGCTGCCATGGCAACCTGCTCTTACCCGTCGCGGCAGCTGCCAGCCCCTCACTTACGAAGTTGTGCGCTTCCAATGATTGTCGACTCACGGAAAACGAGGGAGAGCTGCTCTCCACTGAACTGGATTTTGTCGTGGTCGGCTGAAATAGAAATAGCCTTACACCACTGCTATTTCAGTTGGCGAGACATACAGTGACAAGAGTCGAACCAGGCTGCCGCATTATGAGCTGTGGAATTTGTTCTGAGCGTTTATTCGAGTCAAGTGTACACATAAAACGGGTTTATTCCTTTCTCTATTTGCTTGTAACATAAAAACAACAACGGAAATTAATTTAGAAATATTATGCATATTTGCCTTACGAAAATTAACCATGGTTTTACTACCAATAAAACCAACATACCACCAGTAACCACAAATGAACCATGGTTTTGCAATACTAACCATAGTTTAATCATGATATTTGTATAAAACTGTGGTTATACAATGTTAGTCAATATGCCAAAAATACATGGTTACTACAATTGTACTTTTAATAAAACCATGCTTAATTTTCGTAAGGGTTGTGATGATTAATGGGATGTGTTTTAATGATTATAATAAACCAATGTCTTCTGATCATGTATTAAACTCTATTTAATATTCATCTTTCCTTCCTCCACAGACATTGAGGGGAACACCAACACATTCCCCCCAAAAAATCATGTTGTGGTCATTCAACATGAGTTCTTCTTGAACCTGTACCTTCGTTTAGCTACATCCTTGGGTCTGGAGACACATGCATGCTTTCCCAATAAATCTGTCCAGTCTTTTTATCTGCAAATGTACACAATGGTCTCCCTCCACGGTACATCTTTCTAACACAGAACAGCTAAACTACACATACCGCCTTCTCACATGCTGAATGTGTTCAGGGGACACAAAGACTAGCCTCGCTCTTCTCATTATCTTAATCTACTGCTTTCACCTGTGCCCAGCTCCAGCAGGAACACTCTCATATATCGACCTGCTGGCCACAAAGAGCCGCCGCTCCACCGCTAAAGCCCGGTAAGCGATACCTCAGGGTGTCATACTGAAAATTAGGCTTGGATTCAACCAGGGAGTCTTGAGAGACCACAGGAGAAGTCTTTATTCAAAACAGATGTGCTGGAATACACGAGGCAATGTGTGTCTGTTTTCAGACGGCTAATCTGCGAGCAGCAGAGACAAATAATGAATCAAATGCGTTTGGAGTTTTTGTGGGGTCACGAGGGGGAAGGGGTTCACAGAGTAAGGGTCGGGGTGGATAGAAGACATGTGGCAAGTAGAACATTATCAAAAGCTTTGTTTTAATAGCATGCATTTTATGTATATGTGAACTGATGCTGTGTTGTCTGCAATTATTGCAAAGCTCTAGCTGATCATTACTCTTGCTGCAAACACACAAGAAGCACCTGCACCACAGTAACAAAGCACCTGTGCGGTTATCATGCGATGACAATCATATGCTGCATGTAATGGAAGGAGGGACCAGTATGTCACAAAGACCACTAATGGAATAACATCAGTATGAATAGTGTGCATCTGTCATTCAGCCACTGAAATACATCTGATTAGAGAGTAATTAAGTGACCTGCAAAGCCCTATGTGACAGATTAATATTTACCTGACATCTCAGAGGTGTAGCTGACACCGCGAGGGCAAAAGTTTTAGCACGAGTGTCTATACGGAGGAGAATATTTATGAAAGCTGAAGACACCACTGACAGCCACACATAGGCCTACAATTACCAACTGTAAGAATATGAACAGACCAAACAAGCAACAATAGCCTGTAATCCCACCAGAGGACAAAATTAATGTTTTGAGCTTTCGTTTCAAAGCATTTGTCTTAAATCCGTTGAGTCAGCCTCTAATTATGGAAATCTGGAAAACAATTGATATAATAGGCTAGCTAAAAATAACGGGCCTTGTCTGCAGACGGAGTACTTGAAAAGTTGTCCAACATGTTTCAATTTCCAAGAACTCACATGAAAATGACGGATTACGAGGTTCATGTTATACTTGTAAGATAACGGTTGTTAGCGTTGTGAATAACAGCTTTATCTTTTCATGCAATGTTGCAATACATAAACAAGTGCGATGTCTCAGACACTATCATTTAAGAATGTTGCATTTTTATAAATATGGTTAAAATAAACATCTTGATGAATCATAACAGCATGTATTGTAATTTGCCAGGGGTTAACAGTATGGTGATTTATATGAGTGAGCTTTGTATTTGTTGTATATATTTGCTGTAAATAAAAATGTGAGGTTATCTCTGTTTAACCATTTTCTTTATCCAGAATAAATATCAAAGAACAGGAGCAAAAATGAACTTTAAAACAAACATTGATGGTTCATGACAGACTTATTAAAATCAGCATGCATGGTCTTCAAACATTTTGGCACACATTCACAAATTATTCACAATGTTGGCATATAGAGATAAAGTGTACAACAATACAAATAAAGTGTACAAGTGAAGTGTAAATCCACTTCCTGTCACAAGCCTGTATAACAAAACAGATGTTCTAAAACTTACAAAATAATATAAATATAAAAATACAAATTTAAGTATATAACAGAATTATATTATAATTTAGTACACCCTCATGTCATTCCAAACCAGCATGACATTTTTCCTCCTTTAGAAAATTAGATATGTATGTATTTATGTCCACACAATGGATTTCAATGGTAACCAAAACTGTTTGGTTAACAACATTCTTCAAAATATCTTTTTTTTAATCTTCCACAGAAGAAATAAAGGCATAGAGTTTGATTTTATTTGGACGAAATTTCCCCTTAAGGTTTATTATTAGTCAGTAAGCATTAATTGTATCAACACAGTTTATACTAAAATGCATTGCAGATTTTCTTTATTGCTCTTCTGCAAACATTTCAGTGTACGAATAATAATATTTATCTGTTTTAACCATGTGGAACTCATCTCGAAAGTACAAGGTTCTTTGTTTTGCAACTAAACAATGTTTCGGAACTGCTGGATATAGTGTTCATTTTCTTTTAATTATTTACATAATTATACTATGTAGTTCATGCACTAATTCTGATTAGTTTAATAAATATTGTACATGATTGAGGCAATGCATTTCTTCAGTGATACACACAAACAAAACTCTCCAGGCTCACAGATGTGCTTTTAGGTAGATGTCCAAATTCATCTTACACATTTCCGACAGATAAGGTGGTCAGAAAGGGCGATATTCGAGCAGTTTTAGGACTCATGTCCTGGGGCTCGTGTCCCTTGCAGCTTGCATGACTGGTGTATCACTGACCACTCAACTGGTTGCCCTGACTGACCTGGGAACAGCTGTGAGATAAAGATATCACTGACAGATTGCTTTGTCCATTAGTGTAATCCACCAGGTATTGAAGCAAACAATGCTTGAGATGAGATAATAGTGCAAGTTTTATTGAAGATTTATGTAATGCTAATACTATTTCGATCTGTTTCACAAGATGTTGGACATTCTGCTCATTTGACATATTTCAAAAACTCATAAAGAGAGATATGAATTTAGCCAAAAAACACTTTGCTCCTGTTCGCTCACTTTCTCTTTTTTATTCCCATGTTCCTTAGCACTTTTTGTGATGTGACGCATTATTCTTAATTCCGAAGTACCGCGAGGATCCTTTGTAAGAGGAATATGTTTTGTTATTTTACAGGACTGTTAAAGACGTTTAGCTTTGTTAGACTCCATTTTACAGGTTTCACACGGCGAAGGAGGGCATACATTAGCATCGTTTAAGCCTTTAAAACTGTCACGAATCGCAGGAGAGTGATGAGAATTTCTTTCGTGCTGAAAGATGTCATTTTACAATGTTTTAGAAGTCAAAGATCTGAAACGGTGCGCTGTTAGCCAGAGCGGAAATGAGCTTACAAGTATTAGGACAATAGTAGTAGCTGAACAATCGAGCAGTTTGTTAAGTGGAACAGATTTTCTTGCGCTCTCAAAGTGCTTAAGAATTGTTTGTGGTTGATATTTTGTCCTGGGGGAGTTGCTTGTGAGCCGTCAAACATACATAACATTATCATGCAGATATGGAGTGGAGAGATAAAGTGTTTTGTAATGTTCAGTCAATTATATAAAAGTGTAGTAATCATTCTAGATGCATAAAAGTGACCGTAGGCATGCAACAGGTCATTTGTGACTCTACAATTCAAGTTAAATGTCAGTATCATTATTATAGTTGTTGTTCTTGTTATATTTTGTTTTATTATTGAACATTTCTCAAGTCATTCTAAAAGGTGAATTTTTTCTCATTACTGAAGACATCGTGTTTACTTCATTACTTGATTGTTAAGAAATTAGTGGCACATATGAATAGAAAATAGTAAAACGCATGAATAAAAGGCTAAATAAATAATTATATTAACTTATTGAACTGTTATGGAGAACACAAATAGATCTTCCACCAAAATGTTTATCCAAGCGGTGATTGTTACTATTTTGTCCTGGATGAGCTTTGATTGACTTTTCTACACAACGCCAAAAAGACAAACATGTTTTTTTTTGCATTCAAAGTCATTTTGCCCAGTTTCACATCTAAACATAGATTGGACCTCGGTGCAATGGATGGATCAACTTTAGCCTTAGAAGCCAGATGTTATATACAAGGCAATGAAGAATGAGGGCTGATTGGAGAGGTGAAGAGTGTGAGGGTGACAAAGTCCAGCAAAAACACAGAGTATAGGTGAAAAATCCCAGCTGGATGATACCTTAACAGTCTTCTCTCTTTCTTTATTTTTGCACAGAAATAGGGAAATTCATTGTAGTTCAGCTCGAACGGTTGGCGGCAGACCTTTTGGGTTTAAACCTCACAGAGAGGCCAGACGCCGTGTTGTTAACCATCCTGTCCTCAACATGCACTTTTAGCATAAACACTGATGGAAGAAACACTGAAAGGGCAGCACGAGGTTTGGACTTTAGGCTGACACTGAGCAACAGGCTCGGGGAAGAAGTTTTGAAAGAAAAGAAGGAGGTAAAGTGAGATATTGCTCTCTAATTATTTGAACAAGTGGCTGTTGATAGAGAAGAGCGGGCTGGGGGCTTGACTGTGCTTGAGAGTATTAGCTTGAAATCCCAGAGGAGGAATTTATCACGCAGCAGAAGAAGGATGATACCAAACATTGCATAACATTGGTACTTGTGATGAAGTAATGAATGAAGAAGACAGGGTCAAGAGAGTTAAAGCACAGACTATTCTGAGATCAGGGGGGAAATATTTAGGCAATTATTTGCAATTATGATGACACTGCTCCGAATTCACCAAGGACGAGCGCTTCTAGAGAATTAGCTTTACAAAAGCACACAAAATAAATTATATCCAAGCTAGGAATATACTAATATAGTATAGCATAGTAATACATTAATATAATATATTATAGAATCCTAAAAAAAGTATCACAATTCCTACAAACATATTGGGCAAGCACAACTGTTTCAGCATTGATTATAATAAGAAAGTTACTTGAGCATTAAATCAGCATATTAAATGATTTCTGAAGAATCATGAGACACCGAAGACACAGTAACAAAATACATTTCAAAATATATTGAAATAATTATTTTAAACTGTAATAATATTTCAAAATATTACTGTTTTAATACAGTTTTATCAAATAAATGCAGCCTTGGAGCAGAAGAGACGTCTTTCAAAAACATAAATTTTGAAAGGAAAAACTGAAAGCATATAAGTATGAATAGGATTACAAAACACACCAAAGTTCAACAATGAGAGGAGCTTGCACAAATAATGGTTTTCACAAAAACAACAACAAAAAACTTCATTTAGAGGCCAAAAAGGTAAATAAAAAGCTAAGAAGACAAAACATTTTCAATTCATGTTGTCATCAGTATAATTTTTTGTACTAAAAATATTGCATGTAAAAATATACATATAATATTTATATTATTTGTAGTTTTAGCATTTGTAGTTGCATTTGTAGTAATATATATATATATAATACAGAATGAGGGCTGGACTGGGACAAAAAAATCAGCCCTTGCATTTTTTGGTCCAGGTGGCCCACCCCCACTATATATATATATATATATATAGTATATATAATATACACTACCATTCAAAGGTTTAAACAGTAAGATTTTTAAGAAGTCTCTTCAGCTCACCAAGCCTGCATTTATTTGATCCTAAATACAGCAAATACAGTAATATTGTGAAATATTTTATTTAAAATAACAGTTTTCTATTTGAATATATTTTAAAATGTAATTTATTCCTGTGACTTCAAAGCTACATGTTCAGCATCATTACTCCAGTCACATGATCCCTTTGAATGACATCATTCAAGTATTCTGATTTGCTGCTCAAAAAAAAAGTATTATTAGTATTATGCTAAAGACAGCGGAGTATAATTTTTTTCGTGTTTCCTTGATGAATAGAAAGTTCAGAAGAACAACAGATAAACAGCATTTATCTGAAATATAAATATTTGTAACATTCCAAATCACTTTATCATAAATTTTGATCAATTTAAAGCATCCTTGCTAAATAAAAGTATTAATTTCTATAATTCATAGAATTTTATCATTTGGATAAAAGTGTCTGCAAAATGACTAAATGTAAATGTATTTCAGATAAATGCTGATCTTTGAATCTTTCTATTCATCAAAGAATCCAAAAAAAAAATACTCAACTGTTTTAAATAGTGATAATATGTAAATAAGTACAAATGTTTCTTGAACAGCAAATCAGCATTTTAGAATGATTTCTGAAGGATCATGTGACTGGAGTAATGATGCTAAAAATTCACCTTTGATTATAGGAATAAATACAATTTTAAAATATATTCAAATAGAAAACAGTTATTTTAAATAGTAAAAACATTTCACAATATACCGCTTTTGCTGTATTTAGGATCAAATAAATGCAGGCTTGGTGAGCAGAAGATAATAAAAAAATATATTCAAAATCTTCAAAAACTCTTGACTGGTAGTATAGATAGTATAATAGCATCTAGTTGTTTTGGATAAGAATAAAACGTCAGGTCCGACAATATCGTGTCTTTAATTTATATCTAGATTAATTTGCATTGGCCCATGGAAACCTCTATGAACAGACTTAACTTGACTTGGCAAAAAAGTCAGGGGGGGGGAGGCAATTAACGTTTTATTATTTTATTTTTATTAAAAACAGTTATTCTTGTGTATTCTACACTCATTAGGATATTTAGATGCCTTCCTCCGTTGCGAGTCCCTGTCAAGCACTTTACCGATTCAACTGCTCTACTCTCCTCCTCCTGCATGGCTCTTTGGCCCGCATCACTCACCGCAGAGCAAGCCTGTACTTGATAAAGCTGCTGTGAAAACGTGGGAAGTGCAGCTGAGGAAGAAGTTGGGGTGCAGCGTTCTTTAGGCGGAGCAAAATATGAATCGCTCCGTCCATAGCGCATTCATTGGGTGGTTTACGCTGTCAATACAGGAGACAAACCAATGGGCCACTGGCTGCTCGCTGTCCCTGCGTGATAGCCAAAAACAACAAAAAACATTCTGTAAGTGCGTCGGCCCAACGGGAAAATGCCCAGTATGCCCGATTACCAATCCAGCCCTGTACAGAATTATAAATGTAACAGTCTTACCATATTTATCCTAATGACTCTAAACAAGCAGAAGAGGAGTAAAGACTGTAACCTGATCAGAAAGCAAAACAAACTGCAAATGGACAAATGGCCATAATACTTGTATTAGACAGTGTCTTGGGCTTTTTATCTGAAGCTGAAATATTGCTAATGATTCCTCCTGATGTTTGTTTTCATTGATCAGAGCTCATTGGTCTGAGTGGTTTGGTATGAATTCCAGCTCCATTTGCATCGCTCTCTCCGTGGTGGGCTTTGAGACACTGTGTTTATTAGGTCGTAATTAGATTATCCACTGTATTCTAAAAAACTCCTTTTATGAACTCTTTTTTTCAAACAGTTTTGCATTGATTTCTCCCCCACAGTGTACCATTCACAGAGCAATCCTTTGGGACAGCTGAACTCGTGTTCTAAAGCAAAGCAGCAAATTCATGAAATATGCCTTTATGGAGCCCACAAAACACCTTACGGCATATTATTCATCGCTTTGTATTCCTCTAAGAATTCGGTCTAAATGTAAAACATGGTCATATACACTCTTGGTGTTTTTTAAGAGTAGGGAGAATTAAGTCACATGTAATTAATGTTTCCCTGTTGCACTCTGTCTCTTTCCTCACAGTATTTCAGCAGCGTGAATCATCTTAATGAATCGAGGCAACAGAAGCATGGACTGCATAAATTGACACCAGAGTGGTGTGCCCAATATCACCCTGCCCCCGTGGGAGCTGGGAGGATGAGTGTGTGCTATTTTCCATTTTTAATATTTGCACACATTTTTTTTAATCCTGAAAATAACAATCCCCAGTTTGTGCGCACACATTCAGAATGACAGGGAAGAAACTGTTACCTAGTTGTTTGGAAGGTGATTCCCAGCAGAGTGTTTGAAAAGTTTTAATCTCAACTGTGCCAGAATATTCAATTATCTACAATATCACTATTTTCAAGAGGTGTACTACTGTTATAAAGCAACTTTCCTCATCCAAATGTTCTACATAGTTGCCCAAGGACAAGAAAAAGCAGTTCTCCAGTGATTTGCTTCATGAAAAACCGCCTACTGTTCATCAATATGTATCGAACTCCATGAGAAATCTTATGTTGGTGATGTTAAAAATCAAATAATTAGCCTCTTAACTCTTCTAAAGTGAACATTTCAGTTGCATATGCTATATTCAGCCCTGCTGACAGGGGAAACCATGAGGTAAAAAATTAATAGCCTCTCTGGAGATGTCCCCTCACCACAACAAGCTGGAGTTATTTAGTGGTTAGCGTCTGAATATGACAGCAGTGAACTGCCTTACAACTTGAGCCAAGAACACATTCACACTTTAAATCTTACGAAATCAGGATCTATGCCTCTCCTCTCTCTTTCCCGCAGTCCACACTCTCTCTGCTTTTGAAGAGAAGACATCACCTGCTCTTTCAGCCTTCAACACATCTTCCCGGTCACCGCATCACATCGCTTGCCTCACTTGTTTGACCTGTCAATCTAGATAGGTGTTTTGGCAACACTCCTGATGCTAGCCGTATGGATTCACCTTCTGGGATGGGGGACAAGACTAAAAATGTCCAATAAAAGACAGCACGAAAATAACAAACATATGTTACTGTTCAGAGGGATACAGCTCTGCAATAACTTGCAAGATGCCAACATTAATATAAAATGACAATTAAAATAATCTCAAACACTCCGAGTCAAACGTACAAATATAAAGCAAAGCAAGTGTGCTGACACAAAATATGGGCTTTCATTAAATATGTGCATATCATAAGCTTGATGTGTCAGTTTTCTCTGATTATATTTAATTGTTCTTATGTAGGCTTTGAAAAGTCATTAAATGCAGTTTTTAAAGCAATGTGACTAAGGGTTAGGATTCACCACATTGTCTGAGCTCATCCAAAACAGACTTTGGATTAGTAAAATAAATTATCTAAGTGAAAAATGTAATATAAAGTTTATGCAAATTAAATCTTTCAAAGCAAGTTAATTACATTTTCATACTAGGCCTAACTTTAATCTTTATTTATAATTATTTGAGTAAATTGTTATTAGATTTACAATAGGATACTAACCTATAATGGATTTACTGTTTTTAAATAATGAAATGACTTATGAAATAATCAAAATGCAAGAAAACTTTATTTTAATTATTATTTTTTTTACTTTTTTGGGGGGTTATACAGCACATGGCACCTTTACAGCCTTGCAGAGCTTTGTATAGCCTTCCTCATTACAGCAGGAATGGTGTGAGAGGTTTTCTGTTGGCTTTTGGAAGCAACCATGAAGAAGAAAGAGAAAACTAATTTACACTCCTCCACAGCTTGAGGATTCCTTTCTTTTTGGGGAGAGTGAGGGCAACGAGGTGGGATGACGGCGTGATCCAAACAACCAACCCTTTGCACTCGGATAGGACGCGTCCTATATGATCGGTCCATTTTGTTTGTAAATTGGTTCATTTCTAGTTAATTGCTGTTAACACAGGAGGAACGAGTGGCTTAAGAGGGCTTGACCTACGGGGGTAAAGGCTGGCCCGATGAATGTGTGACGTTTTTCTTACCTGCATTGTCTAGGTCAGGAGGGGTGGGAAGGGCAGACGGGAGCTTTGTTGGCTTTGTGCGTGTGAGAGGGACCCTGTCATTCAGGGCCACGGAGCAGCCAAGGTCTAAACCCATCCACCCTGAGTTTGGAAGAAAAGGACAGAGAGAGCTGAGGATGAATCTACACCAATGAGCTAACACACTTCCCTCAAGGAGGCAGTCTTTCCCCCCACCTCTCCAGAATGGCTTGAGGGCACTAGCCATATCTATGCCTCTCACTTTTCAATTCCTTCTGTGCTCATTAGCAAAACCATGATGGCAAATCCCACAAATACCTCCTTTAAGCATGTGGTAGAATGGACCACTCTCTCCCCACTGCTAAGAACGTAAAGAGACATTTTTAAAGGGACAGACTTAAAGCGGACCTATTATGCTCCTTTTTACAAGATGTAAAATAAGTCTCTGATATCCCCAGAGCCTGTATGTGAAGTGTTAGCTCAAAATACCCGATAGAACATTTTTTATAGCTTGTAAAAATTGCCACTTTTAGGGTGTGAGCCAAAACGCTCTGAATTTGAGAATGCTGCTTTAAATGCAAATGAGCCGGTGCTCCCGGAGTAGAGGGCGGAGCTTCAAGAGCTCAAGCTGGCATTAGCAGTGCTAGCCTTTGCAAATAAACATTCCACGATTAGTAAAAGCCTGTTATCTTTACAGAAAAAGTACTCATCTGATTGTACTGTGCATAATAAATGTGCATTTATGAATTACACAGACAGGGAGCACAGCACGATAAAAATAACAACATAGCTGGTCTCATGACGTATGGCATGCTATCACAAACTTTATAAGTCCAACTGGTGATTATGAGCTCAACAAACTCAAGCGATCGACTCACATTGCTTTCATATGCAACTTTTAACTACCACATTCCTATTCACGGTCATTCATGAAAACAGCACCAGTAAAAACAGACAGAGACAATGGTAGCTTTAGCATCATTAGCCTTACAGAGTGCCAAGAAGCTCTTTCAGAAGGTCAATTTGGAAAAAAAATTAGATACTTACTTTGTCTGGAGCTAACGTTCGCGTACAAAGAGTTAGTATTGATCCCTACAGGTATTGGTGACTTTACCGATTTTTTTTCCTGGACATTTCCTTAGACAATGAAACATAGCCACAGTGTCCTCAGTGGCTCAGATGGAGGGCGTCTATGGACACTCCTATGCTCCTTAGTGCATCCCAAAACACAACACTTGAAAAGTCTCTTTGGCGCTGACATTATGGCAAGCCGTTTTAACATTTAAAACTTTGTTTTGACTATCCATAAATATCTACAGCTACAGCAAGTAAGCAGTAATGGAGGCGGACCTCAGCTTCTCACTCAGAGCTGTGTCTATAGACCCTTTTTCTGTTAGTAAACATTGTGACGTTTTTTCTGTGGGCGGAGCTTAGCTGGAGGCAGAAAGAGTCCCCTGACCGCTTCACTAATGCTAGCTGTGAAGTTTGTTAGCTTGTTCTTTTAACAATAACTGGATAAATTTTACCTGCATATGTAAGGACACTCACTGTCCGGGGCCATGACTGATATTTGAAAAGGTTAACGTTAATGAACGAAACCAGATTGGCCGACCCGTACATGCTTTTACTCAAATAATAGACGATCTGACAGGATCCCCTCCGGTTGAGTTACTCACATCTAACGTGTATAGTAGAGACAAATTCACTGTCTATCTAGTCATGAAGATGTATATATATTTCAGTGTGAGCAGGCAACTATTTTTACAGTTACATTATTATTCCAGCCACAATTAATCATAACAATTTAAATACAATTACAGATGATTAAGCATATAAATCGTCAGTTTGTTTTTTTTACACACATGCACACAGGCATTATTTCATACACAACATATTCGTGAGATGCATGAAATCTTCAGACGCGCACAACAAAAAGTCAACATTTAGGTAGATCGAGAGCGCATTCCCTTCAAAACCAAACGTAATCCTCTTCAGTCGCTCAGATGACGGGAGTAAATGGCAACTGGTGCTATTATTACATCCAACAAAAAATCACCTCAATCGCTTAGGAGTCATTCTTGTCTACATCTGCTCCGGCGCTGAAACAACTGATGACAGCTCACTCAGGGCGGGTCTGAGGTAAGATACCAGTGCAGTCTGTGCTGAAATGTGTCAATCAACAATCATGAGAGGGGCCTCCATCCGTTCTCGATTTGAGAAAGGGTAAAGATTTTAGTAGCTAAAAAAAGCACTGGGTGGATTTTTGTCATTATTGGGTGGTTGTGTACACACACTGTCAACACACATTTCGGTTCAAACAATGTAAAATTATATGAACCCTTTAAGCTCCTTGTCTAGCCGAATCTGCGCTGTTTTGAATTGGCCGCCTCCAGTTCTCGCTCTGTTTTGCCTCCAGCTAGTGCTGTGACATAATTGTGACATCGGCCCTAAAAGGGTCTATAAGGCAGCATCACAAATGGGCGGGACTTTTCCCCTTCAGTGATGTGAACATAGGGAGAATCTGAAACAGCTCGTTCTGAGAGACTGTTTATGATTTGTATTTTATAAAATTTTTAGATTGTAAAAAAATTAGTAGGTGGATTTTTACCATTACAGGCTGGTTGTTTTCACACACTGAGGCCACACAACTGTGTTCAACATTTTTGCCTGTGTTCCTGTGGCTCAGTGGTTAGAGCATTGCGTTTGCAGCTCAAAGGTTGTGGGTTCGGTTCCCAGGGAACACACATACTGAAAAAAATGTATAGCCTGAATGCACTGTAACTCGCTTTGTATAAAAGCGTCTGCTAAATGCATACATGTTAATATAGCTAAAGTTAATGGGGTAAGAAACAATATAAGACCGCTCTGACTTTTATTACTACACTGACAAAAAAACTGAATAACATCAAATACCAATAAATAAAACAATAAAAGACAAAAAAAAAAAACAGCACAGCTGTTTTTCCCCACATATGATGATATATAACGGGGTACAAAATAATATCAGACCCCATTGACCTTCATATTGTTGCACAATATATATTTTTTATAAATAAATGCATCATAATAAAAAAATTATATATATATATATATAGAAATCCACAGATATTAATCAGCAAAATTACCCCCGCCCTCATTTAATGAAATCTAATGGGGTACAAATCAGTAGACTCCATTTATTATAGTATGGACAAAAAAAACCCCATTACATTTAACACTGTCTGTAACATTATTAATGATAATAATAATTGTTTCTAAAGCAGCAAACCAGCATAATAGAATGATTTTTGCAGGATCGTGTGACACTGGAGACTGGAGTAATGGCTGCTTTCTAATAAAATAGAAAACATTATTTTTAATTATAATAATATTTCACAATATGACTGTTATTCTGTATTTTTGATCAAATAAATGCAGCCTTGCTGAGCATAATAGACTTCTTTCAAAAACATCATAATCATTCGTTTTTTAAAAAGTGGTATATATATATATATATATATATATATATTTATACAGGTTTAGAACAATATGAACAGAAACAACCAATTTTATTTTTGGGTGAACTATTCCTTTAAAAATAAGATTACAATAAAGAGCCTAATGATTCTCTTTATATCTTAAAATAAGCTCCAAACAGTAAATCCATACTTCTAAAGCCTAATTTGAGCTATTTTCACTGTAGATCACAACCTTGCCAATTTGGTTGTGATCTACACAACCTTGCACAACCTTACAACTACATATATGCAGCTACACTGGCAAAGACCTGAAGAGATCCTAAAATAATAACCACATCTGTGGGGGAACATCAGCGTGTCTGTCCACACGCAGGCGATTACTGTGAGCGGCAAAGAGTGACACATCCTCTTCAGACATCACACAGCAGCAGAATGAACACGGCACAGGTAAGATGTTGTACCCTCAGGAGAACATAACTGGCGGTTCATTATAATTGTCCCAGTAGAGAGTCAAAGGCTAGCCTTATTCCCTCAGGCCTCAGAGAAATACAGTATCTGATCAGAAGAGAGCACCTGGTCCCCTCTCTAACCTCAGAGAACAGAATACCGTGCCCACAAAGTGGTGTTTTATGTTTTAGTGACACTGTTCATATGCTTGTGTTTTGTTGAAAGCTTGCGATGCCATGTACAGATTGACTTAAGAATTAGCATATGTTTTAACATGCATTTCACCTGAAAAAAATAACAGGAAAAGACAGCAAAAAGAAATGCAAATGATCTTGAAAATGCATTGTGTTTTCTTTTTTGCTGGGACTTCAAATCACATCCAATGAGTGCATGCAAAATACAAGCTGTGGCAAAACACCCCACAGTTCGTATTATAAAGCTTAAGGGATTGTTCGCACACATCATGTTATCTTAGTTTTTGTTTTGAAAAGTAAAATGGTTTCACAGCTATGGCTGGTTTCACAGCAGTCCAGATTACCGGCTTGAAATATAAACAAATAATTCCTTTCAGTATTACTGCAGTGTCTGACTGTTTGTGTTGAATACGTCATAGTACAATTCAGTTTGCAAATAAAACTCTGCCTCCTCAAGGTACAGACACTCTTGGCGGCACTAATCTTAAGCACCTGCCTTGGCACCACCAACTGAAACAACTTGACCCCAGGACTGGCACAGGCACAGTCAATAACTATAAGTGGCACCTCTATGGGCCAAACAAGCCACTAATTGAACGGCACCTCTGTGAAATGAAAAACCTAAATTGGTGTGATTAAAAAAATAACAGCAATATTTTGGTCTGCAGCTGGATGCATGGGAGCTAAAGCGATGTAATGTGTGCACTGCTGCACTAAACAAAGGGTAGAATGAATCACATTAAAGTTTCCTGGTGGATGTGGAGGTTATGGTTAACTAAAGTGCACGGCTCCTATAATGTTAGTGTGCTGTCGTCTGCTGATTGGTTGGTTGTGATCCAGCAGCAGCATAGTGACAACAAAAGTCTTGCAAAAATTTATTTATTTATTTTGTTTCAATTTAAAAAAGAAATGTTAGACTCCCACAGATAAGAAATTTCCATTAAAAATGCAAAATAAACAAAAAATGATTATTCCACTAGACCATTATGGTCATAAATAGAAACAAAAATGTGACCCTTTCTGTGAAAACCCAGCTAAAGTCGATTTTTATGATTTGCTGTTTTCTACATAAAATCATCATTCATACGGTAAAGAACATTCTGTAAAACTTAACCTTCATATCTTTAAAATTGACTGAGAAGGGCCATGTCAAAGATTGAAATTTTAATGAAATTAATGGTTCAAATCCGACTTTGATGCTTGTTATCTCATAACTAGATTTCAAGACTTTAGCCTGGATTTCACAGAGAGATGCTATTTAGTAACATTTTTAAATTCAAAAGACTGAATACGCAATTGCAATTCAACTTTGAATTTAATAATTATTAATAAAAATGAATGAAATGAAATGAAATATAGATTTGAAATGTATTGAAATTCAAAGAAATTCATACAATTTCAGTAAACATAATTTTTTACTAAAATAAAGACAAACTGTAGATGACGGTTTGAAAAAGCCTTGTCGGAAAGTTTAAGAAGTCAAAAGTCTTAAAATTTGAAATAATGAAAAGTAACACTTTATATTAGGTCCAATATTCACTATTAACTAGTTGCTTATTAGCATGCATATTACTAGCATTCTGGCTGTTTATTAATACATATAGGCACATATTATTGCCTTATTCTGCATGACCCAATACATAAACTTACCAACTACAATATTAGCTACTACTACTACTACTACATAATACTAGTAATAAGCAGCAAATGATGACTTTATTAAGGGAAAATTACATTTGTACTTAATTTACGTGTATATTTAACACTTTTACAGACCAAAGTGGATGAACACTTCATTTCACAGAATACCACTGGCTGCTGAATTGCCCTGAATTGCAGTAGAATTCGGTCAATTCCACTTCCTTTCATTCCAATTCAATTGGAAAATTCAACTTACTGTGGAATGTGTCGATTCAAACTCAAACTCAAGAACTGAAAGGCAGACAATTCTTCAGCTTATGCAGCCGGGATTTACACACACACATTATACACTTAGCTACAGCTTCACAAAAAAATCATCATCTCTGCTTTTAATCAAAAGGTTTGTTTGGCGATTCTCAACATGACACTGTTTAGAAGTTAAGTGGATCACTCAAATGCCGATATTGTTTCCTTATGTGGGTGGCATTTCAGAGAGTCGTATCAAACCGGATTTAAAAGACAAGCAACCATTTAAAAGATTAGCTGAGATGGAGACCTCAGAATAACCCCAGCTATTGAGTGAAAATAAACACTATGCGATGGTGTGGATGGCGAGACAGCATCTCATTTGCAGCATGTTTAATTTGTCTAGGTGTGATGGAGAGGAGAAGAACTGGGCTGTTGGAAATTGTAGCGAAGGAGGAACGTAATTTAAGAGGCTAATGATCTTTGCCTTTACAAATGGGCGGGAGAGAGCGCAGAGTGAAACAAGATACACCTAGAATCACCCTTGAAAGGTACAACAGTCTTTGTCCCCCAGGAAAAAAAAGACAAGATGGCAGTCAGCAGGGGCCATTTCTCAGACACGGCCATAGGCGCTCATGTTGTCATGACAGTGATTGCAAGGAAAACTGGGATTTATGGTATAGAAGCCACCGTAGCGATCCAGCTAACAGACATGACACTTCTGACAATGCAATCTGTTTCAAATTCTCCGAGGCGGTGTCACAAATCTATAATAATGCTGTCAGTTCAAACACCTTACATGTATTTGTCAACAATCGGTGAAAATTATTATTAGCTGTGGCATTGTAATATGCGATTCCAGAAGGTTTCAATTGTCTCGATGGAGCGTAGTTATTCTAAACAGCGGCGCAGCTATGTTTAATCAGTTTTCTTATCACGTTTGGCTAGTTTGGTGGGTGCGTGTTTTAAAAACATAGTGTGTTTCTTTCCCAACTTGAGGCAAATTGTGGTTTAACACATCAGGGAGTTGTCACAGGGTAAATGCTATGTGCATATTCTAATGTGCACATTTCCTCCTCACATTCTTTTAGTAGTATTCAACGCATGTCAATCACTGCGGCTTTTTACAGAGGCGATGCTGAGCAGTGGTTTCCGTCACCATGGAAACTTTGCATGCTCTGTGTCATGAGGAAATCCATTTAAGGTTCAAATTAATAGAAAAAAAAGGTCTAGAGTGCTTGATGAATGCCTTGCACCCTGACGAAAAATACAGTGCTGCACTAGTACAGATAACTCAATGTTAGAAACTCATATGCTGCTTGTTTAGTCTTATTTCATTCTCTTGTTTTGCTATTTGCAAAAAAAAAACTGAATTGAAATTACCAGTAAAAAACAAAATATTACCCATAAATAATTGATATTACATTAAAGGGATAGTTCACGCAAAAATAAAAAACTTGACCTTTGACCTTTGTTCATCTTCAGAACACAAACTAAGATATTTTTGATGAAATCATGAGCTCTCTGACCCGGCATAGACAGCAAGGGTACTACCACGGTCAAGGCCCAGAAATGTAGTGAGGACATCGTTAAATAGTCCATGTGACATCACTGGTTCATCTGAAATTTTATGAAGATAAGAGAATACTGTTTTGTTTGCAAAGAAAACTAAAATCATGACTTTGTTCAACAGTTTCTTTCTCTCTCTGCAGGGTCAGAAATCTCTCGGATTTCATAACAAATATCTTCATTTGTGTTCTGAAGATGAACGAAGGTCTTACGGGTTTGGACCGACGTGAGGGTGAGTATTTACTGACAGACTTTTCATTTTTGGGTGAACTTTAAATCAATTGGCTAAAATATATATTCTAATAAACTACGGTTAGCTGGGAATCTAGTAAATAAATAAATAAGCAAGCATACGAACATTAAAAATCTTTGCAATAAATATGAAAATCTCAGAAAAAATCTAAAAACGATAAGAAAAGAGTTAAAAACGATACACTGTTTAAAACAAACAAAAAAGAAAACTGGCCATTTTCTACCAGGATATTATCCATTAATTATCAGACGTTTCTGTTAACCGCAAACACAACGCTATGAAGTGTAGAATTCACAATACAGGTAAAACACCTGTAAGATTTATTTAACATTAATGATTAAATTCCAGAGAAAAGGAAAATTACTAATGAAATACAACAATATCTCAGCTGTTTCATAAATGAGATGGCAATGAGATGAGAAAAAAATACATATCACTCGTCTCCTCTGAAGTTTCAAAAATGGTATCAATAATGTTGTGATAGCACAATAACTGTGCTCTGATAAAATATCAAAATTTGCAATAAAAAAACTCAAACATTTCTAATTAATTTGCTTAAATACCTAATTTATTTAAACAAACTGTATTCAGTTTATAATACTATTTTATGTCTTCTTTGTATTTATTTATTTTCCAAGTCTAAGAGATTCATCTAAAAGAAACATGATACTTCAGTAAGACATACATGAGATCTCCATTAGTTTTGAAAGAGCAACCTGTATGTAATAACATTTTCCTGTGGAATACCAGGTCAAAAAAATCATCACATCTGGCGGCTGTTCTTTAATAGTTTCATAACATGGATGTTTCGCTCAGGAGTTTTCATCTGCATGCCTGGACAGGTACAGACCACCACGAGGAGCGGTCTCGAGTGTGCTGCTTGTTGAGACTTACTTATTAAAGCTTTGTTTTTGGCACTCTTTTCAAGAGGGGTGCAATTTCACCAGAGACCGTATCTCTGACCCCCAACAAGCACATTCTCCGCTATGGTTAACCTTTAGTCTGTGTTCTCACAGGATGTGCTGTGCTCCCGAAGCACGAATCTGACCAATTGGCCCCTGCCTGCTGACAACCTCATGGGTTTCCGTAGTAACCAGTGACCCCACTAATGATCCTTATCAGTGGTTGCCACGGATACCAGTAGCCCCCACAGCCAACTGTCCTCCAAAGCACATATTAGAGGTGAGCTCTCACGACCTCAATTTTTACCTCCACAGCATTTAGTCCACACCCCTTCTCTAAAAGAGGGAGAGAAACACCCCATAAATGCAGTCCACTCACATTGAACTAAAATAAAACAATTCAGTCAAACTGTGAATATATTTATCAAAAAGAATAAGCAAGAGTGTGAAATTTCAGTAAATCCAGATTTAACTATGCACTGTAAGAAACAAATCAGTAGAAAATGGATCATTTTAAATAATAAAATTGATAATAAATGATAATAAAATTACCAGAAACGTCTCCATTCCTTTAACCCTAAAACATAACACAATGCAATGACATTTATTTACCTAATGAAAATAATGAACATTTCTACCACATCTCAAAATATGTATCGCGTTTAATAGCTTTCTTTTTTGAAAATTACATTTTTTGGAATACAATTGCTGACTTCTTTGATGGGCTTAGGTTAATTTCAGAGATTTTGCAGTTTTGTGTATTCTAAATACACATAATTCTATATTTTGCATAACTATAGCTTGATTGGAAATTATGTACAATTAAAAATACTCAAATGATAATTACTTTGTTTTCTTTTATAAATAAACTAGATTTCAATAAAAATACATTGAAGCAAAAGTGTTCAGTGTGGGTGAGTTGTAGTTTGTGAAACATGTATAAATATAATTTTTGCACAATAAATATTGAAATTCTTTATGATATAACATAACAAAAAAACTAATATAGACTGCTGTTCAAAAGTTTGGATCAGTAAGATCCCGAGTCTCTTCTGCTCATCAAAGCTGTATTTATTTGAACAAAAATACAGACAAAAATAGTAATATTGTGAAATATTATTGCAATTTCTAATATTGGTTTCCTATTTTAATACACTTTCAAATATAATTTATTTCTGTGACGCAGGGCTGAATTTTCATCAGCCATTACTGCAGTCTTCAGTGTCACATGATCTTCAGAAATCATTAATATGCAGATTTATTATCAGTGATGAAACCTGTGAAACCTGTTTTTTAACCTGTGACACTTTTTCTTTGATTCTTTGATGAATAAAGAGTTAAAAAGAACAGCATTTATGTGAAATAGAAATCTTTTCTAGCAATATCACTTTTTACCTTTTATCCATTTAACACATCCTTGCTGATTAAAAGTACTATTTACATTAAAAGAAAGAAAGAAAGAAAGAAAGAAAGAAAGAAAGAAAGAAAGAAAGAAAGAAAGAAAGAAAGAAAGAAAGAAAGAAAATGTATTGACCCCACACTTTTGAATATTAGGGTATATTGTAACACGAAATGTATATTTTGAATAAACACTGTTCTTTTTTTATTTATCAAAGAATACTGAAAAAGTATCAAAAGGTCCCAAAAACATATTAAGCAGCACAGCTGTTTTTAACATTGATTATAAATCAGCATATTAAAATGATTTCTGAAGGATCATGTGACACTGACTGGAGTAATGATGCTTCATGGGAATAAATTATATTGTAAAGCACATTAAACTAGAAAACTGTTATTTTAAATAGCAATAATATTTCACAAAATTATTTTTTTTCTGTATTTTTGATCAAATTGATAAGCATACAAAACCTTTCTAAAAACATTTAAAAATCTAGCTGATTCCAAACTTTTGAATGACATTGTATGTATTGTAAATTAATTTCAATTTGTTTTCAGTAAAAATCAATCCCCTAGATATACAACTGCTAGTAGTTGAAGAAAAAGCCCCCCCAAACATTTATTTGAAATCATATCATGATCAGGCGGAACTGAGATCCCAGCTGAACTTCTGACCTCGAGGCCTGCGGTTTGATTTTTGTTTCTTCCCCTAGGAGATGCTTACATATTCACAAACAAGACAAACAAAACACACATCTGTACTCCGAGTGCAACTAAAAGACTGTGTTTGCACACTGGATAATTACCTTCACAAAAGACAAGCACTCCTCACATCAACAAACACACAACCTTTCCCTTTCCTGCAGAGATTTGGCAGCTCTGCCGACTTCATTTGGAGCAAACCAGGCAGGGCATCCCCTGACATCTAAGACATCTACCCATCGGCACTATGTCACGGGTGGGTGTCTGCTGAATGAGCGCCCTGCAAACTCCAGGGCTCTACCTATGTGCTTTATTGTGACTTTTGAAGACAAGCTCTCTTTGATGTTTATGAGGAAAAGTGAGACAAGCATTAGGTAGCTGCCCTGAGGCCTGACACTAAATCTTTACACGAAGCAATGACTCCACACAGAACAATGGCTCTTTACATTCATTATTAGAAGCCATCAGTCACTTGTTTACATTGTGTTTCTGCAGGTGAAACACGGTTTGTTGGGGCTCTTTGTCAGAGTAGAGGAAACAAAGACAATAACAAGAACTGGGATCAGGTGAACAATGTGTGTCTGTATGATGATACATGTGTTCTGGGGCCACACCCAAACATTTTAAAAGACCGAATTAATCATTAGCATCGCTGTTATTTTATGTCTTTTTGTCGAAATGTAAATGCCCCATCCTTTGACGTCAGATGAAGGGTTCTGACCTTCCAGAACATGACAGGGAGACTTGAAAACCTGTCAAGTCGAGGCATTAAACGACACCTGAGAGGATATAATTACGCTAAAGGTGCTAATGGGGTTTATTCAGTCTTGTGGAGAAGACACGATCGTGGCCAAAAGAATGGGTGGTGTCTTTTGCTCGGAGCAGCTTTGTTGTTGTGAAGGCGTTCATAATGGAAAATAGACAGAATAACAGGTGTGTACACCATGTCCGTGACATCCCTTCATCCGCCAAAACGGGCTTTTCATCCGTTTCCATGCGTGGAACAAAAAGGTCCGCTCCCTCCCAGACTGTTTGTTTTTCCTCGATAATTTGCACTGTTGGCGCAAGTCAAAAGGTGTTTTCACTAGAGAGGCAAGGAGGCAAATCTCCCTTTAAAGTGATGAAAACAGTTTACATCCAATTGTCACCAAACTTGGTGAATGAATCCAAAGTTTATTTGTAGTAGCAAATGGAGGGCGATTCCCAGGACGGAGCGGGGGAGGTCTTCCAGAGAAAAAAAGCCCAAGATAGCCAAATATTATGACTGACTGCCTCCTAAATCCCAAGCCTAATTCTAAACAGATGGATATCACAGATGAATGGTATATGTGAACTGTTTCCTCTTCTCTTGCGTGATCCTGACATGCATTGTTGCTAAACACGCCTTTGAGATGACTACTAGAACTGATAAAACGGAGTTGTTTGCCATATTCGAGCCTGTTCAAGACAATAGACTTCATTCATGCGCATAATGTCATCTGTTATGAAACATTCCAGCCTCGGAAATCAAGATATTGTTGTTATCTTACATTTCTTCTCCTTTTTTCGCGATTACTACATTTTAATGATTCAACTTTTGATTTGTGGCATTATTCTGCACATCTAATTGTTGTACAAAGGCAACAAGAGCTCTATGAATCCACCTGTAGAAGATAAGCAACAACAGTCTAAAGTTAAATGAAACATCATTGATTGAAAACCAAGGAGAATTATTTCTGGTATCTATAAACAATCTCCTCTTAGAAAAGCAGAGGTATAGTTAATAAGAGAGTTATTTGAAAAGATCATGTGCAACAGATTGAGGACTACAGACATGAAAAAAATGTGAAAAACAAAGCATGACCAAATGAACTATCTCTATATTACTTGATAATAACTTTGTCATCGTGTCATCTTGAGCCATTGTAAAAAACATTAAGAAAGTCTCAAATTCAATAAATAATGGGGAAAAAATAAATAATGAGGAGGATACATTTAAATTGAATTAAAAATTATATTTTCTATTATTTTGTAATACTTATTATTTTATATATATACAAGACCATCTACATTTTATTGTAACTGGCATTAAACAAATGATGGTATAGTCTTAATTTAAAAAGAAAAAGAGGACAAAGCTGTTATTGTATCGTGAAATGTATATAGCATTATGGTATTAGTATACAGTAAACATAAACACACATACACTTACAGACACGGTTCTTATTGGTATTGTGTTGCCTGTGTTAGCTTATTTGTTTTACCAGTATGTACTTCCACATTTCAACAGAGTCATTAAGCCAGTGACAAACGGCTGGAAAGCCGCCACTCTGAGCCCTTTCCTCTGTTTAGAAAGAAAAACTCCTGTCTTTGGTAATGAGCGAGCTAATTCATCATGTGTCAGTGAACTGGTTCATCACCACAAGGTGCAGGTAAGGAATGTGGGAGAGAATGTTCTCTCTCCGTCTTATCTCTCTTTTAGCACGTCTTCATTTCTGTTGAGTGCTACATGATAACCTAAACTTTGCCCAAAGTTTGTACACATTCCAAAGAGCTCTTTTTGAGCACCTTGACACCTCTATTGTACACAATCAGCAAAATAGGCGGTCAAGTGTCAAACTGTTCTGATGGGATGTTTTGTAAATACTGTGCGATAATGACTTTAAATACTCACAGACAACACTTTTACAAAGGGGGGGATCCTTTTTACGTGTAAAGAGAGGCTTTCTGCAGACACCCGGGGGCTAAACTTGTCACAGAGGAGTAATAAGTCTCTTAGTTCAGCCTTGGCACTTGACAATGTTGCTGCTGCATTGAATTACAAACAGCCCATGGACAAGTCCCTCTCCTCTTCAGGGATATTTAATCTGGTGATAAATTGTTTTGGAATTTGAGGCCTCATTGAACAGCCAGTTTTTTTTCAGGTAAGTTTGTCTCCTTGTCTGCCCCGGTGGAGTTTGCTGATATGACAGTTTGCTCATCTTTCAACTTTTAACCCATTTAAAACAACAAAGCAGGGACGGGAATAAATTAATCTGGATTCATAATTGAATGCAACGAGACACCACCCAAAGGCCCGGAAGAGAGAACTAAATGTGAAGCTGTTGTGACAGTTTGCACCAAAAGCACCGAAAATAAAAATATCTGCAGAGCGGGTGTAAAGGCAAAAGTTTCCTAAATTAAACATTAACATCAAAACAATTGCTATTGTAGCTACAGAATATCCATGGTGTGAATATTAAATATTTGTGGTTTCCGATATACTACACATTTGTCTTTATATAATATACACACTTTAATATATTAAAGTTTTGGTTCGGGATGCTCATTGGTCAATTCAGCATTCTGTCTGTCATATTTAACATGTTTACCAATGTGCTCACACACCATTGCAATGTTTGGGAATGTCAGGGACTGAATTACTTAAAAGGACCTTTTTATCTTTTTTTTTTGCATTTACTCATTTCGTCACCCTCATGCCAGTCCAAACCTGTATTTCCTCCTTCTGTAGAACATAAAATAAATGAGAAATTTTTCAAAATATCATCTTTGGTGTTCCACAGAAGAAATATATCCATACAGGATTGTAAAGACATGTGGGAGAGGAAATTGAATTGAAAGAGTTGTTGACAGCATTTTTGAGTGAACTATCCTTTTATTGAAATTGATCATAAACTGACATTTTACTGAATATGTTAATAATATACTGAATAAGCATTTATTCATATGGCATAAAGAGCATTTGTGTTGTTAAACCATATACGCTTATTAAAGAGGCAACACATTCTGCAGTATCAAGCCATTCTTTTATCAATTGAAGACAATGAAACATTAAGGTTTATTGTTATTTTGATGACCGAATTTTCATTTTGGAGTAAACTATCCATTTGCTATAATGCTGTTGTTTGTTTAAAAGAACAGAAATTGCAAGTGAAGGCAAAAATGTAATTTAGAATTACACCTGCAGTAAAAACAACTGATTTAAGCAATAAGCAAGCAGAGGATAAAGATAGTATTTGCAAATGCACATTGTTTTACGGTGAAAGACTGCCGACAGTTCATATTTACAGCAGTTTAACAGTTTGCAGCTGAGAATCTTGTTGAAACACACACTTGAGGGTCACAGTTTAATGACGGCAAAGGAAAGCATATGATATAAAATCCTCTTTAAATGACTGCAGCACATTTTATCGCATTATTGGAGAGGCATCTAAAGACCTTGGCTAATTTACAGTGTGGCTTCTGGTGTATTTTATAATTTGTTATTGGACAAATTGCTAGTCCTTTGTCCTCATTGGCTGTGTGTCAAAGTTATAGCTCCTTGGTTGTGTGGATGAGTAATTCTTTAAGTTTGAAAACAGATGTCAAAACACTAACAATGGCATGACACAGTTTGCCATCCTTTTAAGCCAGCCCGACTGCTTGCACTGAAAGCATTTGGCAAACTTTGCGAAGAGCAGGCACAGGAGAGAGGATGCTGTGCTTTTACAAGCCTACTTTAGCGGCTTTCGAAATACTTGGCATTTACACTGGCATTTAGACTTATATATTTATTTCACTCTTGTGCAATAACATTCTGTGCAGGATGCAAATTTTGTTAGTTCTTGCGAAGCCATGACATTTTAAAATGTGAAATAAATTGATATGGTCCAATTAAATTGTAACTGTTAAAGGAAATATCCAGCCTTCACCGGGGCCCAAATTGCTCTGTGCTTTGCATTTCTATTTAATTACGGTAGCAAGAGTGTTAGGCGATAACAGTGAGATCTCTCTCATACCTCTTTGTACCGCTTTGAACATTGAAATTGTGTCTGGGGGAAGACGATGCCTCTAAAAAGCCTCATACCGCTGAGCAGAAAAGCACGCCGGGGCCACCTGGAACGCGAGAGTTCAGGCAAGTGACCGCAGAATGTATTCCATATCGTGTTATGGATCTCACACGCTCGGCAACAAAAAAGAAAAGAACTCTAAATTGCCAGAAAGTAGAGAGATTTCATACATTCAGAGAGTTTGGAGGTGACCTTGCTTATTTGCCGCATGTGTGTACCTGCCTGCGCTCGCAGACATGCTGACAGAAGGAATAGGACTCGGAGGGAAAAGAAGCGAACCCTCAGACAAACAGCGGCGGCGCTTTCAGAATAGCAATGAACCATCCAGAAAGTGAGTTCTGCCTAACCGTTCCTTTCCCCTGTGAGACAGGAGCCCAGATTCGGAGAGAAACACGGCCCTTAATGTGTGTGTTGCATCGTTTCTTTGACACGCAGGTGGATGTGATAGGGAAAAAAATCTTTTGTAAGTGTCAGGGTTCATAATAGCCTGCAGTGGATGCTTTAGATGAAAGATTTGGCTGAATAGGAGAGGCGTTTGAAGAGGATGCTCTTTAAAGGAAAGCCTACAGGGGAATATGTAGAGATCTCTTACTAATACCTGTTACCTTCGGGAGCGGGGTTGAAGAGAGGATAGAGAGGGAAGGGAGACACACGAGCATTCATCAGAGAATTGACACACATTTCACCTGCAGGAATTGTCACTCTGTCTAATGCACCATCTCTCCAGCTCAAAAATACAAGAGATTTGGGGGAGGGAAAAAAGCTTGCAACTACCTGGCGAGGCTTTCAGAAGCTGTAAAAGCATGAGATCTGATGTCTGGTGTTAAGAGGCCGGCAGTGCTTCCACATTAGCAGTGATGTGATTACTTCACTTTTTCCTGTATGTTTTAAAGACAAATAAACTTTAATCATATTCTTTTAGGTCAAAGTGACAGTGTCATTTTCTCACCCTGATCTCATTCCATAGCTGTCTGACTTTCTTTCATATATGAAACTCAAAATACTCTACAGGTATTTTGAAAAATGTGTCAATGTTTTTTGTCCATTCAAATGGAAGTCAAAGGGATCCAAAACAACGCCGGTATCCACTGATTAATAATAAAAATGTATAATAAACATTTCAAAGTATTTTCTTTTTTGTTCCCCAGAACAAAGAAAAAGCCGTACAGGATTGATTAAATGTTGAACTATGCCTTTAAGTTAGTTAAAGCATATGCAAAATTTAGCATTTCAAAGAGAATGTCATGATAAGCAAATGCCATGAGTCTAAACAATAACAAAAGTCAAAGACATTTCTGAGAGAAAGCTCAGTTTAGTTTTGCAATGGCAGCACATCATCAACAAACAAATTAGATTTCATGCTGAAAAAACAAGCCCTTTATCCATCTATGCGTTCAGAGTGTCGTTTAAAACAAACATGAAATGTGCTGATCAAAAGCATCTAACTTTGTGCCGGTAGTCACAACGATCTTTATTATTAACATCGTTCCACCAACCACCTGAAACACATAGCATGTGTTTTTAAACAAGTTTAAAATTGGAGCCTAACAATAAAATGCAAGTCAATTAAACAAGTCTGCCTGCTGCAGCTGATATAAACAAGGCGAATGTTTTGTCTCTGTGTAATTACCAGATGTTTATGATACCTGCTGTAGTTGTCTTGTGTCAAATTCATAATCAAATATTGCTGGCACAGTAATATTTAGAAAACAGCTTGACACCTTTTGATTCGTCTTGAAGATAATGGTTGTGATTAATTGCCGTTCTATCTTTTTTGCCCCCCCTGCTTCTTTTCCTTTGTTGTTTTGATAGTCTCAGACAGCTGGTCCCGATACAATGGGGAATTATTACTTCATTTGTAAAACGCTGTGAGGGTTTGTCCTTGGTGGAGTGATACATAACACCTTGTGTTACAGGCTGCTGTAGAGCGTGTCCCCATTAGGGCAAAATGGCCTCTGTGGAAGAATTACACCTTCCTTACACCTGCTGCCAAGACTTTTATTTTGCTTACAGCTGACAACATCCTGGTTATGAGGACCATGAATATTTGGGCTCTGTCTTACTTTGTTCCCATCAAAACATCATGAGAACTCCTAGGCACCTCGGAGAACTGAGGCGAATTAAACACCAGCTCAAAGAGACAGACAGACAGAGGGTGAGAGAAAGAAGAAAAAATTACAGTCTGAGGTGATGCAAATGATATCCTTAGTGTCTCTTCCCCAAAGCTCCTACCAGCACACTGACAGCTGATGCCAGGATTAAACAAAAAGATCAGGAACTTATGACTAATAGCTCAAAGCAATCATCTCTCATTATTTCAATTACATGGGTAAATGCATGCAATCATGGATCAAATTGCTGCTCTAGAGGGTCCTTTCAGCCACGCGTCTCTGTTCGCAACAACAACAAAAAAAGACAAAACGTGCAAATATTTGCATTTATTTGCTTTATGAAAATACACCTTTGTTTGAAAAATGAAACCGTTCTGCACCTGCGGTTTGTGCATTTTAAATAAAATGAAAAGAGTAACATTGTGAAGCTAGGTGGCTTGCGACGGTCAGCGAGGAATTTTTCGCATTGCTGCTGTCTTAAGTGAGGAATTCGTAAAACGCTGCCCAAACCACCCCTGTGTATTAGAGGCTTTGAATGTAGCTGGGCTGGCTGATTCCAGGGTCCTCGCAAAGCTTCTGATTGATGACTCAGTGACTGAGAGAAAATTGTCTCCTATGCATAATTCATGAGGCTATCTATTTGCCCTTAAAGTAGCTGACAGGAAAGTTTCAGACTGTCTGCTCACAATCAACTTTCAAATTACTTATAAGCGGAATATCAAAAATAGATGAGTGAGGCCAGGAACGGGGTTAGGGCCCCTTTCTTGCATGAGATATTCAAAGAGCAAAGATCAGTCTTTTACCTTTATGTGATTGACAGGTGAAACGCTTTATGGATGATTCCACACAGCCGTTGAAATCTGGCTTTGTAAATGCAGGGGTATTTATACAATAAATGCTCACATGCGGAGGCTATTTGCAGGCAGATATAAAGGAAAGCAGGTGCTATTTGCACCCTAGTATAAATACTAACACACATTGTTTGCTTTATGAATAGTAACATGCTATTATAAAACAGTATGATATACAGTAGTATAAAATATGGTGTATATCTTATAATTAGTGTTAAATCATAAAATAACTATAGTCACACCATATATTAAGCTATTAGTTTTTTTTTTCATAGTATAGTTTAGTAATTTTTCTATAGCCCATTTTTACATTATACATATAATTGTATAATATATATGTAGACTACCAATCAAAAGCTTTATTTTAACGTAAGTTTTGAAGTAGCCTTAGATTTTTACATTGATACTTTTATTATTCACACTGATCAAGTCACAGTAAAGACTTTGACACCGTTACAAAAGTAACGTTCTGTTGAATTTCTGTTCATCAAATAATGCTGAAAAGTTTTGATAATAAAACTGAGTATACATATTTGTGAATATGTACATACACTGGTATATACACATACTGTTATGTTAATTACATAAATCATATACTGAACAAAATAATTGTAAATAAGTATGTTTTATCAGTCATAATAAAACATAATATATTGAAATCACTACTTAAATAAAATGTATAATTATAATAAAATAATAATATAATATAATAATAAAAAGTAGTAAGTAATAAGCAAATAAATAAATAAATAAATAAATAAGCAAGCAAGTATTCAATTTCAGATTGCCCAAGTAAAAAAGGTATGTTCTCTCAGTCGTACATCATTTTCTATTGTATTGTATTTAGACTATTGTGATGCAAGTTGTGCTGTGTGGCCTTTGGTATTTACCCTTATAATGCAAATAGTCACTCTACAATCTATAAAAAAGATAGGTATTGTCATACATTCATTTTTAAAAAGCACAATAACAAAAAGTGAAGTATATAATATTGTTTTGAAGCTCTCTGGCACATGTTAACAGGAAAGCGAAGGTCTCATCTTCCCCAAGGCGACTGTGTGAACGAATCTGCGATAATACTCGACACCATGTTTGCAGACAAAGAGGGGACAGAGGAGCCTGTGACATTTCAAAAACTTATGTAAGAGACTCTGTAAATCTATTTTGTATTGACTGGGTGCCACGGCCCTGGCCCCTGTGTAACTGAACTCTGCCTTTGTCCCTCTGTCCCACTGACTCCAGAGCACCAAGTGGCCTTACAGAATTCCTGCCCTGTCCAGCGAAATCCCAGAGAGGGGGGTGGTTATAGTGGTCAGACCCGTCCCAGTTCACTCTTCCCATCCTGTGCTTCAGCTCTTCCTGCACAGGCTGCATCGACCTGTCACAGACATCAGTGAGATTGACTGCAGGGGCAGATGCGCAGTTTTAACAGGTAACCTGATCCAGCAGTCCCATCTGGCCGCCAGCCTTCCTCAATTCACACTTCACCCAAAGAACACATCAAAAGATGCACAGTCTTTGTGCAGTGCAGAAACATTGTCACATAAAGTATACATAAAGTATACAAGCATACGTGTGTTTTCTGAGCAGGTTTGCCCTCCGTTTGTGTGAATAAAACACAATGTAAGCTGATATATGGCATCATAATCAGGCTTAAATTGAACCCTAGAGAGATGGCTGCAGTTATGCAAATCAGCAGCTTATGGATAATCATTAATTAGCTTGATTTTTTTTGTCTACTTTTCTTTTGCAGAGAGGATGTTGAAATGCATGCATTGTGTCTTCAGTGTGGTGCTTGATTTCTAATAAGAATTGCAATTAGAAGAGACTGCGAATGCTCCAGGAGGACGTAGGCTTCTCAGACAGATGGAGTGTTTAATTGCACAAAGCCTGAGAAGCTTGTCCCCTGCCCTGAACGGGAGGGGTCGTACTGTGAGGGGGTGAGGGGGAGATGAAATGATTTTTTTTCATGGTTGTTTTTTCACAGGCCACCTCTTGGTTATGGGGACAGAGTAGGGAAATCTGAGAGAGTGATGCCCTATGGAGTTACTTGCAAGCATGGACAGATCATCACCCCCCTCCACCGCCGATCAATGCCAGACTCATCGTCCGCCTGTCATTGGCTCTGGTAATGACTTATTTCCTACCAAAATATTTTGTCAAGCGTCAGTGCAGCGAGTCCCCACTCTCGGCATCAGCACCTTGGAGATCTATCGGCAACCTCACTATCATCTTCCGAGAGAGGGGAGGACATTTTTGTCAGACCCCCCACCTCTTTAACAAACACGGCCACACAAGCCGTGTTTTCGAGATATTGCTCATACCAAACGCCCTTGTAGTACTCTCATATCTTCTTACAAGCATGAACGAGGAACGAGTTCTAAAGTGAGAAGGAAATAGAAAAACCAAAGATGAGCTATGCAAACATAATTCAGTATGTATTGGGTTGGGGGTAGCTTACATAAAGTAAACATACTCAAATAGCAGTGGACACTGAAGCACATAATCTGAGAACAACATCATTAAAGATATTGCTCCCTATATACCCTTGTATATTATAGATATACAAATACTTAATAGGATCAGTAAGGTTTTTTAAATCTATTTTTAGCAAGCATGCATTAAATTGACATTTAATTGACAAACTGCATTAAATTGACATTAAATAAATGCATTAAAAGACAAGTTTAAAAAAAAACATTCACAGTTTTTAACTACAATTGTTTCGAAGCACAAAATTAGCATATTATAAGATTTCCGACAGATCACTGAAGACTGGATTAATGGCTGCTGAAAATTCAGTTTTGCCATCATAAAAATAAACTACATTAAATTGTATTAAATAGAAGAGGAGTTATTTTTAATTGTAATAATACATAATAATCTTACTGTTTTGATCAAATAAATGCAGCACTGGTGAGGATAAGACACTTCTCTTTAAAATAGTTCTAAAAAAATCTTACTGACCGCAAACCTTTGGAATTAGTATTATAGCTTTGATGTATTTAGATCATTTGTGCAATAGTGTCTTTAATGTAATCACATATCATGATACATCAATGGTCTATTATACTGCATGTTCATATTCAACCTTTCAAACACAACACTTAGAAATAAGGTACCAAGCTGTCCAAGCTTTCAAACGGTAGCAATTAATATGATTACTTTAGGTATGTGCCATTACAGGTAAATAAGGTACAAAGATGTATGCATTTATACCCAAGGCTTTTATTTTTTCTAAGAGTGTATTATAATGCTTCTAATTTGTGAGCAATACCTCTTGCATCATTTACTTGTACATGAAGAAAGGGAATACCTGTTATATATTTATGCAAAATTAAAATTAGCACTACAATATATTTAATATTTAAGTACTAATAAACAAAGAAAACTGCAAAATCAAGTTGTTTTCTCTATTTTCAACATGCTTATAAATAACCATTTACAGCGCGCATATCAACTAATGATTGTATCTGTGCATTATCATTTGAATAATCAGATCATAATCAATGGTGATACTAATTATCTAATCAGTTTCCCTGCCTGCATGGAGTTGACGTGAGATGTGAGCACAAAACAACCTCATTTCCACTGACAGCAAGCACTCCATCTAATGGTGGAGACGGGGCACAGCACAACGAGGCCCAGAGTCCGCCTACCGCCTTCTTCCACATAACCAAGCCTCTGCAGAGCCGGCCTCCGAAGTCCCGCCCAGCCAATCCTCCCTAAGACGGCAGGTCACCGCCACACTCAAGAGTGTTTGACTGACATCTGCTTTGTTATTGTTTGTGCTGGGGTAAAATTAATATTTGTTTGCATGTGGGCAGCATGAATGGCAATGCAAGGAGCCAAGGGACCCGAGGCACACTCAACGGCGAGCAGGAAGCCTTTAATGAAGGAGCCGGCTCCATTACGTAACCCCTTGGAACCGAGGCCTCGCTTCCTGAAACACTTAGCTATATCAGTGTTGTTTAGGAGTTAGCGTATGCTGCCAAGGGCCCGTCGGATGGATGTGCGGCAGCAGACTCTGACATTTAGCAGGGAAGGGCTAATTATGAAAACAGGGCGGTGGGTGAGAGGGAGCTTCAATCCTGCAGCTAATGGACATACATATGCCACTTAACTTCTGATCTCGGGTCACAAAGTAAATAGAGATAAAATAGCTCATGCTAGTTGGCAAAGCATTTGAATAATGCAAGATAATTTCAGGCTCTCTGTTTCCATTTCCTCAGCGGTTCCTGAAATGCACAACACAAACAAATCAAGATGTGGTGTAGTAACATTGCTGACTGATCTCAGATAGAAACAGGAGAGAGAGGTGGAGGGAGAGGGAGAGGGAAAAGGGAGAGTGAGAGGGAGAAAGGGAAACTCTAGATCCAAGCGAGCGAATCAACTTGAGTCAAGTTGAATAGGCGAGTCAGCGATCATGGTCACCATGTCAGGTCACACAGATACGCCTCCGCGGGTGACACTGGAGAACCGGCCGATAACCAAATCCATGGCGCAGCATTGCATTATAGGATTAAGGAGGGATTGCTGGGCCCCCGGTTTTCATCGTGTATCAATATGGCGATTCACCTAAGCTGCCTCGGAGTGCCTCAGAGGCTCACTTTAACACGTGGGACTTCCTCAAGTGATCAGCCGAAGCTATCCACGCAATCTCACCTCGGAGACCTGACATTCCTCTGGTCTGCTTGGGTGCGAAGGGCAGATCGGGACAAAGCAGCTCTCAGTGTGCTTATTCAGCCGGTGGTGGCTAAAGTCTGGCCGTTGACAGATGACCCACCTCAAGTGGCTGCAGACCAAATGCCTGGACGTTTCTTCTGAATGCCAGGCTGTGACACTGGGAAGACGTATAGAAGTAGACTCACTTCAATAGTAATCATTTAATATTACTAGCTAGCACTTGAGATGAGTATTCAGTCCAGCAGTCAGCACCGTTGAAGTGTGCACTGTGTGCACTAGACAAGATGAATATCTCGGGCTTCTCAAATGTCCTGTATCGTCTCTTGATCTTGAAATAAGCATTAACAATTCAAGCACAGGGGAAACCAAAGGTGTGGATAGGAAGGAAAACATACGTCGCCCCTCTACAATATCTCTCTGAAAGGCCTCGAGGCCAGCGAGACGGTTTTACTGCGGCCCACTCTCCATGCAATTTCTCCCTATACCAAATATGTGAAACTCGTAAGGCCGCAGGAACTCACGAGAGACCGAATTGTTGTTCCTCTGTGTGAAAAGGTAGACACTTAAGCCTTAATGTAAACAGTCATCATTTATTTAAGCAGGCCATCTCTTAAACATGAATGGGTAAATGTTTTGAATACCAGGGGCTTTAGTTCATAGCAGGGGCCAAATGTCTTCCCTTGACCTTGCAAATTCAAGCAGGGGGACACACAAACACTTACATGTCATTCGGCACCCTGATTTTATGCCTGATGGAAAATGGTGGTGATGACAGTTCGCTTCGAACACCCTCCCTCCCATCCGGCTTTCAAAAACACACATAGGCACGTTAAAGGGCAACATGGGAAAAAAGCCAGATATTCTTCACTGATCTCTTGGGAGCGGAAAAAAACAAACATGCGATTGATGGAATTGAGATATTTCTCTCAGTCAGACGAGAGAGAGAGTTGTGTAGGAGCGGGACCGTTGTTTGTCTATGTATGTTTACAACAACTGTCATTAAAGGCACAAGAAACAAGATGGCTAATGTAAGGCGATCCCTAGCTGAATAATTCATACCAGCTGCAAGGAAGAGAGAGCAGCACATATTCTTCCTTCCTCACCGCTTGCCTCTCTCACCCTTCTCTAAGGGTCTCTTGGGATGGATGAGTTTCGTTCCTGGTCGCGATGAGTAGCCATTTACCGCCTGATCCGTGCTCCTTAGGCCTGACTCTCTTCCTGTCTTCTGAAACCAAATTTGCTCATTTCAGTCACCTCAAAGCAGACTTGTATGTATATATTTTCAGGGAAATTTGATTGTCGGTATGGATTTTTCAATCGGTCTGCAGATCGGGTTTAGAAATATGTAAACTGTTGTGTTATTTCATCAGGCCCGGCAGAGGAACACATACCTTAGATACTGAACATCCAATACGGTGGAGTGATCTTTAAGCAAGACAAGTCGGACGTAAGTAGATTAAAAAACCATAATGGGGAAACAAGTGCCCATTTCAAGTGCAGCTGAAGGAAATTTAAGACCTGGAAAGTTGCATTATAAATTTTTGATCAAATTGACGATATTTTCACACTGGCTAAAGCCTGAAACCTGAACCTATATTTTCTGTCTTTGGTTTCCTTTCTTGAAGAACCCTTAATGTGCCAAAGATGTACTACTTAAGCTCGGGTTACTGTTGTTGGTTTGTACGTTAATGTCTAAAAAGTTCAGATTGAATTTGAATCGACCAATATGCATTAAAACCACTGTTCTTTAATCAAAATCTTATATGATCTGAAAGGGAATGTAACAAAAGCTTCCCATTCTTTCAACATCCTGCTCTTTTTGGCCTGTCTAATCCAGTTGAGGTCTGAATGTGGTCTTTCTTCTCTTACAGCAGTGGAGGGTTACTGCAGGAGATGGACAAATTAGCCCACACCTCCATTCCTGAGCGGGGCTATTGTATATCGCTGCAGTCTGTTCATGGAGCGGAGGGACCTGCACAATGAGCCAAACTTTGTTGCCGAGTCTCTCTCGCTCCATTTCAAAGCTGAATTTTAATCTGCGAGTTTATACCGGCTTTTCCTTAATTAAGTCTTTTTCATATCAAGTTAATCTTAAATAGATTATTGGGGTCTGTTGAAGTTAATACCATTTAAATATTAATATATGCTGCCCACTCATCGTTTCTTTTTAAGGTCAAACACATAAAATACTTTTCAAACATTACATTAGTTACATTTATTTGTTCAAAAATACAGGGTACATTTTGATATTGTGAAATAGTATTACAATTTAAAATAACCATTTTCTATTTTAATATATTTTAAAATGTTAATTATTCCTTCATTTTTTTAGCAGTCATTATTCCAGTCTTCAGTGTCACGTGATCCTTCCGAAATCATTCTAATATGCTAATTTGCTGCTCAAGAAACATGTCTTATTATTATCAGTGTTGAAAACAGTAGTGCTGCTTCCTATTTTTGGGAAACATTAATATATTTTAATACGGTTCTTTGAATATTAAAAACAGTTCAACAGCATTTATTTCAAATGGAAATCTTTTGTACCATGATAAATGTCTTTGTCACTTTTGATCAATCCATGCTGAACAAAAGTATTACATTAAAAAAAAATGATAATAGTAGTGTATTTACCAAAAATAACATGGACCAAAATAAAACAAAATGAAAGAGTCAAGAGAGTGCCAAGCATGACAATAATTATATTTCTTAATAAAATGTTTATGGAACAGTTTCATATATGTTTAGTGAAAAACAAAACAAATCTATCTAATCAAAAGTACCATAATGATGTAAATGTACTTTTAAAAGAGAGAGATATAATTTAAAGCGAGAGTGTAATTTAAGACATCTGTCTCCGTAAAACATTATTTTTTTTGTATTTCTTATGTGTAGTGAAGGGATTTTGACTTGGTGCTCATATAGATTATTTAGTTATTAGTTTTTTATGCATGTTTTGTGTGTGTGTGTGTGTGTGTGTGTGTGTGTGTGTGTGTGTGTGTGTGTGGGGATAAACATAAATATATGTAGTAAATTGCAAATAATGTATTAAGTTATGATTGAGATTACATAATTAACTTAATTATTAATGAGGAGTGGAGAAGCGGTAGGACTAAATAAGTGTATGTTTCTTCCTACTCCTTTTAGGACAAGTACAATAATTAATATTGTTTTGTTTATTTGTTTTTATTATTTTTACATGTTTGAAATAGTCACAGTATCAGTATCAGGCTATCAGTAAATAGCTCGCTATACTTTTAAGATAGTGTGGATCAATATTTTAAGATGTTCTCCTTGGAATCTCCCATCAATTAAGATGCCTCTGAACAGCACTTCATTTTCATAATTCAGCTGCCCCAACTTGAACCGTAGACAGTTGTCATCGGTCGGGTCTCCGATGGAATAAACGTCTCGTCCTCCAACAGATGTGACTGAAATCGTATTGGGAACACTTTGTGCATTAAGCTCTGAATTCTAAATGAACTCGGGCCTCAGTGATCCAACCCAAGCAGACACTTAAAAACTGACACACAGGAACCCGGAGAAATTACTTAAAGGATCAGTTACGTCTAAAATGATGGAATCAATAGCAATATTTTCCCTCAGACCCCATCGCACTGATAAGCACAATCCTAGCTTAAAAGCCACATTAAACTTTAATCGGGTGCAGTTTGCTCCGGCGACTGGTAATATCTGGACAGCTGTCTTCTGCCATGTTTAAAGCTTGTTCCCTTTGCCATTTCAGTGTCATCTACTAATTGCCTTTTCTTTGGGATACATGATCCTACAGAATTCAATCATAGAAGTATGAAACAGGGAAAGGCTTTTTAGGGGGTCGGGTCAGAAGAAAACAACAGAGTCTGAGATGCTCTCTGAGCCTTGGCTACATTTGTCGGCTCCATCCCAAGTGACTTCATTTAGCATCTGATTTCAGGCCATCAAGGGATGGCTATTTGTTTATTGGCTTTTTCAGCATGTGTGAAATCTTAACGCAACCCATCTTGGAGCACGTCCTTGCTTTTCTTTTTGTCTACTTGCCAATTTCCCACCTACACATGGAACATGCTTTACATGTTTTTTCGCATTTAACCGATGGTGTAAAAAATGAGGAATTTATATTTAATTTATGCTCCAGTACATCTTCTATCAAAAAAAAGGGCTTGGTGTATTTGTATTTTCCTTCTCATGCGTGGTTGAACTATGGAAAGCCACATCATCAGTCACTATACATTTGTATTTCAAGTACAATAAATTACTCCTTTTGTGGTTTATGACAGATTGTATGTGAGAATCCCCCAGATGTCTGAAGAGAGGAAGGTGCTAGCTGGTTTATGGAGGTCCCAATCAGTATTTACTTGAAAAGAGAAACTTAGAAGAGGTCGATTTTAGCATCTCCTTCAGGTCTGGGACCAATGCAGGCTGTGATTTCACAAGTGCAACCCAAGCAATCACCGCTATCCCCTGATTGCTTGGCCTGCGTCTCTGAGGATGCTAGGAGCGAAAGATTATCTTTCCCCCAAACTTCCTCTGATTGCCGACTTCGAGAGGTATGCCTTCATCAGCCAACATGCCGACAGAACCTCACAGTCATAATGTAGTATTTATTAAAGACAGGGCTATTTAAGCCGATCAATACATTTAATCTGTCTGTGCCTTTTGCTGTTGAAGGGTATAAGGCTAACACGAAAGATATCCTACATTAGCTTGAGCTTAAACAATTTTAGCAAAGCTTTTTAAAAGGGTTGATTTATGCATAGCTGACACATAAATAATGAATGTATCCATAGACTGCAACATTTATTTTCGTATCACTTTCTATAAAAGTTAATTAAAAATATTAATCCAGAAAGAACATTTTACTACTATATTATATTATGTTATCTGATCTGTAAAGATCAACATTTGTCATGTTTAACAAGTTTCAGTCTTACTTTTGACTTTAAAGATAGCTTGATACATTTGTTAAAATATGAAATGCAATTAATATGAGGAAAATATGAGAAAAAAGCTGCAAAATCAAATAAACAGCAAAATACTGTTTAAATAGTTTTAGGTTAAATATAGCATCTGACACAGCAAAAACTATTTCATAAAAAAATACAATTTCAATAAAATGTATACATACATTACTTTATAATATGTACTATTTAAATAATACATTATTACTTTTATTGTTAAAAAAAATCCTGATTATTTACATTTGTACATTGTTGGAACAGCAAAATGTAATAATGCAAACATAAAACATAATGTCACTGGAGCTCAAACCTTGGATTTCTGAATTTAAAAAGTAAATGGCATCTAAGGTATTAAGAGCAAGGCAGTCTAATTGGGCTTCAAGACTTCAAGAGGCACCATGAGAACCTGTCTATTTATACTCTTTTCTTAACGGAAGCCATGGAGTAGGTTTGATGTATTGCCTTCCCTGTCTAACTCTTCACTGCCTCTCCAGCTCTAGCCAAGTATGAAGATCTTATCAGCTGCTGGTTCCATTGCCCCTGGCCTTTTCAGACCAGCACGGCTTAGTTTACGGATATATCTTTTGATACACACTAGTGTATCAGTCCGCAAAAGGCTTCCAGATAGTGTATGCTAACAGCTCCCCAGTGGTGAATCTACTTCCTCTTTGACCATCCTAGAACTGCTTAAAAAGAGTCTGCATAGCTGCTCCCACCTGGTTTAACCCCAACAGGAACTTATCAATTCATCTCTCTCAGAACAGCTCAAGTGGGGGTAATCCTCCCATTGAACTGTTTCAACTTCTCTGCCCATAGACAAAGGATGGGTAAAGGGCTTGTTGGAATTGTCTTGTTTGGGCTGAGGATCTTCAAGAGGCTTAAGCCCAAACGCTTTGTAGATGCCATTTGTCTCTCTGCACGTTCAATAATCCTGACTTTTGTCAGGTCATTAGAGGTCACGAGGACCAAACTCGAGGCTCTGTCCTCTCTGTCCCTTCTTACCCACACTTAAGGTGAACCTTAACCCAAGTGTCTTGAGGACGTTTCACTTTCTCCAGCTGTCTAATGGATCAGAGTTATATGACAAACTAAGGGACCTTCTGAGGACAAAAAGCCTGCTTACGTCACTGTTTGCAATTATTTGACAATAAAACGAATAACAGCAGCCGTATGTCAACAGTACGGGTTAGATGTTCTCTTTAATTTCACAGCTAATTTAAAACAGCTCTTAGGCTGCGAGCAAATTAGCATTCTTAGTGGTATTAATTTTCAACATACTTGGATTGTATCACCCTTATAGCAAATGCACTATAGAAATCAGAAGAAGCTCTCTGCATGCCAGCTGTGAGTTTTTTTTTAGGATATATTCCAGTATGTCATCCAGCCAAAGCATTTCAGAGTTAGAGCTGAGAGGCAATAAAGTAATTAAAGCACCAGGGGTTCAAACATTCAATATCATTTTCCAAAATGTGTTTAATTAAAATTAATCATTGGCTGCATTATATCGCTACCTGTGGTGAAAAGTGGTACAGTGGTTCTCACTGTAGTCAAGCGTTTCTTTGAAGGTTGGGATTGGAGCTAGCAACGATTTAAGACGTTGCCAAAGAGTCTGAATTACAGCAATCTATTGCAATCTCCTTCATTCCACATTTTTCATTATGATGTGTCTTTTTAGAATCAAATAATTCCTCGCAGTGGGACAACATTAAATCCCCAGCCCTCATCAAATTCATCAAAATGTTTCCGCAGTGCAAATTGAAATTAAAAAATACTTAAAAAAGGGCTAATGGTTTCTTCTGGCGCATTGTAAAAATGTAAAATCTTTGAATAATTAATTGAACCAGAGCTTGAAAACCTCTTTGACTGATGTCTTAATTTTTGTTTGCCCATTAGAATATTCAACATTACCTGTTAAAAACGAAAATGGATACATCTCAATAAATGTGTTCTGATCCATGAAAAAGACATTTGCTATATGGTGTACTATGTGTCTATATGCATTTATCTTGCTTTACATTTATCTAGCCAAAAAAGAGAGGAATTGATAAAACATGAATATGAATCCACCTCATGCACAAGTAGTAAACTATATTTATGAAATCAGTGCATTTGGGAAATATGTGCTAGATCCCAGGACACAAAATCCAGCAGTAAGATTTTCATTAACAAGTGAATGTGAAAAAGCAGAAAGAAGAAAACAGTCCAAAGATTCTAGACAGAATTTCCTTGATTAAATAATGAAATCCCCCAAAGGCTTCATTTGAATTTCACACAATACTATAATTAAAACCCATATAAGTTAAAGCCGGCTAAAGACTTGGAACTTTTCTTGTATCTCTAGTAAAAGATCAAGCTGGTCTCAGCGCACAACACTAACCGATTCAAAGTGAGGATTTGACCTGCTAATTAGTAACAAAAGTAATGTACGACCACAACAAGCAAATTACTAAACACACAGCCATGATCTGTGACATGCTGTATATAGCATGCACGCCTTGGTAGTGCCAAACATATGGATGCTAATCATGCACTGGATTTCAGATATCATCAGGGTGCTCGTAGCTATCAATTCACATTTGTTGCATAAGAGATAAAAACATGCGTAATGCTGCAATTTTCAGCCACACTTTCAAAAACACTTAGCATGAATATACAAGCATTTATTTCCATGGGAACGGGTTTTGAGTGCAACCTCCTGACCTGTCCCCCCACTTCCTGACTGGCTGAAGATCCAGCAGACTGACACAGGAACTCAAGGGGGAGGCGGGCTCAGACTGGCACAAATAGACACCTGACCTATTAACAGTTCATTAAGGAGATTTAAATGATTTTGCCACTTTTGCTACTGACCTCCTGGGACCTTGCTCAAAGTCGTTTCCTGCTTGTGGAGGTTGTAAGCATTGTGCGCTTCTGAGAAGCCCTGCCCATCCTAATGAGCTGCATTGTTTCCCTCCTGAGGAGGCCTGTGCTATGAGGAGGCTTAGGGCATTACAGACCGGCTCCTCATGTGCGGTGCCAATGCGTTAATCATCTTTATATCATCTTTCTATCAAGCATGTTTCTTCTATGGTTGGACGGAGTAAAAATACACATAATTTTCCCACCCTCTTAGATTTGACGCAGCCACCACATAATGATGCTCTGTGTAGCAGTAGGAGGATTAATTGAATCCATAGTGAAAGAAGAGTTCGTATTTCCGTTCACTTCCTGTTGTAACAATATATTTACAGCTCATTAGCATGAAATTAAATCTCTCATTAACAACTGTAAAGAGTACGGTCCTTAAATTTGTTTTCGTAATCAAGTAAATCCAAGTTACAGCTTGTATTCCTCACCCTTGTCCTCTATGTCCACTCACTCTCAATTAAGTGTATTTAGTTGCCTCACATTTGAGAGGAAAGGCTGCCTTGTTGCCAAATGAGACTGTGCACGTGTCCCGTTCTCTCTCAGCTCTGCAGTTAGTCATGGTTTACTCTCCAGTCTAGCACTTAAGATCTCATTAGCATGTGTAACTTCCACCGATGAGGACACCGCCAAACGCGCCTGGGTACATGATGCAACTGAGCGCCTCATGAATAAAACTGAAAGAGGCAATGAGCCTCCATTCACTCTTTCAAAACCACAAGGCCCTACGATGACATGGAAAGGCGACGAGTGTGTAGATTTACCTAGAGATTCGTAATAACACAATATAAGGAATGCCTGGTAAGGAATATAACAGATGAATTTCAAACCGTCGAGCCGTAAAGCACCCAGCCAGATAAGAGATCAAAGCAAATGAAAGTCCAATAATTCAAGCCTTCCAGAATGTATGAAGACATGAGGTGAATTTGTGTCTGGGGGCCTCAATCAAAGCAAAGACACACCACTGAGCATTCACTTCCCGAGCTGAATTCAGGTTGTTTCAGTCCTACAGAGTGCTGTTTTAAGCAATAAGGTTGTTGTCATTGTCATACTGAGCTCCAACACACAAAGATCATCTGGCAGAGGGATAAAATCAATGATTTCCCCAATCTAAGAAGTGAATGCAGGAGGGTAGAAAAGGATCGCTGGCCGCTTGACCTTCTCTGTGTATTAAACAAACACCAGATGGTAGACATTCAGTGAGTCCATTATCTGAGAGCCTGGTGTGTTGTTCCTGCTGCTTAGTCCCACAGAGTCCCACTCCATGGCTGCCATTGAACTGCATGCATGGCAGCAACTCTTTCTAAGACCATGAATACCTGAAGCCCCATTCAAACCCATCTCCAGAACCAAGTTCTGATGATAAGCTATGATATTTACATCTCTATTCCGTAAAACTTCCAAAAAAGCAAGATGTCTATGTAATGGTCTCTGTTCAGGAGACTATGGAACGTGGATGTGGCTTAAATAACGTTTCTAAGTGCTATAAGGCAATCTGCAAATTACATATATGCTGACTGAATGAACTAAAACATCTTGAGAAGCATTCTTCCTAAACCTACATCAGATCCCTTGGTATATGATTCCTTAAAATACTTCTAAGTAACTAGACATGATATGTCATTTCAAAGAAAATATGTAGGGACAGGAATGGAAGAGTCTGAAGAGGCTAAGCTGAATTGGGGAGAAAACATGCTGGGCCACCATTGTAATGGCCCGAATGTAGATGGAATGCCCTGTGTGGAAATGAGAATACAGGCCACAATGGTACAGCAGGGTGCTGATGTGTGTGCTGAAGCAGACGCTTGACGAGGAAGTCATAGCTGGAATCAGACACAGGAGCTCATTCAGAAAGCACTTGTGAAAAGGGTGCAGACGTAAAGGCAAGTTATGCAGCCATACGAATGTCTGAGGCTCAGCTTGCTTTTGGATTCAAAGCTTATGCTCACAGTTGGAAAAAAAATGTCTTGATGTTTTAACTTGTAATATCTAGTTTTTAAAATGTATTTATTTGTGTTACACAATGGTTTCTAATTACGTAGCCATATTTAGATATTGTGTGAGGATTCACAGTGGAAAGCATAGTTGGCACTAACTTCGAAGTTGCCATTAGTAGTAGTAGTTCAGCATTATTTTCTTTTTGAAGTTTGTTTTATAGACATAGGCTAAAACAATATATTACGTCATGGAAAGCACTAAGCAGGGCTGGCTTTTTAATATTTTACGAATAATAATTATGTGTTAAAAATAACAAATTTACTTAATTAATTAATTTAAAAAACGTTGTTTAAAAAAAACGAAATATTTAATTTCCAATGACCCGTATCTAAATTCCCTAACGAGGAAGTACATTTCCCTACCTTCAGAGCGAATGAAGATGGAAGTAGGCCTACAAATTGATTTAGCTGTTCACCCAGTAGGGGATCTTCCGTTGAAAAGCGAAATTGTACCCAACATAATAGTCTGGATGGGCATTTTTACGAACGTGCTTTAGACTTGACAGTTGAGTCGCCATTTCGAAACGCGGCTGAAAGTCACGAGACACCGAGCTGCAACAGCGACGCCTGACAGGTAAACGAACGAACTAACGACTGGAAGAAAATAACGAACACACATTATGATTATTTCCTCCTTGATTTCATCATCTTCCTTTGTGTTTTTTTTTCTAAAATAAAGAAATAAAATGTGTAGCCTATTTAGTAAAGATAAATAGGGTTAACTAATCAGCATATCAATTATTTCGTTACCATCTTTAATAATATTTCACGAACTGCAACAGCGACGCCAAACGAAATAACAATTAAATAATAGCGTTGCCTATCTACCTATGCGTGTTTTTATTAATATATAGGCCTATATTTAACTGAGATAAATACGATTAAGTAGCATATATGTAATTAATTCGATCCCAATATTTAATAGTTTAATAAATATTAGACCCCATACCCCATAATAAAAAAAGCCCGCGAAATTATTTACTAATTCTTTTATAATCTTCGAGGGAACAAACAAACAAAAAACAAATAAATGAATAAGATTACAATTTTGAAACCTAATAATTAAAAAAATAGGGCTGTATATAATTAGCCTGTTTAATACTCAGGCTTAGTGAGAAAAATACTATAGTAATTTATAGTAAATACTATAGTTTTTGAACCATACTATAATAAAGTGTATTATACTGTATATATTCTAGTATTTACAACATTTTGTTAATAAATGCTATGGCATACTATAGAATTACTATAGTATACTGATAAACAGTAATACATACTGTAGTATACTTTAGTTTTTACTACAGTAAACTGTAGTGTTTTGTAGTATAAAATACCCCATAGTTGTAGAAAACTTAGTACAGAATTGGGTAATGTAATTAGTTTATATTACAATAGTTGTCATATTACCACAGCAACTATAGAATTACCACAACAAATGAATTCAAGTACTTTACTACAGTATGTTTCAAAAACACTATAGTAGCCTATTTAGGCCTATAAATTACTATAGTATTTTGTCATGTAGCTAGGCTCATTTAAGTATACATAATTTGACAATATAGAGGTTGATTATAGATTTATAGTTATGTATATTTTTGTCATCAAATTGATTAGCTGTAACTCGCAGATATAAAACCAATTCATTTGTGTTCCCATACATCAGAGCAATAACAAGAATAACTATTCATAGTCCAGACAGCATTTTATTTGTCATTTGAAGATGTCCTTCCCTTTTTAGTAAATGTGCACTGACCTCTCCAGGTGGCTTTGGGTGTTTGTTGCTTTTTGATTATAATGCAGGAACGCTGGACATTTGAAATGGCATAGAGGTAATTACAGTCATCTAATTACACAGTGTCTGATGCCTGCCTGCCTTTCAAGAGGTTAGTGCAGAGAGTCCACTGACCCGTCAACTGTTTGCAACTGCAGCCGAACCAAAGCCGCTTTTGGAATTTACTGAACTCCAGCATGTAAAAGAATGATATATTTTTATATACAGTAGCTATACATCGATGACAGCTGAGACAACTCTATAGACTGTATTTATTGGTAATACAATGTAGAATGCAGCTGGCTTCAGCAGAAAACTATGTGTTGTCTAAGTGACGCCCATCTGAGAACTTGTTTAACCAAAAATACCGAAGTTCCATTTGACAGGTTTTTACAGTGAAATTTCAATGCATGAAGAAAACAAGCCTTGACATGTCTACACAAGTGTAACAATAAGTAGCAATGCTAACACTTATTTGGCTTGATGTAGATGTTGGAGAATTATGCCTGACTTTAACATGACATGGTTTCATTACTAAGCTTATTGAAATGTTACAACCACTAAGGAACTGCTCACAATATACAATAAAATGAAATACAAAAATAAAAAGTAAATAGAATTTAAGTGATCAAAAGCTCTCACTGTGGTCTCATCATGTCCTTATTTAAATAAAACTGGTCAAAATTACAAATCTTTAAAATGTATTTTATCTTGCTGAATCTATTAAACATATTTTTAATATTATTTGGTATTATGTATCATTCTGATGGTGAAAAATAGCTTCAAGAATTAGGCAGTCACAGTGCCTGAATCAAGAGTGAAGCAAATCCTCTCCATGTCTCTCAGGTTTCTCCGTTTGGGGTTTGTCCATCAACAGAGGCCAATTAGACTGGGCCTGACCAGTCTCTATTAAAACAAAAGTGTTTACATCAGTTTGGCCAGTGTTTGCACTTGAAGATACTGAGAACCAAACACAACAGCAACATAGATACCCTCTATTATGTCCACAAGAGAAGAGTGAGCCCAAAATGTGGTACATGCTGTAGTGTAGTGGCTGTGAAGTACCACACAGAGCATTTTTGTGTTGGTGAGTTAGTTTTTGTTCAGCTTTATTAGATTGGGAATGTTACCTTCTTTTTTCCTCAGTAACACTTAGATGGGTTGTTGATTTTCTTGAGTGAATTTTTTTTTCTTTATTGTTTTGTGTGTGTGGTTGCTAGCCCTATTCCTCGGTTAGTAAAAAAATACTCATTCTTGAAATTGACAAAATGTGTCTGTTGGCAACTACCGTGGAAAATGTTTTTTGTGCCGTTTCAATGAAGAAAAGCAGCACCTGTGGGATGTACATTTTTGTATTAATTACACATAACATTCGAACACATTGACATCACCGAGGTCTCCAAGCTTGGTGGGTGGCCAATATGAGAAATCATGGTCCTAAACTTCTCTTCTTCTGGTTTCCTTCTCGGTAGTTGTGTGCATATATAATTGAGACTATTGAAGTACATTGCAGGTCCATCTGCTTGGCAGAGAAGTGAATACGAAACCATCTGGGCCTCTACATGCGCCAGAAAAGGGATATGGATAGGTATTGTCTGAGATAGAGCACCTCAGGGGGTACGTTATTCCACAAGGAACACACACACAACGAGACACACAAACACACACGCACACATTCACAACGATCCATACTACCCCTTAAAGACAGTAATACTAGAATGAGAAATCTGCTGTTGTTGAACTCCAGATGGAATGAAATAATTCAGAGTCCCATCACCTCGAGTGATTAGTAAACTCTGATATCAAAGCAAATGATCATCAGTATCCCACTCGGTTAGTACACACAGCCACTGTGCAGCATTACGTTTGCTCTCAGCCCTTACATTCACAGAATCAACCGTGAATACATAAATGATAACAGACATTCTGTTCCTGCCATCAGTTGGTAAAATGGAGTGCCATGTTGAAATGTTTTCTGCTCGTAAGTCGCCCACCAGCTCTGGGGAGACACACATACTCGCATTAAGGGCTTCAGTTGTGGTCAACACAGCGACTAATTTAACGAATTATTTATTTTCTTAGGGATACGTGAGACGTTTTGGCAAGGCTGGAGGACTCGAAGAAGCTCAAGGCTGCTGCGCAGAAGGGGACGCTCGCTGAGGTTTGTTTATTCGCAGGATTATACGCATTAAGCATCAGTCTTTTGGGTTAGCCTTCATCCATTTGGAAACGGATCGTTTTCTTAACCTCCAAGCGACTCTCTGTTCCTCTGTCGCGGTGGTGCCAATTCTGAAAACCGATCGTAGTTTTGACATGATGCTGAACTGCTCTCCTGCGGCCCAGGATACATCTGTAAACATTGGCTAAATGAAGCCGGTGGGGTTCTCACAATGAAACACCCCCTGCTCCCACTCCCACCCCCCCCTCCGATGGCCCTTCCATCCATTTCTGAGGAACTTCAGATATCCAATGGATGTGCTAAAAACCCCGCTGTGTCTGGTCCTTTAGCAGCGGACCTGTCACAAAGCCTCACACCTCGTGGCAGGCTCAGTGGCCCATCTCTGGCTCCCATCTCTGACATCTGCTCAGGGTTGGGGTTTCATTCAAGAGGGGGGCAGAGGGAGTCAATCAGCTCTTTTAAAAGAGCCTCACAGTGCCCTGGGTGCTGATGGGGAGGAATGAAGAATCCGCACCATTTCTCTTGCTGGCACCACTGGTGTGCTATTCTCCATCCCTTCCCCATCAACGCCACCACAACTCAAAGCCGTCTTTCATATCCTCCCACGGCTCCAGATTGACAGGCATCAGACAGTTCAGGTGATGAGGAGGAGAGGGTGTGAATGGAGATAGAGAGGTGCCATGTTTGAACACTTCCTAAAGAAGCACGCCCGATACTCGGCAAAAAAAAGGCACCGTGCTTCCAGCCCTTTTTGGCAAGTCGACCACGATGACTATTTGAAGACTTGACAGATTGTGCTGATGTGTTTATTTAGTTGAGCAAATGTGGAATGGAGCTGTTTTCAAGCTTTATTTATGTTGCGTATTAACTCGGTCACCAACAGAAATGAGGCAACATCAATCATCCACTTGATGGGAAGAACACTGAAACATTTATTTTAGATAGTGGCATCTGTACGCTTTCCCAAGGGGATGGAAAATACATTATTTGCACCGTTGTATATCACTACATAGACGCTGAATAATATCTTGTGATTTCTAGGAAAGCGTGCAACATTTAATTTGTTTTTATAAAAAAAATTATACAGCTTAAGAAAAAATGAACTGATATTTTACCCCAAAATTAAATATTCTGTCGACAACATTGACATACACCTCTTTTCATGTTCCACAGAATAAATAAAGTCATACAGGTTTGACAGAATTGCATAATTTTCATTTTTTGGTTAACTATGCCTTTAAATAAAAGAAAAATACAACAACAACATGTTAATAGAAATATGATATATGATAAATAGTGCACTATAGCTATGATGTATGATGTAGCATGTAGTCATTAATCATTAAACATTTGGATGTATTTAATACGCATTGATTAAATGGCTCCAGTGACAGGCTTTGCCACTGTCACGGTGAGTGGAGAAGCACAGACAGAGAGCTGAGGATTGTTTCACCATGTAATTCCAGTCTGTGTAACTACTTTACCACCTGAACACAAGTGGCATTCTTCTCCTAGATAAAAATCACCTCGGTGCATTTGTAGGACATGTAGCCACTAACTGCTTGTAAAGATTAAGCCTTGGAGCATGACTTTTAAAGGTGGCGGCTATTATCACTCCGTGTATCCGACCGGGAAGGAGATGGGCTGCAAATGAATATTGTCCAGGAGATTTTAACATGAATGAAAGTGTGTTTGTAATCTAAGTGCATGTGCATTCATTCGTTAGACTAACGGTGTTGGAAATGTAATACTGCAGGCTGCACAGAGCAGGTTTGATTGGACAAGCTGTGATTTAGAGCAAGTCTCAAGGTTTAAGCAGGACACTTTTCTGTGGGGGAGAGGTTGAGGGTGCCACACGCAAAAGCTGAAGAACTCATATAACCAGAAAAATCCATTAGATAAAGCTATTTCACTGGCTGATTATTCGCTAGATAAAATTATTTCAGTAATGAATGCTTACAGCAGGAGCCAAAGCTAATAACCACATCCATTTTAGTCCTCATTTCACTGGTTAGAACAAAAGGGCATATTGAATTAAGGCATAAATTCACACAGATTAGTTGAGAGAATATGGCAGTGGGTAATTATTAGGACCTTATTTTACAGTTCTAAAAATGTTATTTACTATGAGATTGAATAAATGGTTATTAAGCAATCAATTTCCAATTGATTGGAGGTTATTAGAAAACATAGAGCTTCAACAAAGAGTCGTATTATTCTTTTTTCTTTTTTTGTCAGTCATTAGACTGATCATGCTGGGATTTCCAATTGAACTGTCAATTCATCTAGCCCAGTACCATGAGCTTTACCACTTTCTGGTTGTTAATGTAACCTAAATATACATTAATTGCTATGTGATTTTGACAGAATGTGAATGATATTTCTCAACAAAAAAAAGCAGACGATAACCGATTAGTCCAAGGGAAATTAACTCCTATGGGTTGAAGGATTCATACAGTCACGAAGGGAAACCGAGTTTCAATTATTGTGACATTTGTTGCTTTAAATACAAGGACTGTATAGCTGTGTCCATCATCAATGATTTGACTTTACACATCGAAATCCTTAGGTTAAAGTAAAAATCAAGACAAAAGAGCAAAACTAAGACATAAAAATTTTTTTGAAACCTGACGCAAATTTGTCTCATATTTGTTCAAATCTACAGAGCAGCAGCTAAATCTAGAAATATTTTGTCTAGAATCTAGAAATAATTGAGAGTAAAAATAGCATATATATTTATTACTTCTTCAAAGCTTCATTAATTTTCAGATTCAAATGTATCCATCGAGAACTTAAAACTATATAATATTTCAAGATTTTAAAATGACCATTGCTTGATCTGCCAACCGTGGCAGATTAATATGTGATATATCAAAGTTCTTTTTTCTAGTAAGACGATTTTGTGTAATTATTGTTTTTCACATCAGTAGCGCTGTCTTATTTTACATTTCAAAATATTTTCTTTTTTTTTGGCTGCCAGCATCTCGATTTTGGCTGGAAAGCTTTTGTTTTGAATTAAGAAATTCTCACAGTCACAGCAACGGCATTGCATTGAGACATAATTGTCTGTTGAATGTTCCTCAGATTGTGTCCAAACTCGTGTTAGATCTCAGAACAAACAGACAAAGCCTGATATGTGTAGCTTCAACAAAACTGATGGCAAAAGTATTCCAAGCGTGAACATTTAGCTTCATTTTGTCATGTTCATTTTTTATAATAGTTTACAGAGACTCAGTTGGAAACATTTTTCCATGAATGTCAAAAAATTAAATAATACAAACATACTTCATTAACTAGGATTATTAAATGCCACTAATCGAATTTCACCTCTGAAGACGCTAGCTTTGCATTTTTCACCATGCTAGCAGTTTTGTGTTTCATTCTGCAACTCCATCAACTGTTAAGGTGTGAGACAAATAACAATACCACCCTCTGGACTGTGATTTTGTGAAGACTGGAGGTGGTATAATGAATCACTTCCCATTAGCGAGGTTTCAAACACATCACAATTATTATAAAGACTCACAGTTTATTTTCAATGAAGGTGACATGATTTGCTAGCTTCTAATATCTATATGCTAATGTAGATTTAATGTATATATGCTAATATCTATGTGGTGGTTTACACAGTTTTCCATATTTAGAGAGGATTTTGAAGAAGAGTATGTCCAATTATAGATGATTCCCATATTTAGCCCTTGTCACATTGGGGGCAGACACATGTGAAGCCTAGTGTTGGCTGACTGAGTGGGCTATGGAACCATTGCCCTCTAGAGGCCAATTGCCACGTAATATATCCCCCTCTCATCGGTGCTTGACCATACCCACACCTGTTTGTGTGTGCGAAATAAAAGTATAATATTTCTTTTCACTGATAATGGTCACAGAACATGGGTATTTTATAGCCCCAAACTTTATCACTCAGTATATCAAACCACATTCAAAAGTGAATGTAAAGAACTGCGGCACAGGCTATTATGTGGCTGAATATAAAATCATCACACTTTAGGGACACACAGTGCCAGTAGAATAAAAATATCCGTGATTAAAGTGTTGTTTGTGCTACTGATTCGTGAGCAATTTGTTCCAAAATTCTCAATTCGAGCACCCTTGTCAGAGCAGGTTTTTCTTTGGCTACTTCTGGTAATACAAAGTATATTGGAGTGTATTCTCTTCTCGGCCATTTTTATAATTCAATAAAGATGTTTGTGGCATGTATGTTCTATTGAAGCACGAATAAAAGGTTATGATTGATGCCGTGACACTTTTTTTTCTCCACCACAACCTGCCTCGTTACAGAATACAGAAGATAATGGGCAGCAGGACAGGAAGGGGAAGAACAAAACGGGGTCTGCGTTTAATTAACTGCGCCTCCTTTACGATTCGCCAGTGCGAATTTGCCTTGTTTTATGAAGAGAGATCCTGTTTTTCTAATTCGTCCCCTTTGTTTCTCAGACAGGGAGCGGATCTGGCTCTTTGGGACATTAAATAGAGAGCTAATTCAAGTGGAGGGGCTCTTTCTCTGGTGCTCTGCTCACATAGCTGGGCTGGGCTCACTGGGCCCTTTTGTGTGCTGCCCTCACTGCATGTGTCCTCGCTCTCCCGGCTGGTCAGATTTTTTTGTCTCCGCTGGATAATCAGCTTGGAACGGACGAGTCAGATGTGGTGGGAACTGGGCCTGCTTGAGGCTCCTCTCTGAAGGTGTTTGTTGTTAAATAGAACAATTCGTCTGTCTCTTTAGAAAACCTGACAAAAGCAAATACTCCCTGCTGAAAATTTTCTTAGCCCGTCACACAAAGGCTCAAGTTTGTTTAAGAAATTGCTGCTAAAGAAAGCGTCAACCCATTAAGGTAATTATATGGAACCTGTGTCCTATAAAGGCTTAATTGATGTTAATGTTTGTCTAATTGGGGATTCAGGGAGAGCAAAGGACTAAAGGTCTTCATAGCACTTTCAGGCGAGCCTCTGAAAAGGGTCCTTCTGGTTTTCACACTTCCCACAATGGCGGCCCGTCTTTCTCACATTACTGCCTGTTTTCAGCTCCTTCCAGCATTCTGCAGCACTACTTAGAGCACAAAATAAGGGTGAAGAGCCATTGTCTGGTGCAAGCACTTCTCAAAGAGTGTTCCTGACAGGGATTGTTAGAGGACTCATGTTGAAGACAAGGGGGAGTGAGGGTGAAAGCCACTGTCATGCACTCTTGTCATGTCTCCGGTGTGCGGCAATGGGGCTCCTAATTGCTGCATCTGTTTTTTCATAGCCACGATTCATTTAAACAAATACTTCAGTCAGCACCTCCTGTTCCTACACTGAGCCCGAGTTATCCATTGTGAGCGTCAATGCATTTGCATGTGTTTATGTGTGCAATCGAGGGGAAGTATTTGTTTAGTACATTTTCCTTGTACATCTTTTAATAGCAGACTCCATCGCTCGGGCTCCTGCGTGATCCCCCCGCTGACGCGAGCGAGACGCGCGTTTCTTCTCCTCGGAGACGCCCCCGGTTTTCGCCACCAAACTCGACGGAAACAATGCCGGTAGATGGGCGAAAACAAACACAGTGTTTCCCTTCCCTTAACGCTTAACTGATCTGTCTTTAAAACACTCATGAGGCTCCGTTCGAAACTCTTCAAATATTTCACTTGGCTCTAATTGCCAAGGTCGGAGTTAACAATCAATGCCATTTCCACACATACAAGTTAAAATAGGGGCAGCGGTGAATGGCAAACTGATTGTAGCGCTGTCAGCCTCCTGCATGGGCTCTTTCTGCAGATGGGGAGTGAGAGGGATGGAGGGGGAGCGGCAAAGGCACTTCATTTAACTTGCACCAAGCTGATTGGAGTGGAGAAGGCAATTCAAATCTTGAGTGTAGTTCCCATTGCAATGCCTTTCCCCCAATCTCACCCCGTTTCCGCAGGCCTCCTGTCAGTCAAAAAAGCACACAAGGCAACCTTGGCAGATCTCTCGATGGTGCCCTCCATCTCCACACAATAGAACAGTGAAAGACCTGGCCTCTGCAAGACCCCCGAGTACAGAGTCTGTATGAAGTCAGCAAAATGAATGCCGTGCCATGATGCAATATGCTAAATTAAGCTCCGAATGAAAGTAATGAAGCTTGTTCCAAAAGATAAAGGCTGCTTATCTTAATCATTCAAATGGCCAATTTTACCGGCATGTCTACGCTCCATTTTTATAATTGGTGTTGTAGCTAGAACAGATGACCAAATAATTCCCTCTATAATAACAAGTCAAATCAGTTTTTTTTGTGTATGTGCTCATAAATATAAAAATAAATAAAAAAAATATCCCATGTTCAAACATTTTATTGTCACTATCAAGAAATGTCATACTGTTTCTTTTTATCACTCTTGATGACTATTCATGCATATGAACTCTTCAATAGCCCATAAAAACATTGCATGCTGCTGTCAAATCGACACAAACACAAAATTAAGCAATTGAAATCCAGATTATTTAAAAATGTCATGCCAATCACAATATTTAGTTGAGACAATTATCTGAAAACCTCTACATTTATTTCTATAATTAGTCTTACAAATAGAACTTATAGCCAGCACATTCTTGATGTCCCTCTATGCAAACAAAAAGTCAAAGCTGTTACTTTTTTTATCACTCTTGACGACTACTTGTATGTCAACTCCCTCAGTTGCCAATAAATGCATTGCTGCACTGCGGTCCAATGGACACATGCAAAATTAAAATTCAGATCATGAGAACACATCTCTATCATAATGTCTTGCCTTCCGGGAGTAACTCAATCACTGTATTTTGTTGGGACAATTATCTGAAAACCTTGTCGACAAAGTGTCGCATTACTCATCAAAGTACTTTATGGGTGAATAATGACCACAGGTTGCGACCCCCGACCCCGCTAGACGACCTCTAGAGATACACGCGAGTCAATTTCACAAAGGTTTGCTGCCACGCTATTCCCTAGCCCTGCTGCTTCAGAGCAGAAATTTGACTCCACAGCCATAATCACTTTAGTACTGTTTTTGCTCTTGGTAAGTGGACAAAATATTTGGATGATCTTAAGCAAGCACAATAATTGAATATGTGATTTGGTGGTAGCAGGTGTTTGGAATCTTGAGCTTGTCTTTACATAATGAAGCATTCTGTAAACAAAAGCAAGTTGTTATGTTGCTTCGGCATGCTGGGGATATACTCAAACGAAACAACTAATTTTCTTGATAGCATACTGTAATCATGCTGTTCCTCTACCACGCACTGTGTTGAGTGGTGTGATGCCTATTAATTCATTCTTCCTCTCTCCGGTGGGAGAAAGAGCCCTCCCCTCCTCTAGTAAACTGCTATTATTCATTACACCTCTATAAGTACAAATAATCGCCAGGGTTTTAGAGAGAGAAATAATTGTTGTTATTTGCTTTGATATGGTTGAAGTGTGGCTCACACTTCTTAAATTGCTTGAACATGCCTGTTTTAACATGCACTCGTTCATTTGTCTCACCGAAGGGGGACGGAGCCTTTGAAATCACCACTCGAGCAGGTAAGTGACGCCTTGATTGAGCATTGACAAATAATGTACAAAACCAAGTTTTCCGAAAACCCACCTACCGATCTGGCCAAACTGAATCGACAACCGCTTTAAATAAATCCAATCATCCAATTTGGCATTACGCATGTATTACCAATCCAAAGTCATGAAGAAATCTCCTAAACCTGAGAATTCATTACTGACTTGTCAGTACAAGGAGCTGATCTATTACAAGGCTATCGACCTCCAAGTTGCCACACTACCTTTTAGAGGTGATTTCACTGTATTTTCGCTGGCATTTATGTTTGTGTACCTTTCGAGCCACGTGGAGGGACATTGGATGAATGGCTTATTTTTGTTTGAAATGCAGAGGGAAACGCTTATGTTTTTATCTTTTTAGATACATGTTGTAGTATAAAATAGACCCATTTAATAGAGGGACGCATATCAGCTAAGCATTGTCAGTTTTGACATGAGGAATCTGAACACAGCATGTCTAAATGAATTGACTTGACTGTGTGGACATGCATGTGTCACGGTACACACGGGGATCCAGGAACGAGGAGACGAGGATTGTGACAAACAGGGTATTTAATGAAGAACAAACGGAGGAGATACAGGAACACCGGGAAGGACATCTATACAGGTTTGCACGCTGACATTAACAATAATCCACACGTAACATGGGGCAGAACAGACTAGATATAGGGAGACATGACTGGAAACACCTGGGACATAATCAAGACACAGACGGAGACTAATTAACTAATAATGGGGAACAGGACGGATCAAATATGGGTGAGGAGACAAAGGCAGGTATGACATCGAAAGGGAGTGGGCGCCTGGAGGCCTCAAGGTTCTAGGAGACCGGACAGGTGGCCTCCAGGGCGGTGCCTGCCCGGGACCCATGGTGGATCCGGGGACTCAGGCGGCCACGGCGGATCCGGGGACTCAGGCGGCCACGGCGGATCCGGGGACTCAGGCGGCCACGCGGATCCGGGACTCAGGCGGCCACGGCGGATCCGGGACTCAGGCGGCCACGGCAGATCCGGGGACTCAGGCGGCCACGGCGGATCCGGGACTCAGGCGGCCACGGCGGATCCGGGACTCCGCGGCCACGGCAGAGCGGGTACTGGGCGGCCATGGCGGAGCGGGTGCTCGGGCGGCCATGGCGGAGCGGGAAGCTTGGGAGGCCATGGAGGGTAGCCCCCAAAATCTTCTTGGGAAGCTCCCATCTCAGGGGCGCTGGGAAGCGAGAAGGGCGCTGGACGGGACCAGCGGAGGCTGGAGAGCTGGACGGGACCAGCGGAGGTAAAGGCGAGCTGGACGGGACCAGCGGAGGCTCTGGAGAGCTGGACGGGACCAGCAGGGGCTCTGGAGAGCTGGACGGGACCAGCGGAGGCAAAGGCGAGCTGGACGGGACCAGCGGAGGCTCTGGAGAGCTGGACGGGACCAGCAGGGGCTCTGGATAGCTGGACGGGACCAGCAGGGGCTCTGGAGAGCTGGACGGGACCAGCGGAGGCTCTGGAGAGCTGGACGGGACCAGCGGAGGCTCTGGAGAGCTGGACGGACCAGCAGGGGCTCTGGAGAGCTGGACGGGACCAGCAGGGGCTCTGGAGAGCTGGACGGGACCAGCAGGGGCTCTGGAGAGCTGGACGGACCAGCAGGGCTCTGGAGAGCTGGACGGAACCAGCAGGGGCTCTGGAGAGCGGACGGAGCCAGCAGGGGCTCTGGAGAGCTGGACGGACCAGCAGGGGCTCTGGAGAGCTGGATGGGCGGAATCCGTGGGGTCCTGGAACAGAGCAGAGTGGGCTCCTGGGAGTGCGTGGGCTCGGTGCCGCTGACTCGCCTCGTTGGCGCTCGGGTGCCGCTGACTCTCGGGGGCGCTCTGAAGAGCTGGACGGAACCAGCGGAGGCATCGATGAGCTGGACGGAACCAGCGGAGGCATCGATGAGCACTTACGAGGAGCCGGCACTGGAGGGCGCTGGCGAGGAGCAGGCACTGGAGGGCACTGGCGAGGGAGCCGGCACTGGAGGGCGCTGGCGAGGAGCCGGCACTGGAGGGCACTGGCGAGGTGCAGGCACTGGGGCACTGGCGAGGTGCAGGCACTGGAGGGCACTGGCAGGTGCAGGCACTGGAGGGCACTGGCGAGGTGCAGGCACTGGAGGGCACTGGCAGGTGCAGGCACTGGAGGGCCCTGGCGAGGTGCAGGCACTGGAGGCGCAGTCTCGGAGCAGGCACTGGAGGGCGCTGTCTCGGAGCAGGCACTGGAGGGCGCTGTCTCGGAGCAGGCACTAGAGGGCGAGTCTCGAGCAGGCGCTGGATCTCGGCGGCGCTCGAAGCGCGGGCTGGCGGCGCTGGAAGCGCGGCTCGCGCGGCGCTGAAGCGCGGGCTGCGGCGCGGGAACCAGCCGAGACGAGACGAGCTGGGCGGGACCAGCGAAGAAGAGCTCCGCAGGGACCAGCGGAGACGAAGAAGAGCTGAGCAGCGGGCCACTCGTGGGCTGGTTTCGACTCGGGACCGGTAACTTCCCAGACACCGGTAGATCCCTCTCTCCAACACAATCCTGTGGTGTCTGGGAGATCCATAGGGCGCTGGTAATTTGCCCCGAGCCGAAACAGATGGAGGATTGCCGCGTCGTGGAGCTCCGTCACCGCGGCGAGCTTGCAGAATTCTCCGGCGAACTCCATGAAGGAGAGATTCCGCCGGCTAAGGGCGAGGACGCAGGCGGCGAACTCCATCGCCGTGAAGGAAGATGAGTAGCTCTTGTATGGTGGATTATTCTGTCACGGTACACACGGGGATCCAGGAACGAGGAGACGAGGATTGTGACAAACAGGGTATTTAATGAAGAACAAACGGAGGAGATACAGGAACACCGGGAAGGACATCTATACAGGTTTGCACGCTGACATTAACAATAATCCACACGTAACATGGGGCAGAACAGACTAGATATAGGGAGACATGACTGGAAACACCTGGGACATAATCAAGACACAGACGGAGACTAATTAACTAATAATGGGGAACAGGACGGATCAAATATGGGTGAGGAGACAAAGGCAGAGGAAGACAAACTGTGACAGCATGTTTGATCGAATGTGCAAGTGAGTGAGTGAGTGAGTGAGTGAGAGAGTGAGAGAATGTATGAATTAGTGTATAGGCTGCACAGATAATGGAAGAGAGTAATGAGTGCAGTAAAATGAAAAGCACTTTAACTGAGAGGCTAACATTTGAAATTAAATCATTCTGCACTTTATTATCTCGCAGTAGAATCGTGTTTGTTTATTTCTTTAAATAGGTGCTTACGCTTTCACCTTTGGCTTTAGTGCAATGCTGTTTGCTTGGGCTCGAACTATGCTGTTTCCTCCTTGTAGTCATTCAATATCATCATCTTTCTTTCTCACAATGACACAGAGCAGGGACAAAGCCCATGGGTCAGATCCCCGTTGCTCTCTGCTTGTTTGGGAGGGGCATCAATTGGTGGTCACTTGCTACACACTCTGTGACCTCTTGGTCCTGCACCTGTGGAGAATCCCCTCTGTGAGCTAAGAAAACAGAACAAGAGTCAGGTTAGAGGTCAAGGGTCAGAGGGTCACGAAGAGGAAGTTGTTTTTTTTTCAAAACGGCAAGGCACTTATCACTCTCATCTGATTTGACAGCCATCTGTCAGTCATGGCATTAAGATACTTGTTTTGCCCCGATCCATGTTTATCACTTCTAACGTGGTCCTATTTGACAGAATTAACTCTTGCCACTCTGTGCATCGCTCTCATAGTAAATGGATGCGGGAAAGCATGCCTTCAGCAGTATTTTATGTTAATATTTGCATATTTAATACATTTTAAAGATAGCATGAAATATAACAATGTAGAAATGATTTTATATTAGGCTAAATTTAGAAAGATAAATTTCATGCATCCTGCTTAATTGCACATTGTCTGTAAATTTGTAAGAATGTAGTTTCAGATTCTCTATGAAAATTCACTTTGTATATTTTAGGTCATTGGATTTAAAGCTGTTCATTAACTCTACAACTTCAAAATTACTTGTTATATATAAGCTTAAGAAAGCGTGAAATTCATGTAACATGTAAGCAGCTGGCTCAAACAAATCACCAGTCCACTCTGTGGAGGTCAGATCCCCTGAGACCACTAGACCCTGAGAAGTGAGTGTTTAACAGTAGCATGACTTCTTCATCATATGGCTTATTCACGGAAATTAATGGGATAATAACCTGATGAGAGATTGTCATGAGCTAACTCGGAGTTATCCTTCTCTTAGAGAGGTTTGCCTGATGTGAGCAATATCCTCAATCCAAACGTGTAGTGCTCGTCACAAATTTAGAAGGATTTAGAATGCCATTAGAGATACAAGTCCCATGTCTGTGATGTGTTTTGTAGTAATATATAGTGTAAAATGCATATACAGTCCAAAAGTTTGGAATAATTATTTTTTTATGTTTTAAAAATATGCTCACCAAGGCTGCATTTATTTGATCAAAAATGAATAAAATTCAGTGCTTTAAAAAGTGCTTTATTCCTGCGATGGCAAAGCTGAATTTTCAGAAGCCGTTACAGTTTTCAGTGTCACATAATCCTTCAGAAATTATACTAATATACTGATTTGGTGCTTAAGATAATTTTTTTAATGCTGCTTCATTGTTGAGGAAACTGATACACTACCATTAAAAAGTTGATGTTTTTTCCCTGCCTATTCCTGTAGCTTTTGTCCTGAATATTGAATTTATCTTAAATGATGTCTTCTGTCCAGTGCAGAGCAGACATATATTAGGGAGCTTAAATGATCTTTATAAACTGCACTCAAGGGAATGTTGGATTGGATCAGTGGGGGCCTGGGAAAGTCAAGCATGCCTTCGTGTCAGGTGAAGTGACAAAGTATTGGTAGAGGCTGCTGAAGACAATGAGTGGTGACCGTGCAGGTAAACTCGGCTTTGGAACAGAAGACATTGGATTAGCGGCAGCTGCAAAACCCACGCATTTACTCAGCTGGCATGCCGATATCGAGTTTCACCCGAACAATGCCATGTGTTTGGAAACAAACATGACTCCCAAGCATCTCAAATGCATCTCTGCTGAATCTGTGGGGAACACAGAAAGCCTATAAGTACAGGTTTTACAAGTGGAGGTTGAATTTATGTCTTTGCTTTAAATGTTTTTAAATTGTCAACACCCACTGTTTATTTGGGGTGTGAACTGATCACCTAATCTGATTCTTGATATTCTGTTTGCATTGTTTACAATGAACACATACATACTATGACTAGAAGTGTTTATTACAGTCACACATAATCGTTATTCCCAGCTTCCTCTTCTTGTAAATATATCTACTTAAACAAAAATGGCAGAAATCTGTATTTATGCCTTTAGCCAGTAATAAGAGGAAGTGTACATTCTAAATAAAGCTAATAAAAAGCTAAAGCAAGCAGGTCCTGCAGCCCTCCTCCTATCTGCCACTGATTTGAGCTAAATTACCTAGTGAATCATTTGTTAATTCCTAAAATAAATAAATAAACTTTTTCATTTCTGCTCCTTAATTACAGCTGAGGCTAGTTTAAAACTTTGTCACTGCATTTACAATGCAAACCCAGAAAACACTTTGGAATGTTAGGAACAATTTAAAAGCAAATATGTTTCCTTTTTGCAGGAAGAGGATTTTAAGAAAGACATTACATTTGGCTATGCTATGACAGTCGTCCGTGCCTTGGGAAACATCCTTGGGAAAAAAAGCCTAATTGGTAGAGTGCCGTTTAACCCAAACTCTCCCACCAATATCAGTATCTCAAAATTGTGGGAATATAAATTCTCATGAGGGAATACGTACGAGAGAGTCAAACACTTACCGCTACATTATTCCAGGCTCTGCCATCAGCCTCTGTGTTTCTTGACCATAAATGTGAGGGGAGGGGTTCTGCTGGTGGATTCTGGGATGGTGACACCTGCAGCGCCTTTGAAAAGCATGCTGTTTCTGTTCACCCTTGAGTCTGTGGATGTTGTATGGAGGTGGAGAAAGGAACCAGGCCCCTTACCTGTGCAAGACCAGGGACTCTGGCCGAGCCGGGTCTCGGTTGGCAGATTGGTAATGAGCGGCTGTATGTGGTGAGGCTCAGGCACAGTACCGGCCCCCTGGGGGAAATGTGGTGCAGGATAATGAGAGGGCTGAAACTCTTAATGTGGTGGTGATTCATGGAGACCATCCGTCCGGATTACCTTTCTCACTGTGTGCACAATGTGGACAAGGATTCCCAGGGTTAGGAACAACACCACCAGATTGGCCCAGCAAGCCCTCGGGGAGATGGGCCTTTCCCAGGGTACAAACACTGTGGTGCATGACGGGTTAATATGAACCGTAAATACCTGTTTGTTCCAAAATGCAGTTGCAGAAAGGTGTAGAACATAAACACAAATAACTGCAAAAGGCCATGTAGCAGACGGTCGAACGGTTAAAAGAGAAACGACGAGTGCCGCTTTGACATCCATCCATCCATCTGTCTGTATCAGTCTATCGATCGGTCTTTTGTTCTATATTGTCATTCATTCTGTCTGTAAGGCCTCTATAAGCCTTTCAACTTCAATGGTTTTAAAATATTTTTTCTGGATGTGTCAAATCAACATTTAAAGTTTATTTCGAATTATAGTTAAAGTTAAAGTTTAATTTTACTTCCTTTTAATTTCGAATAGTAACTCTGCATTCGATTTTTTTATTTATTCACAACCAAAAACACACTTCTTTAGAGACATTCTTCCCGAGCGAGTCCCGCGCAGCAGTGCAGCCGGATGAAGCGCGTTGATGGGCTCTCTCTCGCGTGCTGGTCGATGCGTGCACGGGCACGTTTTTCCGGGAGAAATGCCCATATAAGGAGTTCCACCGTCGTTTACGCCATGATCGAAAAAACTCTGAAAATTGTACGGATCCGGAAGTGAGATTTTTGGCACAGAAATACTCTGTTATAGGTCCAAATTGTTTTTTGAAACCATATTGTTCTTTGTCCATGCTTTGCATGAGAACCCAACTCTTTAAAAGCGTAAACAACCCTGAATGCATGAAACAGCATTGTACCCCCACTTTAATGACAACGAGGAGTACTATAGGTGCACTACACAATAATTCATCTTTAAACTGCAGATCTCATAATCTCAAATAGTTTAGCGAGAACAACGATCAATTATGCGCACTTCGATATTATGGCGGACTGCTGGATACTCGGTGTTCGAACGGTCCATTGTCCGGTTTGAATAGGTCCAATGATAATAACTTCCTGTACAAACGCAGCTGCACGGAGGTGTTAATGTCGCGTGAGGGCATCTCCAAAACATTATGAAAAATACCACTGTATTTGACGGATACAACTGGAAGTAAACGGCAAGAAATTGCACGTTTTATTTTTAAAATATGTCAGTGACACACCGAGTCAGACAATTGTATTTACACTGCAACAGACTATCTGTTTCCACTAAAAATAGCCAGTGTAAAAGAATGAGATCAACTTTATTCTTTATAACTTTAAAACTTTATTCTAAAATATTTATTTGATAACTACTTTAAACAGTTTTGTTTTTAATTAATATTTTGATGTATTCTAAACATAACAAGGATAGTGGATGACTTTTAGCAACAACAAAAAATTTGTTTTGGACATATGACATGTATAGTCCATATCTCATATTTCCTTAATGTCTTGGACCTATGACTGTGTTAAACATGGTTTCACGTGGATGGGAATATGCATGGAAATGATATGCAGATGAGGTTATGCATAGTAAAACTAGTTGTTGTGAGCTCCATATATGGTGATTTCGGGGAGGAGTCAGGTGGAGATGCACGTAAGCACAATCTTCCCTAACTTGGGATTTATAAAGGGGTTTTTGCGCGGGTTCCGGCATTCGCATGGTTTTATAAATCTGAAAACTTTTGTGCGTATGCAAAATCGAGCCTTTGTGCCTACGTACACTTTTAAGATGAAATCTAAGGAGAGTTTTATAAATGAGGCCCCTGGCTTGTTACTATTGCTTGTGCACACCTACTTTTCTGCTTCAGTGATAGTGGATATGTTTGAGCTATTCTCCCAGGACTCTTTATTTTAGCGATAAGGTGCTAAGCGGGGAGGATTGATTTGTTTTATGTTTGGATTCTGGTTAGCTTACAAGTTCAAACCATTCACAAGAATGAGTAGCCTATGTAGTTGCTGCCTACAGAGAGAAAAAACGAGATTAGATAAAATGAGGAACTGATAAAAAAAGAAAGTCATAAGCAAAAAGTTTAATTATGAAGAATGCACCAGATGTGGATCATGTTCAAATTATCAATACAGTGATATGAAGAGAAAAGCATGACATGTTTAATTCTCCCGTTTAGTCTTATTTACACTGCAAAAAAAATTGCTTATCTTACTCAATATTTTTGTCTAGTTTCTAGTCAAAATATCAAATAAGTTATTAAATCAAGATACTTTTACTAGATTAGCAAAATGACTTAAGATATTTAGTCTTATTTCCTGGGGGAAATACTAAATTAAGAGCATTGAAATTGCATGGGGGATCTTAAAAGTATCTTGATTTAGTAAAAGTAGTACATTTTAATAGTATAAGTATCTTGATTTAAGAATTTTTGGATATTTTGACTAGAAACAAGATAAAAATACTAAGTAAGATAAGCCATTTTTTGCAATGTATACTCTGGACATTTCCGAATTAAGAAAAAGTGGTTGACGAAATGTAAAAGTTAGTTGAGCCCCTATGTGGGCCCTAACCTCTCATAGACACACAAGCATAAATTCTTTAATTCTAAACACACACACACACACACACACACACACACACACACACACACACACACACACACACACACACACACACACTCTTGTCTTGTCTTGTAAGAGTGTAATCACTGGTCAGTCTCTCTGAAGCACTACATTGATGAGCTATGATTGTTCCTGATTGGCTAAAATCCCAAAGACAAAGAGACAGTGAAATATTGAAAATGGCAGTTAACCAGTCGCAATCATTTCAAATGTCTACATAGTTTATGAGAGTCCTGGAATTTCATGCTGTTTGTTTCTTTTGTGCTGTTAAAATTGAGCAACTACAGCCTTAAGAGCTACCAGGGTTCACAAAGTATATTTGTTACGATCATTTAAATTCAGCAAATTATTTGAGTTAAATTGTTGAGTTTTTCAGTTTTTTTTTTGTGGAAATGAATTAATATTTTGCACTGATTAAAAGTGACAGCAAACACATTCATAATGTTACAAAAGTTTTCTATTATATATTATTTGTTGTTTTTTTACTTACTATTCATCAAAGACTACTGGAAAATATGGTTTACAAATATTAAGCAGCACAGCTGTTTTCAACATGGATAATAAGAAATTATTCTTAAGCACCAAATAAGCATATTAAAATGAGTTCTGAAGGATCATGTGACACTAAAGATTGGTGTAATGGCTACAACCCCCCACCCCCCGCGTTAACCACAATTCTGTATGTAAACCTAATCGTTTTGGGCCATAAAACATAAAAATACCTAGTGATTTTGGCACATAGGTCTCAAAGAATGTTAGGACATTTCTAAGACGAGGACTGGGTCAGCAGATAGTGTCTGACAGCTCTTGTCCTCAGGACTTATTGTAAAAGCACGAGGCCACTGTAGGTTTGTTTATGCTTTCTTCCATGCAAGCTGTCTGTTGAGATTCCTTTCAGTGAGCAGAGATTAATACTGTTGGATCTCTAGTATAAACAACACTGAGCATGGCAACCTTAGCCATTGGTGTATTTGTAAACAGGCAGTAAATGCATGACATATCACATGTGGTTTGATGCCAGATTTTATATGAATTGTCAGGTAGGATTTGCTTCAGGTTTAAGACCCAGGTAAGAACATATAGAGATGCTTGTAGAGTACATAAGCATGTCATACAGTTAAGTGTGTGTTCACATTCATGTACATATTCGGGGCACTTTTTGACAAGACTGTTTTTACGTACCTTACTGCACGTTTCGCTGCAGTCTCAAAGAGAAGTGTCCACTGAGTGGCGCTAAACACGGGTTCAATACGTAAACCCTGGCATGTTTTTATTGAAATAGGTACGTATTGCTGTGTTTTTATTACGTTTCTTCAGGTACGAATTGCGGCGGTTCAGAATTCAAATATCCGGGGGCCGTCGCTAAAAATGAATGCCCTATCGTGTTGGAAATATGCCCTGCACCAAACCCAACCCTTAACCTACTCGATAGTGTTGTGCAAAACTGATATAAAAACGCATTTGTTGATGCAACCATGCTATTTGGACTTCCTTATATGCAGATTTGAACTGTTTTGTCGAACTGTAGTTATTCAGAACTCGAACCTGAGCTCCTAGCCTCCTAAGAACGTCTCAGTACTCCGTGAGCTACCGAACAAACTCACCGTCTATGAAAACCCATAGATATGAAGCTGGATATGTTAACCTATGATGCTAACGTTCAAAAGCATCAGTGTTCAAATCTCCCAGAATATTAATATTGCTTTGAAGTCATAACATGATATTCTTCAAGTAATTGTGCGAAAATTACGCTTTATTAATCAAAACTCTGTAAATTTGTGTGAAAAGGAATAAAAGGCGTAGGAGTTTTACTGCCTCTAGTGTTCATTTCTTTTGGAAACTGCAGTGATATGTAGCCTACTTATTGGTTCGTATTTTGCATCTCGCTAAAAGGTGTCCCCAGGTACGTTTATGAGACCAGGTAGACTAGTCTTAGCATCCTAGCAGCAACTAGTATTCTTACCTACAAAAAACTTTTTGTGAAGTCTTCTAGAATCGGGGTCTCAAATTTCAATGTGCAGTAAGACAAATATTTACTAACTGAAGAATCCTGTTTGAATACACAGCTACTGCCACGTCACTTCAGCCAGGGCGACAGTCAAGGAACTTGTCAAAGCAGCAGTTTGAAAAGGTGTCTGATATGCTGAAATAAAATCCCCCCAGTCACACTGAGCAAACAGCAGCTATTTTTGAGCCATGTGACAGTGCTTAAAGCTGGAAACACAGTGGCTCACTTCATGTGACTTTCTAATTAGAGTCTTTATGCTAAGACTGATGTCAGGAAGGCAAAGTATTTGTGATCCGTGTTGACTGTTGAATTAAAAAGGTAAATAGAAAGCAAAACTCTCGATATACTTGCATAGACAGATTTTGTCACTAAACTGATAAATGTATTTACACTAAATGGAGCAAAATAGAAAAACATTATAATTTACATAACCAAGTCAGAAATATAGTACACAGTACAGGGATTCATATCAATGAATAATTTTCACAAATGTTTCATTATTTGAACTGTCAGAACGAACCGAAAACCATTCAGTAGAAGCGGGTTTGATCATTACTTCAGTCAATAGTTAACTCAAAAATGAAGATTTGCTGATTTGCTCATGCCATCCAAGATGTAGATGAGTTTGTGTTTTGTATCTGAACTGATCTGGAGACATTTAGCATCACATCACTTTTTAACAATATTTCCTTTGCAGTGAATGGGTGCTGTCAGAATGAGATTCCTTACTGGTGATAAAAACACAATAATCCACGACTCCAGTACATCAATTAACATCTGTGAATGTGAAAACCTGCATATTTGTAAGAAACAAATACATCAAAACGTTTTAACTTTAAACCATCACTTCTGGACAAAATACAAGTTCATAATCAATAATAACGAAAAAAGCCACATCAAAACGAAAAAATATGAAAAAGCCACATCAAAATACACAGACATATTTTTGTAGACCTGTTTGCACTGTTTTCACTTGTGAACAGTGTCTGATCTCTAAATATTTCTCCCCTGATTCAGACGAGATGATTGTTTCACTTGAGAAAGCAATATGTACACTCTTAAAAATAAAGGTTCTTTATTGGCATCAATGGTTCCACAAAGAACCTTTACCATCCATGGAGCCTTTTCCTTCCACAAAAGGTTCCTTACAGTGAAAAGGGTTCTTTAGATTATTAAAACAGATTCTTCACAATAAGAAAAAATGGTTCTTTTAAGAACTGATCCCTGAAAGGTTATTTGGGGAACTAAAACTGGTTCTTCTATGGCATTGCTGTGAAAACTGCATTATGGAACCTTTATTTTTAAGAGTGTAAAGAGTTTCACGTTAAAACATCTTAATGACAGAAAGAAACTCATCTACACTTTGGATGGCCTGAGGATGAGTCAGTTTTCTGCAAATGTTCATTTTGGAGGTGAACTACTTTAAAAACATCACTTTAGTACTGTTTGGTTATGCTACACTGCACACTGTTTGTTTCTGATATACGCATAACAAATATCTACTTACTTATTGATAGACAGATCAGAATTCCTAGGCTTGCCATTATCTGAACTTTTCATTACATGGTTTACGGTTAAATCTATTTATTCTGTGCAAGTTGTATCTAATACCTGCACATTTTATGTGATTGGAGAAATACAATTGTCCCATTAAGACGAGTGTAGAGCTGAATGCTGGGCCATGAAGAGCTCTATTCATTGTAGAATCAGAGTTCAGTTTGTCCCACTAAGCAAATAGCACCTTTCATCTTCAGCTCTTTACAGAGCTACTGGAGTGGAAGGTAAACTTTGCTCTCCTCTCCCTCCTTTCGCTCCTCTCTCTCCTTTCTTGGCAAGCAGTAGGCCTCACACTGTGTGGCTCGTTCTTAATGCCACAGAGAGGATAATGTTCGTGAATACATCACATGGGTGACAGAGATGGTTTTCAGAGGAGCACGGCACACATGGACGTACACCTGCACCACCAAATGAGAGTCTCCTCAGCTGAAGACTAGTTGGAAAGACAATTAAAGTAAGAATGTATGGGCGCTGACAGCAATGGTATTTAGTAACCAAAAATAATTTCTTCATTTCAATTAACCTTTGCTGTCGTTGCACGTCTCTGTATCTGTTGGCTGTTGACCTTTGGAAAATATCAAAACAAGACCCTCATTCGGCTTTACAGAGGTGGCTCGTAACGGGGAAAAAATCTTTAAAACGCCTTTAAATACATAATAGAGCCAATGCCATTTTGCACTAAAATTTTGCGTTGGCGTATAGATATCCACCAGAGAACGCCAGCATACTAAGAGGACCAATGCAAAAAATCTCACATTTTATCACCTTATCAAGTATGACGGTGATCACCGATATCCCTCACCACTAACATTTCCCCCCGGTTCTGCCAAGCAACTCTCTTCTTCTCTGCAGGTGTATTGATAAAGGAAACCATCTTCTTTTGAATTAAAATTTGGCATAAAACTGTTTACAAGAGGAACATAGTATATTGCAAAGGCTAAAACCAGAGAGAGAGAGCGTGAGAGAGAGAAAACAATCAACAGACTTCATTATTTTATTTTCCTATCAAATTTGAGCTATCCTTGAATCTCACTAATGGACAGTTATTGAATTTCTCGCAATACCATTGAAATGATGTTCATATTTGCAGAGAGAGAGAGAGAGAGAGAGAGAGAGAGAGAGAAATGTCCTCTCATTTTATCCCTTAGAACATTGGTTTATCATAAGACCCCTTATTAAAGCATGGACTCTAATTTTCTCCTTCGCACTTAGGGGGGCTTTTATGATTATGGTTACCAAGGTGATGTAAGGCACAGCCTCAGCTAAACAAAGCCAGTGTCACTAGAGTGAATAACCAAGAGCAAGGTGAGCACCGCCACGGGAAATTGCATGCCATTACTGTTAATATTTACTCATTAAAACAGCCAGTGGCTGGAGAGATGCTTGCACAATTACTAATTTTTCAAATCAACCACTGCACATACCCTTCATTATGACCTCCAAGTTCTTTGTCCTTTTGAGAAGATACGCTACATGAAACTGAGTGCAGTCATGTTGTTTGTCGCAGGAACGAAACAAGTCTTATGTGTTGTATATATTTGCACTTAAAGTATTAGGAGGCAGATTTGATAGCTGTTTACTGCTTAAATGCTGCCACAACATTCAGATTGTTGTGGAAGTAATAGAAAAAACTTTGTTTACAGTGACAGGAGGTTAATGCAGAAAGCCTTTTAGACAGAAAGCTGCTTTATATATAAAATGTTTTCCTTCGTCAGACGGTTTCTATATGAGAGTAGTATTCAAGCAAAGACTTTTGTGCTTTTTAGGTGTGGAAACACTTTAGTCATGGGTCGGATTAAAAACACACGGACCAAATCATCGGAAACGTCAAATGAAGAGGCCATTTCGAGCAGAGAAAGACAGGTTTTTTGTCTCTGGGAGAAATGATGGTCTAATTTGGTCCGAGCAGTTGGATTGCTTGTCAGGTGCGTTATTCTAACTGTGGACAGTGAATGACAAAACAATAGGGCACTGAGAGAAAATTGTTCTGAGTGTAGAAAGAAAACGAAATACTGCCTCCATAAACCAACTCCTTTATATGTCGAATTATCAAATAGAGGTTTTAGAACTTTTAAACCATTGGCAAAACTGACAGAACAAAGAGAAAAAAAGACAAGCTGTCAGTCCTCACCAAAAAAAGAAAGAAACACTCCTGCACATATGCTTGCAATATGTAAAACGGCAAATGGCATTCTGTCACATGATACTTGCAAAAATAATAGATTAATTCTTTCAAAACGGAGCACCTGTCACATCATCACTATTTAATTTCTGAAAAATATTCACTGATCGTAACCTGTCTGCTTTTTTAATGCATAAAAAACATGAAAAGTTGCCATGGTTAATTTGCTTAATACCCCCAGTATTTAATCTTTGTGCCTTTTTGCTTTTTTGTCAGTGTGTGCAAAATAAGAACAAGTTTGTTGTATGCAACCAGTTACATCACTAGCCGGCTTTGCTGGTGATGCTCCAGTTCTCCCAGAATCAATATTTCGTATTTTTATATGAATGATTTCCTGTTGCCTTAGAGCGTATGCCTTCTGTTTTATTTGCAAATTTAGTTTACATTGTTTAAATGAAAATTAACTAACTGCTAAGTGTTATGAAGTGTAATAATTAGTGTCAAAATACAAAGTGTTCAAAAAAGTTTCAGCAATTTAGTTGATTTTTCCTTATTATTGAATAAAGCCTAACTTCACTGCAACATACATTAAATATAATTAGCTTACAAACTGAACATATTAAGTGGCACAGGCTATAAAAAAGTTTATAAATCAGATGTATTTCTCTGTAACTTTAATAAGAATACTTTTTCTTCAAATAGTTGGTGACAGTCGTACAAGTTTCATGCCAGTCAGTTCTATCATAAACCATTAAATGTCTGTTGTTGATGCACAACTTTTTTGGAGGGTGTAATATCTCCAAACTTCGTAGGAAATGTGTCCATATTTTCCTACCTAAGATTTCAAAATGTGCCTGTTATATTGTGAATTTTAGTTCGTAATTGTAGCCCTTTGTATTTTTAATTAACGATTGTCTAATTTATTGATACGAATTTTGCAGATACAATACTCAAATACTCATCTGATGGCTTTATTAAAATAGTATTATTATTAAATAAAGCCTAGCTTCACTGAGACATTACATTTAATTAGCTTAAAAACTGAGCATATTAAGCGGCACAGGCTATTTAAAGTTTTAAAATGAGCTTTTACTCTACATTTATTAAAATGTTAAATTAAGTTATCTAGTTTATTGTTCAGAATTTGCACATAAAATGTTCAAATACATAACATGATTGATAACATTTTAAAGTCATGTGCATCTGCTGGTGCCATTCTTCCACCTAACGTTGAGACCTGACAACATTACATAATTACACGCTGACAGCTAGTCTAAGAAGCTTGTCGCTAATAAGGAAAGGGGTCAGGTGCAAATGTTTAAGCAAAGGAATGCATTTAAAGTTCTCTTTAAAAGTGCTCAGCTGCAGGATTGCATTGTTAGGGTCGGGTTTAGAGTCAATGAACTTATGAACATTGTTGAACTTATACAACATTGTTTTAATCATCAGTGCATGACCTACATTGGCACGTAGGCTGATATAACTTCTAATCTGTTTGTTTTTAATGCCATAAGTAAGCCTGGCTTGAGGTTTCTGTACAGTCAGTTCTACATGAGCAGAGCAATCATCTGCACACCACATTTATTTCATGTTGCTGTTAAGAATGTCCAGCCTCGCCTGCTGAAGCCGCACTAAAATTGCCCTGCTGTGCAGAGGAAGGCCTTTAGTCTCCCACCACCACCCTCTGCCAAGTCTGTAATCCCACTAATCTCCACCACATAGCACGCAAACACGCAGAGAATCCCTGTGCATCCATTCTGCCCAATCCCAGCAGAGCGTGTCCTATCTGACAGCATTCGCCTCCGTTAGTACGAAGGGGTGGTAATTTGTTTGGGGGATGGGTTTCAGTGGGCGGAAATGGACCTGACCATCACTCCACTTCCGCTACGAGCCCATTGCGTGCAAGGCTGGAGCATGTGCGCCGGTGCCAACTATTGAATTCCCACCACAGAGGGGCTTCTCAGTGGTCCAGGCAGTGGGCTCTGTCAACCCAGAATAACCTCATTTAGCAACATGTTGGGTGTGGTGGAATAACGGCTATTTTTGTTTCCTTGCTTCGCTAGAGAAAACAGTTTACACGGCCGGATGACCAATCTGTGCAGAAATTTGCATGAGCCTCTTATCCGCACGGTTACCCAAACAACTCTGAACTGATAAACATAAACATAAAAGCATAAGCAGGGTTTAAAGAAAATCTTTGCAATGTTCGGGGTCTGAATAGGTGAAGCAGACGTTGATCGTACAGTATTTCGGCCTCTGTAAATAGTTAAGAGTGATGATGTAAGGAATTAAGAGTTGGGGTTTGTGGAAATGAATATCGGCCCCTAGACTCCCGCCCCAAACACCCCACGTTCCCCTTCAGTGACTCCCTGACATTTCTCTGAGCCATGCACTTGAAATGTTGCACTGTAATTGATGTTGATCCCAGCATGTGTGCAGGCTGCACTACAAATTAGGATGGAAAAGGTTATCATAATATTTAGCTAGTCTAGTTTATCAGCTGAACAACTTCCCAATGGAGAAATTCAGAACAGGAGGATATAGTTTAAGTGAAAATGAAAGTTTTCGGGTTTACACTCACTGTGAAGTAACAAGCAGGCCACGAGAGCTCTCTGAAATTTGTAAAACTTGAATCTCAGATTCATCTAAATACTCAAATACCCGGTTCACATATTGCTCAGTTTGATAATTGGGCACAAAATAGTTGCAATATGGCCATACGCTATAAAAACTTCAACCCACTAGAACTGTTGTTTAAAATCTTTAATTTAATTGCTACCTTACATTTTAAGAAACATTAAAGTGGTGTTAAAGTGACAAACTGCAATGATGAGTTTATTGCACTTTCTGAACCACTTTGGATTTAATTTGTAATGAAGAAAATTACATTGAAACTGAAAACATGACACATAAGTATTAAACCTTAAATGATTGTGACAAGTTACACTGATGGACACCAAAAAATAAATGACATTTATTTTTTCAGAATGCATAAATATATTTATGATTGATTGCATGTATGATTTTATGAATATAATAAAATAATAATTAGCCTATTCAATTTTTATTTAACCGTTTTTTCTTTATTTATTTTTTCTTCAAAAAGATATGTTTGTTTTCACACTAACTTTAATATACCCGTTGTTTATATATGTACTGCTCGTTTGTCAATATCTGATCTGTATCCGTTTCTATTGTGGCGTCCCCTAGCGTTCCACATGAACACTGCAATCATTGTTATAACGAGACAAAACCGGCATTTAAAATGTCTTGAACCCATTTAACTGCTCATGTTTTTAATATATATATATATTTAAAATATTTGTACAATATTTGTTTAAATTGTTTTAAATATCAGAAACATTCATTTTATGTAAATGAGGATAAAACCAAACATAACATTAGTCAAGTTTTGTATTGTTTTGAGTAGCCTATGGTTATTGATTTTATATCATGTATATTTTATATTTATTTTTGATTATGTAAATGATATTTTAGAATTCACGTTGGCAACGTTTTGATTGAGTTTAAAGCTATTATTCGAATCATTCTGATAAGACCGGTGTAGTCTTTATTTAGGATATATTATCAGAGCGGTATACATCTCAGGTCAGCATTATGTTTTTATAGCTGGCAGAATTTGATATCAAATTGAAAATAAAACAACAACAAAATGTCTAAGGTTTTAATTTCCTCTGTTGCTGGAGCAGAAGATAACTGGAGGCTGAAGAAGCTGACTCGCGCGTAGCCCACAACTAACTGCACGTGCACGTTTTGCACGCAGATACCTGCCACGCGCAACACTGACCTGTTTTCACATAATCAAGATTTAATTTGATGGCTCGCTTAAATCAGTCCATTATAGCGATACATTTCTGATTTAAGGTAAAAATATGCTATGTAATGCAGTCATATATAAATAAACATTGTAGGCTAAGTAATTTACAACAAATAGGCTACTTTTTCATCATAAATTATAACAGAATGCCTGCTTTTTATATTTAGACTTCTGAAAGTGTATGCTTTAAATGAATATCACACAAAGAGATGGATCAACCTAACTGTTTGACTCGTGAACCGGAAAGTTAAGTATTCGGTATTTGTGTTGTTGTTGTTGCTGCACCGTCTGGTTTCATGTTTGCTGCTCAACACGGAATCGGGGAAAATATTTGCGTGTTTTGTCTGACAGAACCAAATAATTCAGACGTGCGAAACTATTATATTTGATTTCCTTTTGGTGAAATTGTGTGTGCCAACGCAGCCAGGATGAAGAAAAACGGAGTTACTACGGCAACAATCCTTTCAGGATACATCTCTGTCTCTCTCCCCCTTTTTATACGCAATAGCAGAACATATGGTTACTCACTGTCAAAGCTGTGATTCTTCATTTGCATACTAACTATTTTCAGAAAACATGTGCAACTCCAGCAGATACATCATAGCATATATGAGAGAAAAAGACAAATGTGTTAATAAGAAATCTACTACGCATAATTTAACATGTATTTCTTTTATATTACTTAATTATTGCTCCTTCTTGCATTTTTATTTTAACGCTGTTAAAGTATTTGTTTCTTAATTGATTTTATTGTTGAGAAATTCAAAATTCTTCAGTTTGTTTATTTTAGAAGACTAATTAAATCTCTTCCGGATGTGGACATTTGAAGACTTGTTCGTTTAATGTAGATATAAAGTAGGCTAAGGCCTATTTGAAATTAATAATAGATACATTTATTTTCAGTATTATGAAAAAAATATTTAGATATCGGTATTGAACTGTTTGATCAGATTAATTTATTATATTTTATAAAATGCTAATTCTATGAGGAATCTCATTCGTTTATTTTCTACCCTGTTTTTATTTTAAATGTTGTCTTTAATCATAGCATTTAGCTGGTTTTGTTCATAACATTTTATTTAACGTTTTCAATCGAATTTCTGTTTTTAAATGAGATATGACTCATATACAGTACATTTTCCTTTGGTCGTGTAACACCTGCACTGTTGGCTCTGTTCTCCATCTATTGTGGGGAGGAGTTTGGATGAGAGAGACTCAAATCATGCGTAACTCGATAGACAGCCCATCTGTAAGATTCTTCCCTTTCTTTCAGTCTCAGCTCGTCATCTCTAGTCCAGGAATAGGCTTATGGCGTTGTGTAGATGATTCATAAAGACCGACTGCGGTTTTAGAATGGGACATTTTTTAATTAAACAGGCAAAAGTTAGGGAAATGAAAGAAAAGCACATTTTGCGTTTTCTTGACAAAATACGTTTAGAGATGAGCTGGATAGCCCATGTAGCCTATAACAAATGCAGCCTGTGTAAATGTGCAACAATAGAAATGAGAAAAATAATAGAAATTAGGAAAATGTTTAGTTACATAATATAGGTTATCCTACAATAAAGTTGCGCAAAATAAGACATTGTGTTTACATTATAGACTACATAAGTAAAACTCTGTTTAAAACAGACAGTATTAAAACAAATCAGAGTGAATGAATTGATAATAAAAAATGTGCACTTCGTAAGCGATTTAAGCGATAATACGTGGACTTTAAAAACTGAAAAAGATAGGCCATAGTTTCGCGATTGAAAACTGAATTTTTTTTTTTTTTTAGATTATAGCAAATATTTTTTTAGCTTTGCTGCCAATTATTAGGTGAAACATAGGCCTACTTTGAGAATCTTGTTGACAAAAACACTTAGTAAAATGGAAAATCATGGTAGCCTATTAAAATAGGTCTATATACCGAACACATAGCCTTCGGTTTATTTCCCTCACAGCCTCGTTTTCAATCTCGATAAACTAAACAGGCTATGGCGTCTAACACAACTACAGTCTTTTAAAAATGCTTTAATGTCTCCATACTGATTCTACAACTTCCCATAATGCTCACATTTGGTAAATAGGCCAAATGCACAAGGATACATTACTTGATTTTGGGTTGTATTCATTTTGTTTTCAACTGCCAGCCCATACATTTCTGTAGCCGTCTGTAAAATGTTGTTTTGAGAGACATTATAGTGTCCCAACGTAGCAACTTTGATGCTTTAATGCTGCATAAGCATACAGCGCCATCTGTCGATAAGGAACCACTCACTCTTCCGGAGGGCAGACAGCAGATAACACCTTCTTGATTTGGCGATGAAGCTGCAGCGTGCCAAAAACACTAGCCCACAGTATATGATCTTTTTCAAGCCCTATGGCTTTATCACTCACCTTTGGGCTCTTATCTTCCAAACTGCCATTCTGTGACTTGCACTCATTCCAGCCCATAATTATATAACTAAAGAAATATTGTGCTAACATTTAATCAGCCATTTGGATGGAATTGCCGCTATAAGTGTTGCACTTCTTATTTTCACTTAAAGAAAGCACTGAAAGAAACACACTGATAATCTGTCAAGAGCACATAATACTTTATGCGTACACAACCAGCTGCACTTTATTATTCCAACATCTCTGAAGAAAGCAAAAGAAAAAAAAATGTTTCCAGTCCACAGGCAGTGTTGTTTTGTTGTCTTACACTTGCACAGAACACTAACATAACCCAAAGTACCTCACTCTCACTCACACACACACACACACACACACACACACACACACACACACGCTACATTCATAAGCACATAAACACAAAATCACAAAAGCTATAAATGCTCTCCGCTATACATTTGTCAAGTTATCGTTGATGCAACAGGTCACCACAAAATCGATGTGGTGGTCTTCTTAGCAGAATAATTTAGTTAATAAAAGTCTTAATACGTTCCACTGTCGATACAGTGTTTTTAACTGTGTAATGGCAAAAAACATAATACTAATACATAATTTTATTCTCCGATTAAGCTCCAGTCCTTAAGAACAAAAGAAGCATGTAAGTTATGTTTGTTTAAAGTAGTTTAAGTGCAATTGTTTTGTTAGATTTTTGTAATACAGTATATTATGATTGTATTTGCATGTATGGCTAGATTGGCTTTTGTGGCTTAGGCACTGTGTGTATAGTGAAATTTGTGCTTGATCTGTAGTGTACTGTTACATTGTGCAGTACATTTGTTAGGATTTGCCAAGGCATTTACAGTCGGCTAAAGTGGTGATTTTGCAGTATACAGTTGGCTTGAGTTCCCTTGTTGTGCTCTTAAAGGAGCAGGCAGTAATTTACAGAACACTGACTCTGTCGCTGAGCATGCCCATCACCAGCTCGTCAGTCTCCGCCTCTTCACGGACATCGGCATGAGGGTTGATTAAGTGGGCTGGGTACTGAAGGCCATTTTGTTCTGCAAAATGCTGCCAGCGCAAATCATCGCTTTCGTGGGTGATATATCGCTCCAGCATTTTACACTCCAGAGTCCGCTGGTCAAGCCACATCTGGTAGTCCTGTCATAAAGATATATCTTTAAGGACCAAAACATTCCACACTGTTAAAATAAATAAATAAAACACTTCCTATAATAAAACAAAACTACAGTAGCAGTACATTTCCATGACACACAAAACTATTTTAACACACAAAGTACATTTTTAATTCTTGTTTTGACATGTTGACTAATCTGTTAAAGCAAATGTTAGGAACTTGATTATAATATTCCAGTTGTTATTTAATGTTTTTATATATTTGAAATTGCAACTTAAATTACAAATTTGTAATTACAAATATATTTCAATACATGACATACAAGTTTAAAAATAAATGACATTATTAGTATATTTATTTATTTTACCATAAATGCTTGTCAGTACATACAACAGTACACTTTAATCATATTTCAAGGACAGTAGAAGTAATTATGATATTGCTCATAAAGATGTACTTAAGTCCTACTAAACTAAGTCCCAAAAGCACTCTAAAGTTCAGCCAATTGCATTTAATATCAATTTAAAATAGAATACACTTTGATTTGGCAATTAACATGCAGCTAAGTGTCCAAAAACATTACATTCAGTTCCCTGTTGTTTGTTTCTTTGTTTGCTTTTCAAAGGTTCATTTAAAAATAGAGTAGAAATGGAAGAAATTATTGCGACAAGTTAAATGGGCAAAAGCTAAGATGCAACATGATGAAAATAATTACAGCACATGAACAACAGTAAATTATTTTTCTAATTATACTAAATGCCATAAAAATGTCTAAACCTCTTTTGCACATTTACTATAATGTGTAAATATCTATCACATGCTGTATCTATGCATGTAAGAAATGAGAAGATGAACAGGGACTGGCATTGTACAGTTATTCTTTCCTTGTTAAGATATTTAATATTCTCTGATACACAGACATGGGGGTAATTATGCCCCTGTTTCAGTGACCTAATGTGACTGTGGGGGGAAACAGAACTTTTTTTGTGTGCATATCAAAGCTTTTTTTTTACGCAGGGCATATGAAGTCATTATCTTCTAACCTGTAACCAGGGATGGCTGAGAGACTTGTCCACGCTGTAGCGCTTCCTCATTTTGACTTGCAGCAGGTTATTAATAAGGTCAATTGCTGTAACAACAAAACAGGTTGTCAGTGATCAGGCTGTAGTGGAAAACCTGAAGGATTTTGTGTCCAGAGGGATAATGAGCAAAACCAACATCATGTTAACATTATTTCAGGGGTCACAAATTTCAGAGACCCTCCAAAGTTTCTTAACCTTGAAGCCTCCGCGCTTTAGTCAAAGGGATCGTTTGGCATTATTCACATGAATGGGTCGTAACAAAAATTGAGCACGCTCTCACCAATCTCTTTTCTTAACCTCTACCCTCTCTTCTCTTTGTCTTTTCTTTTCCCTTTCCTTCTCTTTCACCTCTCTCTCTCTCCCCACATCTACACAGTTTACCATTAGCTCAGTATTTAATGTTACTACATTTTTGTTAATTTTGAAAAAATAAAAAGTAATTTTATATTTTGTCAAAATTATTTAACGTATTTATTATTATATTACAATTACAAATATTTTTACAGAAAATAAAAAACATACATTTTGTGTATTAATCATTGCACATGCATTTAAATGCATTGAAGTAAAAAGGTAATCTAACCTAATTTGTTCTGAAATTTCTCCAACTTGTTTTATGAAGCAGATGCTCTTATGGCACTTGAATATGTTCACTTCACAGTAAACGGGAACAAATTCATTTTAAACCGTTTTAAAAACAAAGTAATTGTTAAAATGGCAATGCTTGATACCAACCAAACTATATAAATAAATAAAAGTCTATGTGAATAATTTGTTCCAATTGCCTGTGTTCTTAAGTAAAGTATGGTCTCTGTTTCTCTTGCTATTTTAATGAGGAAGGAGGGCATTGGTGAATAAACAGGGTCAAAGGTGAGGGCATCACAAATCTAGTTAAGGCAATGAGATAAAGGTAAATTCTATTCCTACAGATTGCATATGACTTAAATGTAAATATTACCTATCCTAGACCTCAATTCAGGCCTTTACTTTGAATTAATACGGACCATATCTTCCTAGATCATGAACCATGAGTTGAGGTCATCTACTGTATGTGTACAGTCACAGGGCGGTGATAATTAGAGCTTCAGTAGGAACATCAAGCTGAAGTATGACTTTAAAATAGAGTTTAGCGTCACATAACTAGGTGGATATCAGTCGCAGGCTGGCTAGAAATAGCATTTCTTGTGCAATGAGGTCTTATTCGTACATTAGCTAATGGAAGTTAATTTATAATAACTAGTCTAATGAGATTATTCGCATACAGCTGGTCATGTGAGGTTAGATTCACAAAATAGCTCTGTCTGGATTAACGCTGAAATGTTGAGGATTAACATGCATATTGGATTCTAAATCCAGCGTAGACAGGTTAATACAGCTTCTGGGCGTGGTTTAAATAGTTATCTCAGTATTTCTCAACCTCTTCAATCTATTTTCTACAAAATCTGATTGGAGACTAAATGTTTTGTTGTTAAAGGGATGACTTTCTTTCTTCTGTGGAAATTAATTTTTTTGAAAATTTTCAAAAATGTTGTTTACAGAATTAAGGTCAAGGGGGTCCAAAGGGGAAGAACACTGGACTAGGGGTCAACTGATTTTCGGCCTGGTCTATTTTTATGGTTACCGGTATAGGCCATTTACAAAACCGATTTGCCAATAAAATTATTTACAAATATAATCACTCATCAATAAAATCACTCAGAGCCCTTGCTATACTTAATTTTGATATTAATTTTCATTTTTACACCAGACAGTATATATTGGTTCAAAATATCGGTTATTATTCTACTTGATCTGTAATAATCGGTATCGGCATTGGCCCTTAAAAACACATATCGGTCGACCCCTAATTTGTACCCTAATGACTTTCACTGTTTGGTCAAAAAACATTCAGAAGCTTTTCAGAATATATTATTGGTTTCCACAGAAAAACCAAACTTGCACAGGTTTGGAATAGCACGAGGTTTATTAAATGAAGGAATTTTAATGTCCGAGTGAATAATCCCTTTAAACACAACTGTACCTTCTTCATTCCAGTTTTATTGAAGGTTGTGCAATAGTCTATATCCGTTCTCCCCAAAACTTACCCTCTGGGCTGACTGTTTTCCAGGGGTTTGGCGGGTACATGAAAGCAGCATTGTGGATTTGGTCATGAATGTCTTCATCCTCATTAAAGGGGAAGGTTCCACTGAGACTGACATAGACGATGACACCCACTGACCACATGTCCAGCGAGCGGTTGTAGCCCTTGTTGCGAAGCACCTCCGGGGCGAGGTACGCCGGGGTGCCTACCACCGAACGCCTAAAAGACTTCTCACCAATAATACGTGCAAAGCCGAAATCACACAGCTTCACCTGCAAGACAAACCGACGAATAATGAGCTTCACAATAAGCAGACACGGGGAGGAATTGGCTATTTTACTCGACTAGGACTGAGATGCACAAAAGACCAAAAAAATAACATCCTTTTGTTCTCGCGCTAGCTTTTAACACCACAGACGCCATAATGATCAGTTGTCACAGTCTGAACGAAAGTCAAGTGAAATTATCACCCAGTTGGATGTGGTTACAATGTATCTCCTGCTGATCTACACTTTCCACCTTTGAAACATTTGTGCACAGCAACAAGCACCTGAGGACACAGCTCAGACGTTGACAGCTCTAGTTCTGCTTCCACCTTTGCCAAATATTTGTAAATGACACGCAGTGATTTGTTTAGTATTCTTCCCAAATGTTTGCCTGCGCTCAAACAGTGAGTCATCTTTCTGCTTGAGAGCTTCCAGAGACGAGCTCGCAGTCGACAGAAGAAACAATGGGAGGATCATTTAGAAATCTTTCATTAGGATGTAGAGACACACACAAGCCTGTGCCTCGAACACACCATGAGAACGCTATGATTACCATCTTTTATTCTTGCACATTTACTAAAACAGATCCAGTTATGTTAATTTTGGCATGGCCTCACTTCATTCAGATATTTCCTTTCTTTTGTTGTCGCTTCTCGTTCTGTTCGGATTTTACTCACTTGTGGAAAAGAGTCAGAGGAGGCTAACAAAACATTCTCAGGTTTGAGGTCACAGTGAACAATGTTTTTCAAGTGAAGGTGGCGGAGAGCGATGAGAATCTAGGAAAAGAACGTTGTAATTATTATAATGCGGTATAAAACATCATAAATAACAATGCAAAAGCAAAGGTCCAGCTTCACCGTTTATTTTCGCTTTAAATATTTATGTGGGATTGTGTGTACTGATTCTGCCATTGTTATGCTGGAGTCAAGAGTGTGCGAAACACAGTGCCTGCGAGACGTACCTGCGTAACGAGAAACTTAGTGATGCGTTCTGGCAGCCTCCCCTTCTCACTTGACAGTACCATCTCTAACATGTCGCCATGGAGCTTTTCCATGACAACAAAGACACGCTCTGGTGTCTCAAACATGCACTCAAGGTTGACGATGCCGGGATGATGGAGGTTCTGCATAAGACATACGTGACATCTATATTATTGACAATACTGTAATATTGACATTCAGTTAAAAATGGACAAATATAGATTTAATATGCCTGATAATAATAATAATAATAATCTATTACTTTGTAATTATTAAAATATATATTTGTGGTCTTATATATACATTATATACAATTAAAACACATCCATACAAGCAATTTGTGTATTGTGTGTTATTTGTGTATTTACCTGGAGAATGGCAACTTCATTACGCAGTTGACTTTCCTGCTTGGTGGGAAATCTCAGCTTATCAATGATCTTTATGGCAACATCTCTGCCTGTTTTCCTGTGTTTTCCTGCATTATATCAGAAATGATTGTCTATATCTATATTGTGGTGTGTGTTTTTTCATTCATTTAATGGATGTAAAGTATGGTTATATATGTAAATGTGTATTTATTGTAAAATTACAATGTTTACCCTCATTACACACTCAATTTAGTACATACAGTTTGTAAAAAATTAATAAAAGTGCTGTATTTAAATATTAAAATATGAAATATTAAGTATATAATATGTTTATATTGAGTATATTAACTATGGCAAATGTAAATATTGGAATACAGTAAAAGTACTTTTAATATAGATTCCAGAACATTTCCTCACCGGGGGCTCATGTCAGAGAACTCGCTGTAAATAGACTGGTACATTACCTCCATAGACAATGCCAAATTGCCCAGAGCCAAGTACTTCATCAGGGAAAATCTGATACACTGTGCTAATATCCTGTAAGAAAAACAGAAACAAAATGTAAGCGTTTGTGCCAAAATGGGCTGTTCCCAAAGCTCAGAAGCACTGCTTGATACATCAGGTTTCTTCTGATCTAGTCTTTTTTATTTTGTACTGTAACAATGGCTGAATTCAGACCAGTAGCCTTAAGAGCTATTTCCACATCTCACTAGCACTGTCAGAAAGATTCGAGTAACCATGGCAACCCCATGGCCGAGCAGGTAATCAAAATAATCTCCAATAGAGGCATTGTGTGTTTATATCACACTGGAACTCAAGGTTGCAGGTATAGGCAAGCCGACGGGAACATTGAGCTCTTGTACATGGAAACAAAGCACGATGCAGAAAGAATATGAGATATATGTGTGTCTCAAATATAAGAAAAAGCTTACCACATTCTCCTGGATCTGGCAGTTGGAGACAGAGATGCTAATGGAGACCTCTTCTGTTGGTATAAAAACAAACACACTCTTTATGTCTCTCTTGTATTGATTGTCATATACACAGATTTACACCTTTACTAATTTAATCTACCTGAATATATAATACATGACAATACACATCACATTACAATAATTTCTCAAAATCGCAAAGATAATTCAAAAGAGAATAAAAATGAACTAAAATAGTAATATATATATATATATATATATATAAAGTAGAAAAGAAAATATATATAGAAAATTTGAAATGCCGTCCTTGCAAATAACTGAAAATATGTTTAAGTTAAAGAACTAAAATGATCTACAACTAAAATAATAATGGAAAAAGTATATAGAAAATATTATATAATTGAAAAAGCTGAAACTAAAAGCTAAAATAAAATTTGAAATATGATTAAATACCATAATAGTTTATAAATGATACTGGGGTTGTCAAGTACATCTGTTTACTGTTAGAATACCTATACATAATTTTTATATATAATGATTTTTTTTGTCAAGTTGATCATCATGAAGACATTTAATGTGCTCATTTTTCTTATTGAGTATAATAATTTAAGTGTATATGAAAAGATGGCGCCGCACATGGCCGCTTCGGTTTGTTGTCCCTTGGTACTTTTACTGTGTTTGTTTGTCCTGTCTTAAGTAACGCTTTTCCAATCAGTTTCACTAGAAACAAACTCTTGGCTTGAAATGTTTCTGTTTTCATGTCAGATAGGTATATGTGTATGTATGCGTGTATGTACCAAGAGCTTCTTAAAAACCACAACAAATTCCTTTGTGAATAAAGCTGATTCTGATAAATGGCCATTAATATTATATTCTCCAAAATGTCTGAATGTGATTTTATAGCTATCATTTATCACAAAATGCCTGTGTCCAGCAACTTGCCTACTACAATATGTGACCCTGGACCACAAAACCACTTGGGGATATTTAGCAATAGCCTACAATACATTGTATGGGTCAAAATTATCAAATTTTCTTTTTTTTTTCAAAAATCATTACAATATTAAGTAAAGATCATGCTCCATGATGGTATTTTGTACAATTCCAACCGTAAATATATCAAAACTCAATTTTTGATTAGTAATTTGCATTTCTAAGAACTTCATTTGGACCACTTTAAAGGTGATTTTCTCAGTATTTTGATTTGTTTTGCTCCCTCAGATTTCAGATATTTAAATAGTTGTATCTCGAACAAATATTGTCCTATCATAAGAAACCATGCATCAATGGAAAGCTTATTTATTCAGCTTTCAGATGTAGAAATCTCAATTTAAAAAAAATGACCCTTATGACTGGTTTTGTGGTCCAGGTTCACATATACCAATAGCAATATATGAAAATAGTATATCTCAATATGCAACATAAAACAGTAGGTATAAACTGGCCAAAGTAAAGTGGATATTTTCTAATAATTGCGGTGGAGTTGATGTCTCATGGCAATGGCAACATGCTGGATATAGTATGCATGAATTGCATGTGCTTGAATGATGATCAACAAGGTATTTATCGAATGCAGTTCATATTTGCACACAGTGTAATATTATAACCACACTGCATTTCTGTATTTATGTGTGTCCCCCCCCCTCCCGAAAACATTCTAAGGGTCTTTGCGTAAGCCCCAAAATGTTTCACCATGAAGTTCATACTGTGGTGGCTGTAATGTCCGCCGTGAGACATGCCCTTGGCGATGCCAGGCATAAGTGCATGCTGGATGGCCATCTCCCACATGCGGGCCACGTCCTGTCCCAAACCACTAACAAGCACGCTGCTTCCGTAGCCCGGCGTTCCCCCGTCGGCTCGAGCCAGGTTCTCTCCCACATAGTATACCAGAGCTGCTGTGGCAATCTCAAAGCAATGTGGGTTGGCACCCTCAGGCAGAAGGTTGAATGTTTTCGCTGGTTCCAGAGACAGCACCTCAGATAGAGGAATTTCCTGTTGGAGAAGGTTAAGAGGTCTTATCTGAAAGCTGAAACCTCAATGATATTGCAGAGACATGCATGTGGATCTGATGTGTGCGGTGATCCATGAAACCTATCAAGACAAACTATCAACATTATCAAAGGGAATGATGAAAGCCCTCTAGATACTTCCTAGATTAATTTGTTAATGTGAGTTTCAAGTGTCAGATTATTTTTTTTGACTTGAGGTTACCTTATAGTATTTGCTCCCAGTGTCATTCTGGAACAGGGTAATACACTTGCTGTCAAGTCGCCAGTAATGTCTCTTACGCTAGTGCGAAAAGAAAGAGAAACGATCATGTACAGTATGAAAATATCACTTTGTAATTCACCTATTAATTCATAAGGTTTATAATGGAAACCCAGAGCACTTACCAACATGTCTTTGCTGGTGAAATGCACAAGCCAGCCTTCTTTCATAACACTGCTGCTTTTCCTCTTGGTGTGTTTGACAGACTGAACCACCCGCATAAGTGGGATGTTGTTGCTGGTGGAAGGGCTTACAAACACGGTGACATGTCAAAACCTTCTAGAACATGTCAATTGCAAGTCAAATACTATTTCATAGCATTAGAATACTATACTGTTTAGTTCCTTTTTTATTTTATACTTGACCTTAAAGAGACAAACACCAACAACATGTTTTCACTCAAATTGTTACCTAGAATACAGCAAGACTAATAGTTAATTCAGTTTTTAATTATTGTTATTATATTTGTCCTGTCTTGGAGTGTATTTTATATATTTGTCTTTAATATGAAGTATTTTTATTTTATATAATGTCCACTATATTATAGTAACAATCCCTTTCTAAAGTTTGGGATCAGGAAAATTGTTTTTATTTAAATGAATACTTTTATTTAGCAAGGAAGCATTACATTTATAAAAAGTTTAATTTATTAAATTGATCAAAATTGACAGTAAAGACATTGAAAATGTTTTAAAAGATTTCTATTTCAAGTCAATGCTTTTGATATTTACATCCATCAAAGAATCCTGGAAAAAAAGGTTTCTTGAAATATTAATCAGCGAACAAATTCATACATTTTAAATTTGAATAATATTTTACAATATTACAATTTTTACTGTATTTTCATCAAATAAATGCGGCCTTGTCGAGAATAAGAGACTTAAAAACTTTTTTTTTATCTTCCTGACCCCAAACTTTTGCATACTAGTAGTAAAACAGTACTATTTGCAGTGATTTATTTCTTTATTTTGCATTCAATAGTTTTTCTATCCGATCATTGACTGAGAAAAGTGGGTGATAATGTATTTTTTGATGAATGTCAACCATTTGTGATGTTGGTTTTGTTTATAGTGCTTAGAAGTGATGAGGAGCTACCTGATGATTCTGTTGGATTCATCTGGATCTTGGTCTTGGAAATCTCCGAGCTCACCATGTCCAGCTAACAAAAGAGCAGCGGAGTCTACCGCCAGAGACTCTTCCATGTCATCGATAAGTGGACTATGTCTGTCCCCGTCATGGTCATCACAACCCTCCTCCATGACCGCATCTGATTCAGCACCGGGACTCAACAGATCTAAGAGCCATGATGAGAAAAGGATTGGAGCGAACAGGAAAGCACAGCAAGACAAAGTAAGTCACGTGACGCATAATATCTGTAAAAAAGCTGTCAGTTAAACACCACCGACCATAGAAAGCAGAATATGAAAATGAGCAGTTTCAAATTTCCATTCAGAAAAGTACTGTTAATAATATCATATTATAATATAAATAGGGAATATTATAACAGAGTCCCCATTGCAGTTATATCATTATGCTCTTTAGCCTTAGCATTAGATTTTATGCTTACTGTTAATATACAGAAAGAAATGGCATTTTTATTGCAACGGTATCATAATAAATTATTGAGAATATCAATTTTAGCTTAACTATTATAAGGGATATAAACAAACAGATTTAGTCGTACAACATTACCCCAGTTTTGTCATCGGAGCACATTATGCTACAAATGAAGAATGATTTTCACATGGCATTTAATGTTCAGTGAATAAATATTGTTGTTTTTGTCGTTAAATTGCAGTGTTGATCACTGAATCGCATGGAGACGCTCAAGTTAGACTTGCCTCCGTTTCTTGACACCTCTCCGAGGCAGTTGTTTGGCACTTTGGGGGCACATCGTTTATGGCAGTTGAATTTGCAATCTGAGATAGCGTGAGGGAAAAGAGAGTAGAGAAGAATGACAGAGCGACAGAATGCGGGAGAAAGAGTTAAAAGGGGGAGTGAGGGAGAGAGTTTACTACCAATCTGGCACATAAACATATGAGTTCCTGTTGTGCTGGTGGCTGACAGGCTGAGACCTCGCACATTGAACACATGAACATTAAAGCTGTTTGTAACAGCCCAGCCAACTGCACTCTTTACTGCTTGGCACGTGGCATATATTCCTCTTACACAAACACATCGTATATAAAAAGCAGCTGTTGTGTCACTTTATATTTGTGCTCTGTTCTAGATGACACAAAAGGATCAACAAATTCTGTGATATGTTACACTGATCGTTGTGGTGTTATCAAAACGCAGGATCTGTAAAGCAAGCATCAATACATTACAGTATATATTGGCACCTGATGGACTAAGAATAGACTACGTTTGGAAAAAATTGTATACTACGGTACTACTGTGCAGCAGATTTCATTTATGCATGAATACTACATTTGAGCTACAAACCCATAGAACACTGTACTGTTGTCTACCACAATGCAATGCATTTATGGACCCTTTTCAAATTTCCAGGGTTCTCAGAAGCAGAAATTGTCATAGTATGGTGGTTAAATGGAAACTACAATAAATATCGGTTTTGCATTCCCATTTTCTCCCCAAAAATCCACTATAACCTTTAATACATACAAAAAGGAAAAATGAGAGAGAATGATTGTATTAGAAACACTCGTGCAGCAGCGTTCACTAGTTTTCTATCATTTATAGCCAAGGTAATACAAAACAAATTATAGTGTTATAATCATACAAAATATTTTAAAATATTAAAAAGTCTGCTAGATTTACTATGTTAGTAACCGGTCACCGGTCTGTGAAAAGGGTCAATTTCAACCAATGTTTTTAACATATCCATTGCAACTGACCTGATTATTTAGCCATAGTGCCAAATAAATGTTTTACACAAAGCTGGATTAAAAATGAATGGAAAGTAGCCTATTTATTTCCAGCATGTATTAAATTAAACACTGAACATATGTAAAGACAATATAGTAGTATACATAATATTCTGTGCAGTATGCAGTACGCTAGTATTCCATTTTGAACACAGCCCTTCTGAGCCTCATTATCTGTCTAACACAGACCATCATTCATATAACAACAAAACATCATATCTGCTGGAGAAATTATAGTGAATATTAAATTAAACACATTTGTGTACTTATCGTAATTTGTGTAATTAGTTTAAATGGATATTGTGAATAAACTGCAATGGTTTCTGGACAAAGTAATTATTCACAGCAATTAGTAATCATTCTCTAATGGTGGCTCAGATGAGTTAATTCAGTTTTATAACCGAGAATCAGAATTACACAGAAACCTCAGGATCAGAGGGAATTTAGACTAGGCACATTATTGTGTGAAGTAATAAGATACTAAAACAATTACTTCATGACAATAAAGCATAATGTTTTGAAGAGGATGATGCTATAACCATAGCTTGAAATATTGAGGATAAGCTCGTACCTTTGCACTGTAGTCCCTGACGGAACAGGCCCTTGAGGAGCTTCTTGCAGTGCTGGCAAACGGTGGGGCGCGTGTAGGAATGAATGACAAGTGTATGTGGCACCTTCACTTTAGACAGCAGGATCTTGTCTAACTCTATTGGCCGACCTATATAGGACTGAGAGTTGGAGCGGCCTCTTCCAGGAAAGATGTCCGATGGTGTTTTTTGCTGTGAACAAATAATGTAGCGTATCGTGACATCCAAACAACACAAGGGCTATAAATGTGTTCTCAGTACATTGGTATTTTTAATAATTGTCAGGTTAGGGTAAACTGTTATATTATATTGGGGCAAGTTGTCACACTGTGATGAATTTAGATAATGTAATTCATTACAATTGTTCTATATTTTTTATGCACTTGCTTTTGCACATTTGCCGTTTCAAGAATTGTTTTAGGCTTCATAATTGTTTTACTGTATGTATTTTTTGCTGAAAATCTAACTGGTTGTTTAAAGGCAGGTTCCATTGTGACAACTTACCCCGCTATAGTGTGACAACTGGGGCATGTTGTCACAAAATAACTGTGTTTTTTGGTTTTTAGAAGTTTTAATGTTCAATAGATTTGAGCCAAGACTTTAAGTTATGTATTTATACAGAAATGAACTATTCACTGGAGTAAAGTGTGTGACAACTAAGCTATTCAAATTTAAGAATCGTTTTTGGATGAAACCTGTGACTGTGCTTTTTTTGTCAGTCATTACGTTTTGCAAATGTTAAATAACTCAAAAGCAAATCAAAAGTATTCATTTGTCACACAAGCTCACAGGTACTAACCCGAGCCAAGTCAGCCCTCGATTAGGTGAACAAAAAACACAAGGGCTCTATGAGGTTCATGCTGAGGGAGATTGTTGTATATGCTGAGCTTTGATGAATTTGCATCAACTCAGAACAACAACTTTCTCATCAAGCTGATCTTTAATGTGCTGCTGATTGGCAAAGATGCAGATGTCTTACCACCTGTTGTGAATAGATCTGACATCACGCAGGTGTGCATAATCAACTATTCAATGTGCTCTAAAGAAAGAAAATGATCAATAGCTTCCTGTTGCCATGTTGTACACTTCACCAAAGGCCTTAAGTAGATTCACGTGGAAAGTAAGGCATCGTACAGCTCAGTTCAGCTAAAGTACAGATGCAGTTCATTTGCTGTAACCTGTCTAGGTGTAGGGAACAGATTAGAGAGCAGTTAACAGATGTTTGATTCTGCCGTCAACAGCCGATTAACAGTTTTCTTAAACAAACTCTACATGTGTACCACAACATTTATAGTGTCAGGTTAAAATGTCTTAACCTCTTGAAGAAAAGAACTCTATATCTGGCTTAATGAAATTAAGCTTCAAAACAAAACATCAACCACATTAATTTGACATTTTTTAATATTGCAAACAACAGGGGGTGTATGACAGACAAAATATCACAAGGCGGTTTGTTAAAGTTGAATTACTGTAGTTAGTGCCTACCTCCATGCTAGGACTGACAGGAGACTGGGCAGGAATGAAAGGATGTGTGGGGAGAGGAAGAGAGAGACAGACAGGGTTAATAAACACGACAAGCATGCAGCACTAGCATAGGATAAACAAACGGGGACCAAATCTATGATCTGTCATAACATCAGAGATTGTTAGGGCAATGTAACTGTTGTATTTGTAAGATTCATATGATTTGTATTTTATATTTGAACATTTATCTATGTTGTAACTGAGGAAGAAGGGAGCATTTGATGCAGTTTGGTGTAGTAGATCTAATTTTGTCATCAAACTCACCAGTAAAGCTTCATCGGAGGTGCATGGAGACGGTTCAACAGACACCGAGCGAGTGTTGGTCAGGCCGGTGAGGGACACGTTAGATAGTCGTCGTTTACGGATACCACTGCAGTTGTTTGGGATTTTAAAGGCACACCGTTTGTGGTAGTTCAGCCCGCAGCCTAGTGCAAAGATGGTGACAAAAGACTATCACATGGTGGTCTGTTTCTACTGCTGACAGAAGTGGAATGTTTAGATATGTACCTTCACACTTGAGCCCCTGCCTCACTAAACCCCACAGCATCTCTCCACAGTGATCACAGAACGCTGGAGCTCGATATGAGTGAACGAACAGGGCGTGAGGTCTGATCTGAAAATCCTCCACTGTAGCTGAGGCTGAAAGTTTGAAACAACACATAGAAGAGAAATGTACATTTATAAAGTATCTTCCAGCAGACCAAATCCAGTGCCTTTCTCCTCAGAGCTTACACGTATGTCCATCAATCTGTGATCAAGTATATTTCCATGTCCCCATCATATAATATGCTGTAATACACAATTTGGCTGAGAGAAATCATATTAGCTAGTTTTCATATATCAACAATTATGTGACTGTAAATAATTCACTGCTTTGTAATGGATGTTGTTATTTTTCAAGTTTTAGCTTGAAAAAAAACATGATTTATTTAGAGACATTCCTGGCCCTGATCAAAATGTTTATAACAAATCATGATTTATGGGAAATTTGTTTTCATTGGCATTGATTTTTTCATGTTTTCCTGTGTCCCCTAATTTCACTTCTCTCACCCCCTGTTAGCATTTTCTAATATACCTTTAAAAATGCAGTTATTTAATGACATCCCGAAAGTGAAATCAGCACTTCAGCACATTATACTGTTGTTTTGTATACAAACACAAAGTTAAATGCACATCTAGGTATCTTATTTACCCCTAAATATTGATATTTTACGGTACATATTCGTAACTTTTGATAGGGTAACACCTCAGTGACAATTCTGTAGCTTTTTTCTGAGATTGTAACAATGGACTTGATGAAATATGGGATGTTTTGTGGTATTAGCTGCTTTGCTGAACCTTAAAACATCCTTTTTTAATAAAATTACACAAAATCAAAAGATAAACTGTATAAATTAACCAAAGATTAAATTAGGTTGACACCCTCATATAATAACTCTCAATTATAATTTTGGCTCTCTATTTCCACCCTGTATGGCACCCAGTTAATAAGCAAATAATCACGCTATAATGAATAAAGTGCCTGAGCTTGACCACAGCGTATTTCAGTGCTGCACACGTTCATAGAAATATGTCCTTAAATTACAAAAATGCATTATAATTTTTTTACTTGGAATGAGCCCTGTGTCATGCTCTAGAGCACGATAATAGAGTAAATATTATATAAAAAAATGTATTATAATAATTTTTGGAGAGAAACATAATTTGTGCAAAAATAAATGCTTGATAGAGAGGTATGAGATACATTTAAGTAACATACTTATTCAAAATAACCATGTCACTTTACCCCCAACAGCATGTGGGCTTTTATTCCAAATACTATCCTTTTACTTATTTTAACAGTTACTGAATAAACATTTGACATTCAACCAAACTGAAAATCTTGAGTTTTTTGTCTCTTAATATGTGATCGCTTCAGGGTTTTTCATCAGCTGCACAAATCGGCAACATTTGATGATCCGTGACTCACTTCACTTTAACAACCACAATTACACCTCCCAATGACAACATTAAAATGTATCAAATTGCCTCAAATTTCATTTATTCTCAGCTAACTGTCCTGATACTTGCAATTAACTTTTTATTTGAAGGTGCTTTGGTAAAACCGCATCTGCTAAAAACATCAATGTAAATCCTTGGTAATTCATTAAAGGATATGCGGTACCTGATGAGAGACGTCAAGTTTTGACAACCTTAAACTCTGAAACATCTGTTATTTGTGCGTAATTGTGGTTGTTCAAGTGAAGTGAGTCATAGATCATCCCAAGCACTTAATTTCCAATTTACAACTTAAAATCATAATTAAAGTTGTTTTCCCATAACAACTCACATAAATAATCACACTTTTTGTTTGCATTATTTGGACTTTCGTCTTCATGAGGGAATTTGCTTCGCTCTTAATCCCAGCAGTTCTGAGTAAACATGTCATGATTAAAAAGGCAAACAAATGTTGCTGAGGGAGTTATATCTTTATTTTATGAACCGTCCTCTTTCGAGCTCCAACAAGGCATGTGTATCTTTGGGGTACAGATGGATGAGAGGGTGGGCCAAATCCAATCCATCAATGGCCAGTCTGGCACGTTTTTCCAGTCTCCACAGAACTGCCGCAAGGCCTGGGCAGCAGGCTCTCTGGCCTTGCCTAATTCTAATCAGATGGGTAGACCGTGTGTCTGTCAGGGTTAATGGGCTAGAGATGGTGGTCCCTTTAGAGGGGCCTGTGGTCAAGCACTAATTAATTAAGAACTCATTGTGAGTGTTTGAGAGCTTTAAAATACAATAAAGACGCCTATTAAGAGCTGCATGACATCTCTGTACCATATATTTAACTTGGAATCACGACCTCTAAAAATAATGCTCAATGCAGCACAGCATAATTGTACAGAACAGAGCGAAATCTAGAGATATGAGGAATTTTAATTGCCATCCAACCTCTTCCAAACAAACCCAGCTTTATTTATATTTGCAAATTGTACTATGAAAGGGAAGTGTTTTGATTGGCTCTTGTTGGCTGCATGTTGACAGGACCAATAGCGGCTGAGTGGCGAGCGCAGCGGGAGAACTGCTGCCTCAACGCACGCATGTTGCCTCCTCTCCAACATGGCTTCCCCTAGTACGCTCAAGTAGAATACATTCTGATTAGCCATTCTGCAGCTAAATTACCTCAATTCATTCAAATTATTGTTTTGCCTTTTGTTTAAAGGCCAAGATATGTTTGCAAGTTGAACTACCTGTAAACTGTCATTAAATGCTTCAGGGAAATGAGTATGATGCTGAAAAGGCATCCTGAGTTGACTTAATGCAGATACTTGTTTCTCCAGTCATTTTTTTTCTTTGCTGCCGGTGGAAATTGGAAATGTTCTGGCCCGACAGACTCTAGCCTGCGATTCCTCTCTGAGACAGTTAAGGCAAATCACTTTTTTGCACACATTTTCTGCATACTTCTTAATCAATATTCACGTACGGTTATTAATCCGACACGTTCTGTATGGCACTTGTATCTCCATGCATTTTCGGTTGCGATTATGTTGATCTGGGCACAGCCAAACATCCTGTCAGCGCGCTTCAGTGAAGCCAACCCGTGGTTACTCTAAATTTATCCAGCAGAAAATAGACTTCAAGCAGACTTTAAGGACTGCAACAGACTGGGTAGAGACCCAGCAGAGAAAGCGTAGGTCATATTTTCAAGAAATTATGCTCTTTTTAATTGCTGCAGGAGATACTGTCAAAGTGATAATCCGAGAGATCAGTATTTATTGGCCCGCTTGTTGCGCCTTTTTCAGATTCAGGCCAATTACAAAGCATACAACTTTTGCTTTGAAAAACATATGGTGAGCAAAACCAGATTTATTGCTATCGAATAATACATTTAGGCTTTAAAAGTGCTGTAAAATAATACGTTTACTTAATTAGTAAAGGAAAACTCTGAGCTGGACCATTGATTTACTTTTGCGTCAGTTGCCAGTGAAATTATACCCTTTGAGAAAAGTGACGTGACAATCTCAGGGGGACCTCAGGGCGTGTCATAATTAATAACCGTTGACCTTACTTTGGTGACAGCTGTAAAACTCTTCTGTGTTACTTTACAGTGAAAGCAGCTGTCAAGTGTGTCATTGAGAAGTGTTACTCCGGGCTCCCAAAGGCTCGTCTATGAGAATGTGTTCATCTGGGTGTGTTAATCACCTGATTCATCCTGTCACAGACACGCACATGTACAGAGAAACACACCAGACCTGGTAGAGAGGCTGGGGGGGGTAGAGAGGTGTCAGTCCCTGCTTTATCTCGTCAGAATAGACTTCACTCAATTACCTGACATAGCACAGGGAGGAGAGGGGGAGGAAGGGAGGGGAAGGCCTGCCAAGTGTTTGTAGAAACACTTTAGCAGTGTCAAATGCGATACCTCCATCGCTTCCTCGGCAAAGCAACTCCAGTTTTCACACCGGGTGCAGCATCAAAACTTGGATGCACATCAACTTTTCCAGAGTGGGAAATGGAGGGACAAAAAACAGTCAGAAATGACACAGGAATCGCACTCTGGTGTGTTGCAGACTGCAGAAACTTTGGTGGGTATTGCAGCAAACTGATCTAACTGATCTATAAAACAATGCCACAAATGAGACGACGATGGATGTATATCTGCGCATGGGGCATGACTACATGCTGAGTTAGCTGAGTGAGTAAATTGAATGCACTATTGAATGCGCCACTCACCTGACAGGATAACTTCCACCAGGTCCCCTTCCATAATTTCAGCCGCGCACCTCACCAACTGCAGGATGTTCTCAGAGTTCGGATCATGACGGAAAGAAGAATCTTGTCATACATCCCATAGAAGCCACATTCTGGGAACTGTGATGGAAGAGAAAAAAATGATGTCTGTCAGGTGTTTTTATGGAGTAAAGACTATAAAGTGGGTGGTGTGTAGTTTATGATGGTTAGCTTACATGAGATGCTTGTCTACTGATGCCAGACATTTGTCAAAAAGCCCTGCCTAGTGCCTACATATTCAAATTACAGACAACATTTCTCATACCTGAATCATAGCTACTAAAATACTCAGAAACCGCATTATGATGCTCATGGGACTGACAAAGACTGATTTATAGCATAAAATGCTTTTGGTATTTTTCTTTTTTCTCTCTCTTTTTGACTGCTCCTAAACAGTTTTACGAACAGCAGCCTCACAATCAATTCAATGTCAAAAGAAGAGAGCAACATATTGACTGACCCGTGTAGACCGCTGGGGAAATGGCTCACTAGCCTCATTCCCTATTGATCCCTGCTGGGTTGAGTTGCAGCAACACTGCAGAGAAGGCCTGCATGTAATGGCAAACCTACACAATTCACAAAGAGTACTCACATCTAAGCTATTTGGCTTTTATTACGCCCCAAACAAAAAGATCACAAATAAAAACTACTCTGGCTGTCACAATGAACTTGTATTTGGACTTTGCATTTACATTGACATTAATCTGTAAGATCATACATAGAAAATATATTGGTATATAACTCTGAGTGTTTAGTATCAGTTATTGAAATAGCATATATATATACATATACATACATACAGTATATACATATACACTGTAGATATATAATAGTGTATGGTGCTATATATATAATATAATGTAGTGCTGGGCAATGATTCATCCAAAATAAATGTTTTTGGGTACATAATGTATGTGTGTGTACTGTGTATATATATTATGTACATATAAATACACACACATGCATATATTTAAGAAAAATATTATGTTTTATAAATTCAATATATTTATATATAAAATAAATTATATGAGAATAAATATATACATGTAAATACATATATTTTCAAAATATATTGTATGTGTTATATTGCTATTAAAAATGAAAATTTGAATTAAATTAATTTATGAAGTAGAATTAAAATGCAACTTTTTTATTTTATAATTTAATAATACAATTATATTTTCTTAAATATAATATATATATATATATATATATATATACATTTCACAATAATGTATAATATAATCTATAATGTTTTGTATAATTTTGATCCATTCTTGTCATTCCAATTCAACTTCCTGTGCGTTGTGTCCAATTCAATTCAAATTCTATGAATTTAAAGTCGGCTATCTCTCAAATGCTCAATTTTGTTCAGCCTTTTCCTGAATAAATTCTCTTCACACTTCATAAACACTTTTCTGGTTTGGTAAAAACGCAGCTGAGAGCACATATGTGCTTTATATTCCTGTATGCATATAAACCTACAAAGATTCAGGAAGCCGCTTCGAATGAGATTTCTGAAGAGGCATCTACAGAGAGCAAAGTATGTCGCAGAGCTTAATTCTGTCATCATTTACTCACCCTCAAGTAGTTCCAAACCTGTATGAATTTCTTTGTTCTGAACACAAAGGAAGATATTTAGAAGAAAGTTAGTAACCAGGATGTTTTAAGTCAATGGTGCCCCAGAACGGCTCTGTTTCCCACATTCTTCAGAATACCTTCTTTGTCTTCAGCAGAACAAAGACGTTCGTACAGGTTTGGAACTACTTGAGAGTGAGTAAATGATGACAGAATTTTCATTTTGGGTGAACTATCCCTTTAAAAGGAAGTGAACGAACGTGGAGAAAATCCAATTTCTAAATAAAGACACTGAACAACAGTGACTAACGTTGAGAAAGAAACTGCGGGATTACAAAACAGCTCCATCCAAGATATCCGGATGCTAACAGACCGTGAAAGCATATGATGATTATCAGGCTACAGGTTAACAGATTGAACACTAATCATTCGCCTTGTTCCCAATCCAGCCGAATAGCCGTGTCACATTTATTCACAATTCCAAGTGTGCCATTTTTGCAGTCAGAGCCTCTAAAGAGCATCTGATCAGTGCAAATGTTTCAAGCTCGCTTCAAACCAGAGCGATGACTCTATCATTGTTTAGCAACCCGGCAGAGGAGCTCACCTCCGAACGCCTACACAAGATGTACACTGCACCAAAACGCGCTGTTAGTGTATCATTCACTGAGGCGGTAGACTCGCCTTTTAAAAGCATGCCACCGCAAGCATGCATTCCAAACCAATGCATAGAAATTCGATTCGAGCCCCACACACAGACTCTCCTCCAGTATTCTCACGACATTTCAGCATGTATTAGATTCAATTTGACACCACTTGCAGGACGGAGTATCTGTTTTCACATTTTCTTTTGGTGGTTTAATTGTGCAGATTCCTTCCCCTCTTGTCTAGCTCTAATGAGTGCCACACAATGAGGATACACAGAGGCAAGTGTGCTTTAGAGGTCACCATGACAGCAGCCTCACTGTAACAGTGTGGGTTGTCATGGCAGCGGACACCCAAGGCTCTTTCCTGATTGAGCACTATTCATTTGTTTGGCACAAATGGATGCACATATATCTGCTGCATGTCTGAGCCATCAAAGCCGAAGACACACCGATCCTTGTCATTAACCCCTTGGGAGATGTCTGGCTCCGATCGGTGGAATCCTCTGACAATAACTCTATGTTATTGCCTCTGAGAGAGCTGCCCAGACCCCCTTGCTTGATGGCCTTTCATGACTGTCATTTTCTGCCATCTCTCTGTATGTGTTTTATAGATGACAGGCTAGCGTGGCGAGAAGAACATCAATTTGGATGTTGTCTTCCTTTTAAACAACTGGTTGCTGAAGCTGGTTGTCAGGGTGGAGTGAGCACTTGTGTGTGTTGAAAAAGGCAGGTATGTTGAGAGAGAAAAAAATGGACGGGGAGAGAGAAAGAGCGAGCCAGCAAGTGCTCTGAAAGCTCGTAAGGAGTGAATCATCCGTTCTAACTGTCAACCCCCTCTCGCCTACGCCGTACCAGGCTCAATGCCCTGCTCTTAACGCTAAACCGCCGTTCCTTCCTCCCAGCACCGCTTTGACATCCTAAAGAACCTTAGCCCTTTAATTACTCAAACTAATGATATCAACCTGTCGTCATATTGGGAGACATGCATTATATTACATATAAAATACATATTGGATTACTGCTATTACAATTAAGCTTTAGCATGTATAAATACATTTGCATATCTCGGTGGATGTGCACATGGATATGTTGGATGGTTTGCAATCAATTAACCTTTGCATTGATATTAACGACTTTTAGCCAAGCATGCATGCAAAAACACTATAGCTACATTTTAAATCATATAGGTACTATATTTAAATACCTCTCAAAATTATGTTTTATATAGTATGATTGAAATATGGACATACTATATCCATCATGTTGTCAATGTCATATGACTTACAGTTACAATACAATGGACTTACAATAGGACAGTAGTACAATGGAAGTAGTAGCTAATTTGGGTACTTTTGCATATTGCACAATTTTGCCATTTGCTTTGGCTGAAGGCAATGATTAAAAGTAGTTTGACCAAAAGTGTGTAGGCATTGTACTAGAGGGACCATCTGGTTATTGCTTTGTTGTGGGATGTAGAGTTTGCTCAGAATTATTCATAACCTTGGTAAATATGATCGAAGAAGGCTAAGAAAATAAATCTGTATAGATAATCCTTTTGATTTTTTTAATTTAAAACATTTACAAAAATCCAAGCTTTCATTTGAGGATAAGAATTTAAAATGGAGGAAAAATACCATCATGAAGCAAGTAATCATAGCATTTATTCAATACTTTTTGAAACCTCCTTTTGCCACGACAGCAGTTCTGAGTCTTCACCTATAATGCCTGATACGTTTAGAGAACATCTAACAAAAGATCCTAGAGCATTCCTTCATCCAGAATCTCTACAGACCATTCAGATTTCCTGGTCCATGTTGGTGCTTATCTTCTTCAGTTCACCCCACTCATTTTCTATAGGGTTCAGGTCAGGGAACTTGTTCTCAGTGGCCCTTTTTTTATGTTTGTTTGTGGATCATTGTCCTGTTGGAAGATCCAACCTTGGCCCATTACATGATTTCTAGTATGCACGGTCAGTTTTTAATTGTTTATCTGTTGGTGTTTGATAGAATCCATGATGCCACCTATCTGAACAAAATATCCAGGATTTCTGGCAGAAAAATGGGGCCACAGCATTGAAGATGCAGCAGTATATTTTATTGTTCACACGGGGTACTTGTGTGCACCAAAACCATATTGAGTGTTAGCTGTTAAAAACATTTTTTAGAATGTTAGACTATAGAAGCCAGTCCCATTTGAAGTTCCAGTCGTGTCTGACAACTGAACATGCTGGAGTTTGTTTTTGGATGAGCGAGGAGGATTTGTCTTGAAACCCTCATAAAACTACATGTGATTTATGTAAGTGCTGTTTGCTACTTTTTTAATGAGGCTTTCTGACCCCAAGACTCAGTTTTCAGCAGTTCTCCAGCTGTGATCCTTGGAGAGTCTTTGGCAACTCAAACTCTCCTCTTCGCCCTGCTTTAAGACAAAATAGACACATGTTCTCTTCCAAGCAGGATTGTTACATTTTCTGTTGATTGGAAATTGTTAATTATTGCCCTGATGGTGGAAATGGGAATTTTTTTTAGAGCTACTTTGTAATTTGTGAAGTTCAACAATCTTTTGCTGCACATCAGAAATATATCCTTTGAACTTACTCATTGTGATTAATGATTAAGGGAATTTGTGTTTCCTCATATTCATATTCCTTCAAAACAGGAAGTCGTGGCTGGGTAATTTAATGTTCCTAGTCATCCTGGTGTGATACAAAATGCAAATTGAATGGGAATATACTTCAATCATAAGAATTTCTAGAGGTACCAATAAGTGTGGCAATTGTGTTTTAGAGAAAAATATTTATTTCATAATGTGATTTCCCCCCACTATCACTATTTTCACAATATGTTATTTATTTTTTTTTTTTTTACTTGCAGTTAAAGGTTAGACTTTGTGGAAACTTTTGAATGTAAGATCAAATGGATAAACAATCCAGACTTATTTTCACAGCCTTCTTTGTATAATTTTGAGTATAACTGCAGAAGTGACAATGCGGGACATTTACTACTATGTACAGTACAAATTATACTATGTAAACTTTGACGCCTATTTTCCATTGCATTGGATAATATGTTTTATATGACCAGCTCTGTAACTGGCACTCAGTTTGCCCAGGTACGAATTATTCAATGCAATTTACTCTACAGGGCCCGTTCACTCTAATAAATATAATGAACTGAATAACAGGCTAGTAGATCATTTTATACTAACATATTTCCTTAAGTAGCGACTACATTATTTTCCTTTATACGACATTGCAAACATTAAATGCGATTTTACCAGATTCAGTGCATCTTGAACTTTGATTTTTGTATTGGATCTTGTAGGTTTGATCAGGATGTTCTTATCTAGTCCATGTCTAAATGAAGTTCTGGTAGGTGTAGCTGTATGTTTTGATGAGGTGCACACTGATTCCCTCAGTGTCCGGTCATCAGCAGAAAAATCCCTCTCTATGAGTGCGTTAGTTATTTTCCCCGCTCTAGCTAGAACATGACAGCTGCGCGAATGGATTTTTAAATGCCTGTCACATTTATATTATCATATTTAATATTGTGTAATTTCAGGGGGGGATTATACATAATTGAAATATGCTATATACCTCTGTATAATAAATAACTAGAAGAATAACAAAGTGCACTAAACAGTAAAACTATTTGCACAACAAAGAATGTGTTTAGAATTACAACAATACATTACAATAAAATGATAAGAAATACCCGTGTGCAATAATCAAGCAGTATTACAACCTGTTTTGTACAGCTAAAAATAACCATAAACGAAAGACACCCGAAGCCTCATACATTCAAGCTACAAATGGCTGCACACATACGTTAAAAATAAGGTGGATATAGTAGAGATTTAGGCATATTTGAATGCAGTGTATATGTAAATCTAAACCAAATACTGTCATGTATAATAAGGATGGCCCTGTGACGTGTGTGTCACACATGTTCCATCGTAGCAGTCATATAGGAAGTGAAGGGAAAACAACATAAAATATTAACTTGATGTAAAATCAGGGTGGTTAATGTGACACTTTGCTTCAAAACAAGTTTAAATCGCGTGAGTTTTGCAAACTAAAGATGTGAGCTATCAGCAAAGATGACAATGACAACAGCAGCGCATATGCGGTGATGTCTAACTATATTAGGCTATGGAATCCATGCCAGTAGATGAACAGACACCAGTGACGCACAGACCGTTGTCTTGTAATCAGTTTTGAGGATGATAAATAAGCAAGTGGCTATGAGAAGAGGAGAAATAGCTGTTCACACTGTACCAAAGTCAGTAGAGCAGTGTGGTTTGTTTCCTTGTAGTGCTATGAGCCATTGCGTGCAAAAGCATGAGTGAGTCAAATGTAGCACCACATTGTTTTGGTTCAACTGCTTTTAAATTTATATATGTTAAGCAGATGTAATACCATGAAACATTTTCTTATTCACTGTAAAAATGATTTAATCATTATTGTTTTCCTCCATTTGACTAGTCGCAGTAATTTCTGCCACTTCCAGAGGAGTTCTCTGAGTTTCAATTCGATTTATTTCATTAGTTTCACCATAAGTAAATTCAGAGAGGATGGGTGAAGTGTAATGAACTTAACACTGTTGTAACTTTGGCAGTGAAGTTTGCTGTGAGAAACTGTATGAACGTGCCAGAAGGGAGAGCGAGTTGTACTGAGAAATATAATTTCCAATATTACGCTTTCCAAAACATGTTTTAAAATGTGGCTGATGACTGGTATCTAATATTAAGAATGCTGTCACTGAAGGACCAATAGAGGACAGTGCAAACATTTGGGCTGTTGAATGAATGACTGTGTTCTCTTAAAATAAAAATGCAAAATTCTACAGTTATGACACTCTTATAGTTGCTGTCATACTTCCTCATATCATACATGCTACATTTAAAGAGATAGTTCACCCAAATATGAAAACTCTGTCATCATTTACTCACCTTCATGTCCATTCTGTATGACTTTCTTTGATCTGTGCATCACAGAAGATGATATTTTGAAAAATGTTGGTAACCAGTATTGGTGATCACTAAAAAAAAACTAAGAATATTATCTTTTTTGATCCTTAGAAGTAAGTAAAGGGGAGTACACTATCCATTTAAGGTGACATGCATAATAACAAGCTCTTTTGGACATATGGAGTCTATGAATTAAGAAGACTATGAATTCGGACATACTGCTTTGTTTTTCACATACTGTCCATCTTATTTCACAACACGGAGGCAAGCTATTTCAAACAATTTCCCAACACAGAAGCTAGCTACTTCCTTCTATTTCATTAGCCACTACATTATAAATAACTGGAAGAAAAACAAAGTGCAGAAAACGGTAAACGATTTACACTACAAACCAATGTGTTTATGATGTGTGGTGATGTGTGACACTGTGTCATAACATAAAGCATTTGTACAAAGCACTAATAACTGCAAACAGATTCCATTTAAAATGTACAGAACTATGTAAAATTACACTGTAAATTGGTGAACATGCAATACAAACTATTTTATTGCAATATGTTTCATATTTAAATGAAACACTCAAAACAAACAAAAGTGTGCATTTCAGTTACATCAGTTAGAAATTAAATTAATAAAAAGTTAATTTACAATGCATTAAACTGATCAACAGTGACAGTAAAGAATACTACATTGTTACAAAATTATTTTTGTTAAGAAAATCTAGGTAACACTTTATTTTAAGGTGTCCTTGTCACACTTGTTACATGTACTTGCTATTATAATAACAGTAAATCATTCACAATTACATGCAAGTGATCCTAAACCTAATCCTAACCATAAACTAATTACATCTAGTTAATTAATATTTCTTATTACTTAAATGTATAATTACACTGTAGCAAGGACACCTTAAAATAAAGTGTAACCAAAAATGAATTTAAATAAATGCTGTTCTTTTGAAAATATGTATTCATCAACGAAACTTGTATAAAAATATTAAGCAGCCCAACTGTTTTCGGCATTTATAATAAGAATAAATGTTTCTTGAGCACCAAAGAGTGGATGAATAGTGGCTTTGTTTCCCATTGACTCATGGAAAATATGCATTTAACAGATGGTTTACACAAACCGAATCAATCCAATAATCCATGTACTCAACATAAGAGCAATTCCTGTATAAAACATTTCACAGTTCAAAACATCTGAGAGTGGAAATGTATCATATGGGATAGAGAGCTGTAAAGTACAAGGCTTTGTACATCTACCAGAAAAGCAAACACACTAGACTTCAGAGAGAGCCAGCCAATGAGCCTCGACAGCATGAACCCTAACCACCATCAGTCAATCAGTCTGCCCGAGCCATGTGTAGTCTGCAGGTTAGTAGCTGCTGGCTGTGCTGTAACAACCACTGATCAATACTATTGGAGCACTTCTCCTCTATTCATGCACCCTATACACACACACAAGGAAACAACCATCTGTGTGTTCTGCAGAAGACACTGCTGCTCCATCAAGATGTTATAGACAAGGTCCATCATCACATCATAATAATATCTATAAAAACAAGTTTGAGATAGTTCACCCAAAAATGAAATTTCTGTCATCATTTGTCCTCACTATAAATGTTTAGAGTCCAGTGATTTCACTGTATGGACAAAAAATGTCCTTCAAAATATATTAAGTTCCACAGAAGGAAGAAAGAACATCATATAGGTTTGGAACAACATGAGGGTGAGTAAATTATGACAGAATTTCCTTTTTTTAGGGTGAACTAGCCTTTTAATAAAATCTATACTGATCATTTCTGAATTTGCATATAGGAGCAGAGCACCAATTAAAAAAATTAAGCTAATCATTGAGATGGTAAAGAGCTTAATGTCTCAATTCAAAGCTCACCGTTAAGTTCTTACTCACATACTGTACATATACAAGTGCTTAATCCTGTGCAGAATCATCTGGATGAGCGACACTATAAGATGAGACTGCACACTGTATCTAATTACAGCTCTCTTTTAGGACTGCTAAGATTCTCATTGTCACCTTAATAGCTGTATGTTCACACTTTATTAGTGAGTATTTTACAGCTCTCTTCCTCAGTGCCGACATGCCCACTAACTAACCCTTGGCAAAGTGCGCTCGGCTGGAGACAGCGCAAGTTCTGTTGGGCTTTGAGGTGCTACAGCAGATCATTAAAATAACATGACAGGCTTAGCGGGTGGTGCACCTCTAAATTGACTTCATAATTTTGATATTTTGCCTATGATAGGGTGAACTGGACTACCTCACACAGCATGAGGTGCAACAATCATGAAACAGTATATGTAAGTCAAGCTTTTGTGTGCTTCTCCAATCACTGTACTGCTTTCATATGAAATTAACAACATTTAAAGTCTTGAATTAGATTCTGATAGTGACTTTTTTGCCTTGTTGCAAAAGCATGTTTCATTTAAAGGGTCAATAAGGATGTCCACACAATAAAGAAAATGTGGTGTAACCATCAATTACAAGTAATAACATATTTTACACTCTGAATGAGTGTACAGGTAAATATAAGTAAAAAAGACAAGTACATTAAAATTATAAGTATTCATTTATTTGATCAAAAATACAGTAAAAGCAGTAATATTGTGCAATATTATTACAATTTAAAATAGCTGCTAAATATTTTTTCGAAACTTAAAGGATTCAACAATGAATAGAACGTTAAAAAGACCAGTGTTTGTTTAGAATTTAATTTAGCAACATTCTAAATGTCTTTAATGCCATTTTGATCTATTTTTACATCGCTGACCCAAAAAATGACCAAGGATATTTCACCCCTTACATACATATATCAGTAAATCAAACAAAAAGTGCTAAATGCTCATGTAAAGTTCATGGTGATGCTTTAAGGTTCAACTCCAAGTGACTCAAGTATACCTTTTATAGGGCTTTTTCAGTAAGTGGATGTACAGCCTAAAAAAAACACTACATGATTGTGTTTGTGCTTGGCTCTACTGAAGAGATAATTGTGTTTTCCAAACCCCGCTTGAACACCCATGAAAATGATGTAACCTCCCAGTAAACTGCATTGGCACTGAAACAAACACTATATATTTTTAGTCATTTCAATTACTGCAATATACAGTGTTCACTTCAATACTGAAAGCAATTAACAAGTTTCTTTTGTTAACTCTCTGTCGTATTTCCAAGTTGGGTCCATATCTCAATAATTATATTAAATAAAAGAGCAAAACTGAAGACCTGAGCTCCATATGGGTGCACCTTACCTCAGAAACACATTTGAAGACAGAGCCACAGTATATATATACAACAACAACAAGAATCCATTCAGCCACCTGATTGGCTGACAGACCAAAGGGTGCTTTGCAGTGCGCTACACATTGTTGAAAAATCAAGATGAATGGGATGCTATGAAGCCATGGTTCTCAAAAACAGACGTAAGCGCACACGTACACGCTTGCACACCGTCATGTATCTCATGGTAATGAAAGCTCTTTGAATACTCTCCAGAACAGCTGCTCAACAATGGGCTATGTGCAGCTCTCATCTCTCACCCCAGTGTGTGCGTGTGTGTGTGTGTGTGTGTGTGTGTGTGTGTGTGTGTGTGTGTGTGTGTGTGTGACCCCACCACACATGGCTCTCGTCATCATAATGGCACTCAGATAAGTACTTCACAGGCAATCATAATCAGTTGCCAAGCAACTAGAAAGACTCACATAGAAAGACCAGTGCTGGAAGATGACCATATAAGCTAATATCGATAATTCAAAAATAACGTCTTAGGCAATGTAAATGTATAATTGCGTTAAGATCTACAGCTTTCAAAGCCTATTTCGTCGCAACACTGTGAATAGCAAAATACACGGGTCTTTTTCCCACTTCCAGAGAGACTCCAAGTGCGTCAATAAACCTAGCTCCACGACAACGAGGATCTTTTTTACTTGTTTTAGACCCATGATGGGTGCATTAGGCTGACATGAAATCACTCGTCAAACACAAGTAGCTGTTCCGCACAGCTGTCATCAGCTATGCTCATCTGCCAGCCATGTCTATGCTATGGACTGAGCAATGGATCGGTTAGCGCTTAGCATGAAGAGTGCGGCAGCCCCGCTGATTAATAAGAACACTTTGAGGAGCGGTAATGCAAAAAGGTGCAAACTTCAAACAAAGGCGCTATCACTTTAATTAAGCCTGATAATCCAGAGCACTAATGGATTCACAGTCTATTAGGCAGCCCCTTGATAGCACTAAGGACTTTTGTCAATGTGAGAAAGAAGAGAAGTGGTAAAGAGAGTTTTCATTTCTTTCACCACAGGTCATAATGCTGCCCTTTGTTGCTAGTTTTATGTGCTCCTTATGGTAAATGTATGGAGTGATATATATATTTTTTAAACCTATATTTCATATAAAGTAAATTTTCAAATCGCTTTAAGTAATCTCATGTGCGTGTCTCATAAATTGGAATCGCTTGTTCATTCTAAGTATTCATAGAAAATCTCCCAGAATACGATTCTGAATAACTGAATCCATTCACACCAAGGTTGATAACTACAACAATAACCTCAAAATTTAACATTGTCATCATTTACTCACCCTTATGTCATATTAAAACCTGTATGTTGAACACAAAAGAAGAATTTTAAAAAGAAATTTTAAAAAGAAAAAAAAAGAAGAAATCCAAAATAAATGTATTTTACATTTATTCTTTTAGCAGACACTTTTATCCAAAGCGACTTACAGTGTATTCAGGTTATACTTTTTTTTGTCAATATGTGTGTTCTCTGGGAATTGAACCCACAACATTGACTATTCTTCAACATTTTGAAGAATTTTGAAGAACCAAACAGTTGTTGGTCCCCAACATTGACTTTCATTGTGGGGAAAGAAATACTATAGAAGTCAATGAGGACCATCAACTGTTTGATTAATTCAATTCAAGTTAGTCCTTTTCATGATACCAATCATTGCAAAGCAGCTTTACAGAAAATATGAAGTTCTGCATTACATTTAGGAGTAGGTTATTAGTGGTGACTGTGGCAGAAATGTACACTAAGAATCATGCTTTTAGTTACAAATTACACGTAATCAAACAAACGGTGAACACTTAACTGCAATGAGAATATGTTGCAATTAAACTTTGCGATTAAGAAAAATTTGGTAGTTTTATCATCATTCTTCAAAACATATTTTATCTTTGACACGAAAGAAACTCATACAGGTTTGGAATGGCATGAGGGGAGTAAATGATGACAGAATTGTCATTTTTGAGGTGAACTATTTCTTAAATTCAATCAAACCTGCAACACATTTTCACTGTCCTTTCAAAATGTTTTTCCTCAATCTGACCTTTATAATCTTGCAGGTTCTGTGATTAAGTTTTCATTACGGCAAACATCTTCATGTTCTGTTTCTCAAATGAAAATATAAACACATCTTCAGCTATAAATCTACTTGTATTTATATAAATCCCAGCACTGACAAACGTATAACCATCATGTTAGCTTGGAAAGTTTTGCACACTGTATTATTATGACAGAAATTCTACCCCATTCTTTAAGTTGGTTCATGGTCAAGCAGTCTTGTTCCACCTTTCATGACTTGTTGAGATTTGACTGAGGGTGGTCCTTGATCCGTACAGCTCAAGATACATTTGTTATCCTCTCCTGTACTTAAACTGCTCTCTGGCTCAGACCTTAACTTGTTTCATAACAAAGCAGCAAAGCAAAGAGAGGCTAAATGAAGTTGTAACTAGTTGAAGTTGATTGCCAAGGCCGTCTTATGTGTAGAGCGTCTTGTCCTTAAAGGGAGAGTTCACCTAAATGAAGCTTCTGCTTTTTTCTGTTAAACACAAAAGGTGAATTTTTGAAAAAAATGTCCCGTTGCCCTATTCAGTATTATGAAAGTTACCAAAAGGGCCATAAGCCTCAACAGTGACATAGTTTAAGTCACTGTTAACATTCGCCTGAACTCTTTAAGATAATGGTTAAAAACTGTGGTTTTTACATCAATTTCGCAGAAGAACCATTATGGGTTCCCCAAAGAACTTTTCAGTGAACAGCTCTTATTTTTTATTTATTTTTTTGTAATCTACAGAACCTTGTTCCACTGTAAAGGACCTTTAGTGCAGTGGAAAGCTTCCATTGATGTTAGAGGTTCTTCATGGAACCAATGATGCCAATAAATGTAAAGAGAGCAGAGAGCATGAATGAATCGTTCTTTTGAGTCAAATCCTTTTGATGAATCATTTGATCACTAAACCAATTTAACCTATTTGTTTATCAAGTTCTCATTAAAGCCATCTAAAGCTATGGAATATAACACACAAGTTGCATTGACTACTTTCAGAATATTTTTGACATTTTAAGACATTTGAAAGCTCCAATCCTCATTAATTATAATTGCACGGACAATACCTTTTAGTACTTTATTAAAATGTCTCCTTTTGAGTTCGATGGAAGACCGAAAATCATGCAGGTTTGGAACAACATGAGGATGAGTAAATGATGGCAGAGTTTTTATTGTCACTATTCCTTTAAAGAAAAATCTGCCTGTATACGACAGGGAATTAAACATATGAAGAAACTGAACAGTTATATTGTTAGGATTACATTCATCTGTTGTCACACATCAGACTTAGCCTATATGTAACAATAAAAGAGAAGAGAAGCAAATGAAGTGTGACTCAAAGTGACATTTTCGTCTGAGCTGCATGTTCTTTTACATATGAACACCTGTACAACAACACAGTACTGTGGATAGACATACGAAACTAGTTACTACCTCCAAGCTGCGAACACATTCTAACACATACAACTAAATATGCATGCAACAATATAGGCACAGGATTGTTTGAGACTGCCTGCACAACAATCCCACCTTCACCTCATACACACTTATTCAACATCTCACATCGAACTATTTAAAGTGTTAAATGCTCTGAGTGCTTATGCTCAAGAGAGCCTCCCCATCTGAGAACCTGTATACAATGTGTTGAAGGAGCTCAGGTTGCAGATCTGTTGTTCTCATTCGCATTTTTTTCTTCTAAATATATTTAAACAAGTACTTCTATTTTCCAAAACACATACTGACAACGTCAGGCCTAAAACAAAGGGTGTTTCTTGTTAATCGTCACATGATGCTTGTTGTTGTTATGCTTATGCTCTGCATTTTAACACCTGTATGTCTTAAAACACTACAGACTGCAAGCTCTGCACTTTGTGTCGCAGAATCAACTAGGAAGCCTCAAGGGAGGGAATGAGATTTTGGAAAAAACAATGTTTGATAATGGTGGGAAATGATGTTGTTGTCAACACCTCGCGTCTCGTCAAAAACTTTGTAAGACACGCGCAATGAGTAATATTTATGGAGTTATATATTCTGGTGTCACAGCACAGGTGCTTACAAAACAGAATACGCATTTTGCTAAAATATATTAATAACTGTGCAGATGTCATCGTATGCGCCTTTTAAGGGGTGGTGACAATCTGACTGCTGTGTTATGCGATTTCTGTAATTATGAATCTACACAGAAGTGTTATTACAAGTGCTTGTGAGTTCACGAGCTCTTTTACTGCATAAAGGTTGTCAGATGTGGCTTTCAGTTTCATGTCATTCCAAACACAATAAAGTTACACAAAAAAGTTCAAACCATAGCGATTAACTATATTTAAAAATATTAAAGTTATTTATCTGAATGCTCATTTCCATAGTAGACAGTAAGCAATGAATTTTAAGCCTCAAAAAGTCCATATTAAATATATAATGTTATTCACTAAAACCTTCGTTCCAAACCAATAACAACTTCTTTGTGACAGATGGAGGCCAAACTAGACACCATTTAAGAAGGAGGAGGGCAATAAACTTCACAGAATCTTGTGTATCGTAATGTTGGACCCAATATTTTGGAATTGTAGGGGTGAAGAAGAGTATGGAAAATAGCAAAGATGGAAAAGACTGTTAAAAGAACCTTTCCATCTGTATTTGGAGAACTATGAGGGCAGGTCATCTTTTTTGGGCTACATTTTAGGTTAAAATTCAGTTTGCTTCAGAAGATCACAACTTCTGCCAATAGAAAATTGTCATAAATGTATAGTGTAATATTGCCAAAACAATAGCCTATAGTCTATCTCATGGTAAAACTCCACAACAACAATGCAGATATGATGTTTTTGTTTAGTAATTTCAATCCATTTAATCAGATTATTTAACAAATGCACAGCTTGAATAAATTCACCGCCACCTTATACAACTGTTTCATCAGGTAAGCCAAAATAAATCTTGCCTAGTGTAGCATACACTTGTAGTGTAGCGTGTAGGATATCCTAAACATCACCAAACAAATCATAAAACCTCTGGACATAATCCACGGAATTGTTTAGAAAGAAGCAGTTAGGACTGGAGAGACAGGCTATGTTGTGTTAGTACAAGCCCTCCACTGGTTCAATAGGTGTCCAACGTCACCATGACGTCATCGCTGTCAATGGAAAATGCAGTGCAGAACACTTCATGATGCTACACATGCAGTGTGTTTCTGTTGCTCCAGTTTATAGAGTAAACTTACAGCACGACAATAATTCATTTTAACCGCCATTTTCTGTCATTTTCTTTATCTGTCTTTCATCTTCTGAAAGTTTAAAGCCTGTATGTTCTGCTTATCCTAAATAAATTCACGATTAGGGTGATATTTTAACAGATGCTGCCTTTAAACACTGAACCATTATATATAAATAAAACTTTCAAGTTCGAGGTAACTCAGAATTCTGAGTTTGGAAAGAAAATAAGTACCAAACGTGTAAGCAGTCTAAAAAGTAAAAGTTATTTCCAAACTCGGTTCTTTGATTATTTAGAATGATATGGTATTTTTACGTGAACGGCAATGAATGCAACATGAGGCATTTGGAAAGTGTTACCTTCTGGTCCACGATGGAGCATGCCATCTCTCGGACCTGCGCCAGACTGAACTCGCCGGAGTCCAGCAGCACGGGTTCCCGGCTCAAGCCGATCTGGATTTGGAAGGAAATGCCTTGCGACCCCGGGAGGGGGCTCGGCGGTCGGATCACCGGAGGCACGCTCATATGAATCCTCTGGTGTCAACACACAAGCACGCCTGGAGTCTGAACAGCGATCAGATCGGGCTGTTTGATCGAGTTCACACACCGGTTGCGCAAACTGAGGCAAAACTTCAGATCTCTAAAGACGTTCAGAGGCTAAACAGACGAAAAAGGCGAATTTCAAGCAAAAACGCTGGCACGGAAATGCTAAGAGTTATTCGGACATTGAGAGGCGATGATGATGATGGAGATATAGACGTCAGATATGTTTAAAGTGGGCTCTGATCAGACACCGCCTCCTGGCTGGTTGCTTCATCACGGAGGCTCAGATGCTGCTGCAATGGCGAACGGGGATGTGAATGTCAAAGTTTCTTTGCTGTGGATTCATTCTTGACACGCTGAAACATAGATAGATTTTTTTTTGTTTACAGGTTATGTGGAATAGATTTAAATCAAAATTGCCATGGTAACCATAGTTTCCGCCAAAGTACTTCCGCAAAACCATGTGGGGCATCCTTCAAACAGTGTAAGAAGATTTTAGAATATTTGATTTATATAACACGTGTGGCCAATGCCGCGTTATGATTGTAGTTTACTAGATTATTAAAGAGTGCTGCTGTTTGGTTGCTAGTGTGGTTTTTAACTGCCCACGTTCACCTTGAGTCCCTCTGTCAGTTTATGGGACGTTTTAGTCCAGACCAAAAAATTATCATAGAATGATTCTTCAGAGATTCTAAATTATGCTGATTTACTGCTCAATTATTGGTGCTCATTTATTAATAATGGTTCATCCTATTATCGATTTTTGTTCCTTAATATTTTGTGGAACATTTATTTAAAATATGTGTGTATGTACGTGTATATTTACATTACATTATATGTTTTACTATCACTTTTGACTAATTTAATGCATAATTGCTGAATAAAATCATTTGTTTTTATTAAAACACACACATACCCATACCCCAAACATTCAGAAATATTAAACAGCACAACTGTTTTCAACATTGACAATAATAATACATGTTTCTTGGGCACCAACTCAGCATATTAAAATGATTTCTGAAGGATCATGTGACATTAAAGACTGGAGTAATGGCTGCTGGAAATTCAGTTTGCATTTACAGTGATAAATTGCATTTTGAAATATATTACAATAGATTAAAAGTTATTAAAAATGTTCATAGTATTTAACAATATTAGTGTTTTTACTATCTTTTTTGAGCAAATAAATACATACATGCAGCCTTGATGAGCATAAGGGACTTCATTCCAAATCATTCCAAACTTTTGACAAATACTATGCACTCTCGCCAAATGGGTGTGTGTGTGTGTGTGTGTGTGTGTGTGTGTGTGTGTGTGTGTGTGTGTGTGTGTGTGTGTGTGTGTGTGTGTGTGTGAGTGTGAGTGAGAGTGAGGAGTAGTGAGTGAGTGAGTGAGTGAGTGAGTGTGTTACCCTGCACCACAAAACCAGTCATAAGGGTCATTTTTTTTAAATTGAGATTTTTACATCATCAGAAAGCTGAATAAATAAACTTTCCATTGATGCATGGTTTGTTAGGATAGGACAATATGTGGCTGAGCTAAAACTATTTGGAAATCTGGAATCTTCATGGAACATGATATTTACTTAATATTAATGATTTTTGGCTAAAAAAAATTGATAATTTTGACCCATACAATGGATTGTTGGCTATTGATGCAAATATACCCGTGCTACTCATGACTGCTTTTGTGGTCCAGGGTCACACATATATGTGTGTGTGTATATATATAAACTAAATAAACACACACTACATATATAGTGTTTACCCTAATGCAGCCCAGTGTTCACACTGACAAGGGAACACCAGTTGTAGCTTTTTCCCAGACAGAGTTGAGTGGTTCATTAAATGCCTTTTATTTAGATTGAAACTTACCCATTAGGATGTAAATAACTCTGACCAGGCTTGAGTGGGCCAACTGTGTTCATGCACCTCCGTGTGTGCCGGCATTTTGTAAACAGAAGGGCTCAAGGACGTGTAGTTGCTAGGAGAGAGGCCAGCTGATGCACGCCTCCCACGCATGAGCAACTGTGTGTTCATCCCTGCTATGTAGTACCATACAGAAGGCCACCGATATCACTCCATTCAATTAGAGAGATCACTAATAGGACTGCTTGTTTTAGGTCAAACTAGACCCACACAGGCTTACCGCTTTGTCAGAGAGCAGACAAATTTCCCCAAACAAATGATGTGTTGATTGCAACATTTGTTTCTTTCACAACAGGAAGTGTTATTTGTAGATATATTGTTGGCTGGCTGTCAAAAGTTTTTTTTTTTTTTTTAATGAATGACTACAAAAGTTATTAGGATTTTTTTGTCTTAAGATCTTTCAATGGGTAATACAGTACGCTGTGAACACATTTCTCAAGTCAACTGTACTGTTTCACAGGCTGGTGGATTAATTACAATCCATTTGCGATAATTAATAATCCATGTCCTTTTTAAAATAGCTAGCTGCCTGAACACTAACCTTTAGAGTAATTTATTATATGTAAATAAATGGATAGTTGAACCAAAATAGAAAATTCTGTCATCACTTACTCACCCTCATGTCATTGAAAACCTATAAGAGACTGTTTTGTCCATACAGTGTTAGTCAGTCAGGTCTAAAACAACACTGAACCCCATTAACTTTCATTATGTGGACAAAAACACAGAGACATTTTCAAATGATCTCCTTTTGTAAAAAAAATCATTAAGGTTTGGAATGGCATGAAGGTAAATGATGACAGAATTGTATTTTTTCTTGTGTTAATTAGTTTGCAATAACTCATTGTTATTTATTACTGCATGTTTTTCTTTCACTTTGCAGATTTTTGGTTGATTTTGTGAAATACGTTGCGACGATCGACCACGGCACAGCATTTTGTTAAGGTGACGCCAACATCTCGCATGCTGCTTCAGTTCCAGGTGTCTAACCTTTCCATGCGCATCGATTCTTGTTTGACTCCGTAAACTCTTCATGACATGCAATTTCTCATTTGACAAAAGGAACTCAAATTATTCCACTCATAAGACTGTAAAATAATCTTCCTTAAATAAGTCTAAATTACAGAAGACAGGAAGTCAAAAGATTATCGGAGCATGTCACACAGAAAGAGCGAGAAAACGCTGGCATATGCCAAAGCACCTCTTGACAGATAATAAGGTTTCTCTGTGTTAGGAGCCATTACAGGTCAGGACCCCCAGCAGCATGTCATGATGACTTCTAATTGCAATTTATGTAATAAGTGGGAAAGAGTTTTAGTAACATGGTCGAAAATGGAGAATAAATGATTAGGGGCTTGGCAGAAATGACAGTTTTCAGTTTAGTACCTCGCTCTCTCTCTCTCTTTCTCTTGCTGTGGCTCACTCAGCAATTAACTCAACGCCCATTACATCCTCAGTGCTGATCTGACTGACAGGGAAAATGTCTATATTTATAATTATGGAGAGTGGAGTGACTGCTCCATCAAGCATTTTTGTGACATGGAGGTTTTGACTGATACGGTTGGTGTCAGGTGTGGCATCTTGGGGCAGTGGAGGTTGTGCTTTGGTTTGGTTAAAGATGCATTTCCAGTAAATGTATATTTTCCTTACAGAAATAAATAAAAAATGATCAATTAGTGCATAAGAGGAAACTCAGTACTACAGAGTACTACAACATTTGCATATCATTAAAGCCGAAATAAAAATAAATGAAACCTAAATAGTAATTATATTATTTTATAGTGCTTTTCACAATACATAATATCTCAAATTATGTTTACAGAAAATGCACATTTCTACAAAACAATTCAATGAAAACTTAAAGGTGTTCACCCAAAAATTCTGTCATTAATTACTCACCCTCATGTCGTTCCAAAACTGCAAACCTTCATTCGTCTTTAGAAAACAAATTACACAAATTAAGATGAAAATTTGATGAAAAGCTTTCTGACCCTGCATAGACAGCAACACAACTACCACGTTCAAGGCCCAGAAAAGTAGTAAGGACATCAATACAAATTTCCATGTGACATCACTGGTTCTAATCGTAATTTTATGAAGCTACGAGAATACTTTTTGTGCTCAAAGAAAACCAAGCACCACACGCATGCAAAATTGTTGAATAAAGTCATTATTTTGGTTTTCTTTGCACACTAAAAGTATTCTCGTAGCTTACAGCATTACTGTTGATCCACTGATGTCACATGGACTGTTTTATCAATGTCCTTACTACCTTTCTGGGCCTTGAACGTGGTAGTTGTGTTGTAGAGTCAGAAAGCTCTCAGACTTCATCAAAAATATCTTAATTTGTGGTCTTATGGGTTTGGAACGACATGGGGGCGAGTAATTAATGACAGAATTTTCATTTTTGGGTAAACTATCCTTTTAAATATAAAAAAATAAGAAAATGTGAAATGCAAAATTACTCAAATTTGTCAACAAATATGAAAATATATTTTTTAAAGATAATTCAAAACATTTATAAAAGCTATATACTATAGAAATAATTCTAAAATATGATGTAATATAACTGCATTACCACACTCAGTTACTTCTTCTCATCCAAAATCCAACCTTAGACTGAGCCAAAAATATAATTGTGCAAAACATTAAAGTTCAAGGACCAAGTGAGAAAAAGATGCACATTTTTCTGAATAAGTGTACTCTAAATATATAACCATATATATAGAAACTCCAAAGAATCACAAATATTAATAACAATAATTTTTAATTGATGTAACACCTAATCATATTGTGATCCAAAATATCGCTATAGTACTATGATCTGGTTATATGCATTTATCATTTGGAAATATTCAGATCATGTCGAACCATGCATAAACCTAAGCATCTGATTAATTTTAAAAACAGCTGTTTTTTTCTTTATTTAAAGCTCAGAATCAACTTTATCTCTATAACAAACAATGTAAAATCACCACTCGTCAAATATAGGGTGCACACAGATCTGAAATAAACTCGTTATGGCAATCAAAGGGTTAAAGTGAATGCATCAAAGGAAAATAAGCATGTCTGATGTGAAACCATTGTTTGACAAGAGCCACTCATCAATCTTTTGTGGGCCTCTTCAGCCACTGTGCCCTATCTTCATGCTCAATCTCATTCAGTCCTTCATCCCCTGACCTTTTGTTAGCATTCATTATCTTTTCTGCAGACATCTTCAAAGCTAACAAAACTTACAATTCAAATGATTTGCAATTGGTTCCCTGCTTTCCCATGAAACTGCGCACTATTTGTTAATGCTCAGGTTCATGTGCAGTGGGTAATGCAAAAGGTTCATTTATACGATAAACTATTACATTTTGTATTTATTTATTTTTGGATATTGTGAGTGAGATTGACACTGACAGCTCGTCGTTCCAGCACAAACTTTGCTGTGCAGATCTTGTTTATTTAGTATGTGGTCAGCAGGGATGCATATTAAATATCTGGAGAGACTACTTGAGCGAAAAGTCTTCATTTCGTTGGCTGATTCTGTTTGTTTTATATTCATTGTGATTGTGACTTTGGCAGCGATTTAAATCCCCACAGCGAAGACGCCTTTTCTGTAATGACACTTCTGAGGACTCTGCAAAAAGGTCCTGTTTAGAATGTTGTAGTTTTGCTGGGTGAAATTCAAATAACAATAGGAAGCATATATAACAGGGTATGTAAATGCCAATACCCCGATAGATGTGTGAAGTAAAGTGTTTTGGGTTGGGCCTGCACATAGTCAGTCTATTGTGTTTGTGCAGCATTTAACCGCATCATATCGATTGGTGGAAAAGATATTGAGAGAGAAAGAACATTTGGGGCCTTAAATGCTGCTGTTTCTGTTTGATGTTAAAATTAATTTCATTTTAAATTCTATATACATTTTATTTTAATATGAAAATATTTTAAATTATTAATAAAAATGATTGACCCTGTATGACCTATTTTCTTCAAAACGTTATTCTGAATAATGTTTCAACAGTTTTTTTTCTAAGACTTTCATTTATGGACTTTCCTTTTTCACACACGATGACTGAATATTACATTTTGGGTGAACTATCCCTTTAAGGCCATGTAAAGGTGCTTGTGGAGACAGATGCATGACTGTAATTAGCTATACAGTTGATTCTTGATTGCATCGTATTTGTTTTAGGGTGTAGATGAAATGATGTGGCAAGTTGTTTGTGGTTTATGCATGTTTGTTTGCAGGTGTGTGCATATAATGTGTATCTTCTCCGTGATCTGTCTCTTGTACTTCTGGAACCTACGGGACATTTAATTTGAGGCCTAGGGAATCCTCTAGAGAAAATGTGCTCACAAACAAGTTTACTTTGAAAAACAGATGTAGAGTCACAGAGCCCTCTGCAGAGGATTTATAAATCTATACGGATTATAATACATGGACAATGGAAGTGGTGTGCTGAGGAAGTCCATTTAATACCATAGAAATAAAACACAAAACTGGTTTATGGAGGGCTAGAATGGCTTGGTTATATGCTAACTAAAGATTCAAATAAAATTACCTTTTTAGTTCTTTAAGAAAGAAAGAAAGAAAGAAAGAAATAAAGAACGAATGAACGAAATGATTTAAATTCATTTTCATGCATAATAAACAATAAATCATCTAATATTTTATTACATCAAGCAAATATGAAATGGATGGATGGATGGATGGATGGATGGATGGATGGATGGATGGATGGATAAAATGTACTGTATAACCGATATATATTTCTACATAAAGATATATATTATTTTATATACAATTTACTGTATGAATGACAGATATTTATATGTATACAATATACCTTTACTTAAACATACAAATATTAAAGCTTGTATAGTTGTGTAGTAATGAATAGTTGTGTAATACAACTATTAAAGCTGGCTATTTATCAACAATTGGCATGTTTAATTTTCATAACATCATGACGAAACACGATTATGCCAGTATGTAAATAGTTGACATGATTACAACACCCTCGCATGAGAAATTGCTTCTTCGTTATGCTGGCCAGGGCTTATTTTTGATACTTAACTGGGAAATTGAAAAGCAAACATCTGAAAACATATTGCAACACTGCCAGGGGCGGTCCCTCAGCACCGCAAATAAAAAACAACAAAGTGCACCTTTAATTATTTTGTGTCTCCCAATAACAACTTTAATTGGCTTGCGGAGGCAGGCAGGGACTGTGGAAGCATAGCTTGCGTTCAGTTGGGACTTGAAGAGGATGGCTACTGTCCCCTAATGGCTCACATCACTAGTTCTACAGTCACAGGCCGCTAATGACTCGCTTGTCACCCATCTCGTTAGCACGGGGCAGACCTCAGCAGGCCCTCCCCTTGCCCAGTCGCCAGGGACAGGCCTAATTGGGTACAAGGTGTGGCTGGATTTAGGGCGGATGGTGGTCACTGTTGCATGTATGAGTACACTTGATAATAGATTCCCGGGAGACTGCATTAATCTACAGTTTCAAACCTGTAAATTGAACACCCCCGCTCTGCCCTTTCTCTTGCCGCTCCTAACAAACCATGTTCTTTGGTTCAAATGTATGGAGTTGTTTGTTTAGGATGCAAGTTGTGCATTCTTTGATTTGGCATCACACAACAACTCTGTTGACTTAACATTTAGACTGTAGAGTTTATAATTATACAGTGGTTTGCAAAAGTATTCAGACCTCTACCCAATAACCTGCAGGTGCCCCTCGTAAAAATGCATGAATATGAATTAAGCATATTTTAAATGTGTTTCATTTGTACCTGCTCTCCAGAGGACTTTCTGTCACAATATTATGTCAAGGAATGTCTATAGGCAGCAAAAGTATGCCAAGTACAATTTTCTCATTTGAGCCGATTCATATTCTAGAATTTCCTGACCCCTGACATTTTTCTTTCAAAAAGCACAATTTTAAAAAATCTATTATTTGAATGTCACATTGTTTATGTCAGAGAACATTCTTGACAAAATGAAATGTAAATATGCTATGGGAACAAATGAACTCTTTTTATTTTGAAAAACGACATTTTGCTTTAATCATTTGGGAATATGTACCAACTTCAAATCATATTTTTTCACACTCGTAGACATATTAACCACATTCTCAAATACATTAAAATCAAGACATTGATTGACCAAGGTAGAAACATTTGACCTTGTCACGCTTAGTCCACTTGATGTTAATTTGACCCATTTTTGTGCCATTATTCTGTAGCTTTTCTCCAAAATAGTTTTTTAGTACATCAATCATTTTGAATTTCGGCTACAAGATGCGTCTTGGTCTCATCTTACCAGACTGTTTTCTTACAACACAACTAGGTTGTGTTTCTACTAACGGTTACTATGCTGCACAGCTTTTCTCCAGTCTTCGCTTATGAATCTTTCCTCTTTCAAATGATTGCTGGCCTTGCTGGGGCATTTTTAGGTACAAACTTTTCTATTTAGTCTCTCTAGCTTCCTGATAATTACCCCAGCCTTGTTCACTGTGGACATCCAAACACTTGTATACTTGCAAACCCTTTTCCTAATTTTTGCATTTGTTATCATGCAACTCTAACTTCTTTGGAATGTCCTTTAATATTTAATTATGCCTTAATGCTGGTATGTTTTTCCTCAAATAAAAATAGTTTTTAGCTGTTATACATAGAAATGCAAACTTCTGCATTTCAAAATTCAAATTAATTCAATAAAATTAAGAGAAACTACTAAAAATGTTAATACTTTAACAGACCATTTTATTGTATTTAACAGACCCTCTGCTCTCATCAATGTATCATAACAAGTGAATCATTTGAATTTAACTTAAAAATGTCTTACGCTGAGGTACTGAACTGCTAGAATGAAACGGCTGCAGTTACACACTGCAGACTAAAAGGGTGGACATGAGCTGTTTTTGGGCTGAATGAGTGGCATGTGTGTTTATATTTTTGTGATAGAAATTAACTGTTTATATGTGAGTTGTGTGAAACTGCTTGGAATGCAATAGAGGAGTGTATAGTGATGATAGTAACTGGTAATGTACTAATAGAACTATAGTAATGTATGTTTAGTAAACACAATAAAACCACACATTCAGGCATACATTTGGACAAGATATATATACTTTCCTAGATAACAAATATGTAATACAAATAATGTAATGATTGTAACTTTGTCAAAATCACCATTTGATTTTGTGTTGTAATTTTTTAACGTAATATTTTCAATTTCTGTAGGCCAAACCAATATTGTATTATTTCTATATGCTATTTTCTTTCTTTCTTTGGTATTTAATGTGCCTAAGGGCCTATAAAGAAACTGACACATTATTCACTGTATAAATACAATGGATTTTCTGGAGTAAAAAGCGTGTAGTCCCAGTGTCCTTTACATTACGTCTTTATACAATCTTGTTTTAAAATATTTATTTAGCTCTCCATCATAGCTTTGCATTACACATCTTGCAGTGTCATATTTGGTGGTCTAATTAATCTTCACAAGGGAGAAATTTGCCAAGAGTCTGTCACCCGGTGGCCATTTTGATAGGTCCTGTCAGGGAGATACGAAGCCACGCATTTTAGTTTCTGCTCTCCTTTGCCCCAGCAGGCAAATAACCAGTGACATGTTTTCTGTCAGAAGCGAGACTAAAACCTGAAGCTCAGCCGTTAAAGCAACACAAGTATGTACGGAAATATTTTTCACCTGATATCAATAGATTTCTGACCTTAATATTATATCAGTTTGCTCCTGAGCTATAGGCTATATAAGACACTAAGAAAAAGAAATGCACTGTGATTACATTCAAGCTTGTAAATAATGAAACTTCATGAGGTCAGATCACAGCAGAGCGTGGTATAAACATGGCAGCAACAATCCGCTCCTCCGTGCCTCGCTGATAGCGACACTGAAAATATATGTTACACGCTTTGTAGCAATTCCCATCCTTCCGAGAAATTCCGCCGGTAGATAAATGCAAATGATTTTCAGAGGCTGTATTTTTCCTAATACATTCATGTTTTAAGTTCTGAACTTTAGCAGCTAAAAGGTGTCAACGTTGCTGCTATCCTGGAGTGTAACAACAATGAAATAATACACACACACACACACAGAGCCATCTGGCGTGTCTGTCAGAGGACCTGACAGTCTTACCAGATATCACAGAGGGTGCTGTATGATGTCACGCAAGAAACAGTCCACCAAAGTGATTTCCCGCCCCCTCCTATGCATGACACTATTATAAACCGTGAACACACTGGCTCTTTTGACATATACGCTCCTTCTATAGGAGCCAGAATACATCTCCATGTTTTATCACTGAACAAATTGCCTCAAATACACAGGCTATAGATATAGATATTATTTTGCACCTTTAAAGGCATTTTGCGATTATGATGGCCGAACTATAAAAACGTCATTGCAGCATATGTGCGATGTTATTATATCTTCCCGGGCTTCGTAGGCCTCACATTGCAGCCCAACTACAGATCATTTTTGTCTCCGAAACAGACCATTAAGCCAATTAACATAACGTAAAGCGAGAATAAAGGAGGAGGGGCCTAATCTCCTCAAGCACAGGTCTCCCATGAGGAATAGGTGTGAATATTCGCTAGCATCTCGTGCCGTGTCCCCTTCATCCCTGCGTACAGCTTTCTCCCCTGCCAATCGACCCCCCCTTCCAACAAACACACCGAAGCGCCTAGCGCACTCCTGGCATAGTGTATATAATATGTAGCTAGCTAATTGCAAATCATCTGTGATGTACACGACTGCTTCACTAATTGCCACTGGAAGCTGTGCTCATTAACTGTTCTCATCTGGCTCGGTACACAAGCTAAACAACCTGCAAACGATCCAGCAATTACTGTTATTTTACATCGACGACGCCAGGCGTGCATGAAAATAGCTGCTGTAAATAACAAAAGACATTTGGCTGCAAATGTCTGAAAACATGTTGCCGCCAAAAAAAAGAGGCTCATTAAAGAGTAGTTATTTATTGAAGAATTCTTGAACAAAAGATGCAAAAGCAGCAAGGGCGCTCCTGAGGGACTCGCCGAAGGCTTTCCTGAGTTAGATGGCACGCCCACGGATCATTTATTGACCAAACTGAGTTTTGTTGTTTACCAATAAAATGGTGGTATGCTGACAATGTTTGTGTAACATATGCCTCACACATACTGTATGTCACCAGAAAGCAGCCTTACAACTGGTGGAGACAGCGTTTGTGTGTGTGTGTGTCGGACAAGAAGGCTAAAGAGAGGGAGTGCTTTACAGTCATACTGACTGTCTGTCTTCTCTCATGTTCTCATAGACACTTATATTCACGCATATATTCTCAGGTCCTCCAGATGCCTTTACATTTATTCATGTATACAAATGCACTGGCCCTCTGTTTGGGAGGAGCCTCACTGTCCTAGTGGCCATAATGAGTGTTCATTATTGGGACACTCCCATAGATATGTCGCTAGAAATGTGTCTGTTAGGTTGTACCAGGCTTCAATCAACTTAAAGTCTTAAAATTCTTCACTGTGATGTTTGTCATTGTAAAAAATGTTACAGTAAAAATCTGATAACTGGCAACTGTAAGTCATTTTACCATTACAGTAAAAAAGAAATAATGGTTTAAAGTCAAATTATATGTAATTTTACTGTAAAATACAGTTGTTGTTTATTTGCAAGCAAACAAAATATGAATTTTCTATATAATTTATAATGAAAACAGTAAAAGGATATTTCCTGAAGTTGATGCTTGACACATCACTAGTGATTCTTTATATATATATACATCTAAAGAAATTAACGTTATAAAAGTTTTTCTTGTAACTTATTTAAAAAAGTGACAATTTTATATATTTTAGATTCATTAAAAGTAAAGTAAAACATTTCAAACGTTTTTTTGTTTTAATTTTGATGATTAGAGCTTACAGCTAATGAAAGTCAAAAATCTGAATATTTACATTTGAGTTTCAATAAATGACCATCCCTACAGTATAAATTATGGGTATCTCTTGTTCTTTGAAACCACAATAATGGGGAAGACTGCTGACTTGGCAATGGTCCAGAAGACGATCAATGACACCCTCCACAAAGACGTTAAGTCACAGAGGGTCATTACTGAAAGGTGTGGCTCTTCACAGAGTGCTGCATCAAAGCATATTACATGCAAAGTTGACTGGAAGGAAGAAATTGGGTAGGAAAATGTGCACAAGCAACAGGAATGACCGCAAGCTTGAGAATACTGTCAAGCAAAGCTGATTCAAACACTTGGGAGAGCTTCACAAGGAGTGGACTGAAGCTGGAGTGAGTGCATCAAGAGTCACCACGCTCAGACATCTTCAGGAAAAGGGCTACCAAGCCACTTCTGAAACAGAAACATCGTCAGAAGCATCTTACCTGGGCTAAGGAGAAAAAGAACTGGACTGTTGCTCAGTGGTCCAAAGTCCTCTTTTCAGATGAAAGTCAATTTTGCATTTAATTTGGGAATCAAGGTCCCAGAGTCTGGAGGAAGAGTGGAGAGGCAAATAATCCATGTTGCACAAGTCTGGTGTGAAGTTTCCACAGTCAGTGATGATTTGGGCTGCCATTTCATCTGCTGGTGTTGGTCCACTGTGTTTTCTGAAGTCCACAGTCAACACATCTACCAGGAAATCTTAAAGCACTTCATGCTTCCTTCTGCTGACAAGCTTTATGGAGATGCTGATTTCATTTTCCAGCAGGACTTGGCACCTGCCCACACTGCCTACCAAAAGCTGGTTCAATGACCATGGTGTTTCTGTGCTTGATTGGCCAGCAAACTCGCCTGACCTGAACACCATAGAGAATCTATGGGGTATTATCAAGAAGAAGATGAGAGACACCAGACCCAACAATGCAGATGACATGAAGGCTGCTATCAAAGCAATCTGTGTTTTCATTACACCTGAGCAGTGCCACAGGCTGATTACCTCCATGCCACGCCGCATTGATGCAGTAACTCATGCAAAAGGAGGCCCAACTAAGTATTTAGTGCATAGAAATGAACATACTTTTCAGAAGCCTGACATTTCTGTTTATATTATGTTTTTTTATTGATCTTATGTAATATTCTAATTCTGAGACACTAAATTTTGGGTTTTCATAATCTGTAAGCCATAATCATCAAAATTTCAAGAAATAAAGGTTTGAAATATTTCACTCTATGTGTAATGAATCTATATAATATAGGGGTTTCACTTTCTGAAATGAGTGACAAAAAATATTGACCTTTTTCATGATGTACCTGTGTATATATATATATATATATACAGTATATATAATTATGTTATTCCGTTTTCAGCAATGTACTGTATGTTTTGTGTTGCTTTTTCTATTATTTAGTTAATACTTATTGCATTATTTTAGTGTTACCCTGTTAACCTGTTACCCTGATGGGGTTGCCTTTGTGTGCAATGTCTGTATACAAGCACTGGCCAGGTTTTATAGACAAGCCATTTACAATGAACTCTGATTCATCTTGTGACTTTCTTTTGTACCACATATATTATTATAGTGTTTATCGGTACATTTTAAGGTAAAAAACAGATTTTGATAGCTCAAGTAGTTTGGTATAATACCAACTATATCAGCTTAACAAAATATGCTAAAATGTTGTAAAATCTTAGTTGTAAAATACAGACACCAATGTAACATCCTATAATACTAAACTTACGTCTTACGTGACATTACACTTTATGCATATTGTTTTGTTTTTCCCATATCATAACATATTTTGTGTCCAGTTGTGAATTCATTTTTTCAGCTGTGAACAATTATATGAAGGCAAGTTCAAATATAAATAGTCTCAGACGTCTAAAATGTCACTGCATTCGGGAACATTCAATGACCGCTCTCCATCTGGACATTAGCTCTATTACTACAAATGTTTCTAAGGTTTGATATGGGCAAATTAAAGCAAACCCTATTAGTGGGAACTGACTCATTATGGCCATCACAGTCAATTATCTCTCTCATTAATATAACAATAACCTTATATTTCTTGAGATAATAATTATAACAATACAAATTATAATCTGAAGCAAACATTATATGCCATGCCATAAAATAAAGATAAATTACTATATTTAAAAAAGAGGAAAATTTGATATTAATGGAAATTAGAGATATGACAAATATGTAAGGAAAAAAGCCTATCAGTTGCATTTCATTTTATTGTGGGCTAAGAAAAAATAGATTGGCAAAATGTTGGAAGTGTCTGAGTTTTGCTTTGGAAAACACAAAGCTTAATAACACACTCAGACACAAAGTAGTCCTTCTCTCTTTCCCTCCCTCTTACCCTCTCTATTTTCTGTTTCACATACCCTTTTCTACACATTTACCCATACAGACGCACACACACACACACACACACACACACACAAAGAAAACTCATTTTAATGTGTTTATGGAATGTGAAGCCATTCATTTTCGAAATCCTGTCTCTTAACCATTATCTCTCATTGTAACACATAAGGGCGGAGACAGGAGATTTTGTGTGGGCGTACAACAGGCTTCTCTGCGCAATAGAGAGAACGAGAAAGAACGGTGAGCTGAAATTAATCCAAAAAAGGTAGAGACTCCAGAGGAGGGAAAGAGAGGCCATTAATGCAGACATTGCTGGTAGACAGAAGGACACTCTCTACCACAGATCGGGATAATTATTCTAGGTGTGCATGTGTGGCGAGAGAAAGAAAGAGAGAGGGAGTGGAGGAGGGATGAGGAAATTGCTTGATTAAGAAAGAGAGCGAGAAAAAAGGGAAAAGAAAGGGGGGGTAATATTATACTAACCGTTTCATTTTCCTCCCTTGAAAATCGAAGAGTAAAATAATTGTGCAGATGTGTTCAAATGCATGACTTCTTGTAATAACAAGAGGACAAATATATACATTTCTTTGTTCATCTCCATCTAGCACTTGTAATCTTTAGGTTTGATACTCCAAGAATACATCTGATTATATTTTTGCCCACCTGCTGACAGCAATCTACAAAGGGAAGCACATTATATTCGTATATTACGATTAGCATGCATTGTGGCTTTTACTGCAAGGGACAAAATTGAATTTCCCTCCATAAGGCCTGACTTAATGCCGCTCTGTTTGAAATTCATTATGGAATCTCACTGAATGGACACATATAAAAAATAACATTATATCACTAACATAAACCTGGGTTACACTTTATGTGTATATCTTTGTCCTGGAAAGCAAAAGCAACAGACCCTAATCCAAATTACTTGGCATCACTTTTAGTTCTCCCACTTAATCTGGGGTGCGTTTCCCAAAAACAACTATGGTCGTACATTCCGTCGTTACCAATAGATTTCAATGACCATTCAACTAACGACCATAGTTAACTAACGATACTTTTAGGAAACTCACCCCGGGTCGGAAAAGCACAGCTAGCTCTATAATTTCCAGCTCAAACATATATGTTAGCCACAGAGCTCAATGGGAGCAGTGGCAGGCCGAGTGGGTTGTGAGCTGAACTAATAAAGCTCAGGTTGGAGCCTCATCATCCTGTGCTTTCCCACCTTTCACAGACGCTACCAGGGGAATCAATTTAAACAAATACAGAACATATTGTGGCTGGGTTCTTTGCAGCGTTAATTAATGTAGCAGACGCTAAAGAAACTCTGAGTACAGCGAGTCCCAATTATCCAGGGAGCAGCCAGGAGCTGATTTGCCATTTGTTATATAAAGTATTTGGAATTAGTGGAGTCCAGGTATAATTAAAAACGGTGCCACTTTCACCTGCAACATGTGGAAACTTGTTAATTCCCAACTTTTCCCCCCTTTCCCCCATAATTTAACAGATGGTGAGAGAGGAAAAAGGACTATTGTGTGAAAAAAAACATGTTGCTGTTTAATGTATGAGTGAGGCGAAGCTTAATAAAGCACAACTTAGCAACACTAGTCGATTTGATGTGAATAAGTGGACGAAGATTGTTCTGATGTGTATTTTTCCAGGTGTATTGTGTAGGTGAGAATTAACCAGTCACGTGTCTCTCATTTCTCACTCAAAGGTTTGTTGGTGCGATAAACCTCCCCTCCACTTTCGCTGTTTGTTTGGAGTCCGCCATCACTTTCTGTACCAATAAAACAAAACACCAGTGGTAAAACACAAAATATTAATAATTTCGATAAACACGTCGCAGGACTTTCCTCGAACATCCAGGGCGGAAACCGTATTGTATTCATTTACGAAGGTGCCTGCGCGCGAAACGCACTATTTCTCAGCTTGCGCGCGCGTAGGTGTGTGCACGCGCTTTCATAGGCCTGTGTATGGCGTCAGTTTGAGCGCGGTGTGTGTGTGTGTGTGCTCGCCACGGTGACGTGGGGGCTCAGTGTGAATCATAGGGTTGACATGGAAGACTTCAGTCACAGGTCATTTAGCACAGTGGGATTCTGTTCCACCACGGCACACATACACAATCATGCACACAAAAATGCTGCTGTGAATACGCAGTGCCTCGGATCAATTTTTTCCTGTGAATTTTAAAGCATCTTTACCAGAAGTTGAATCTCAGTCTTGGATGAACTACATAGCCTACAGGCAGCTGTTCAAAAATGATGTGGGAGATCATGGAAAACAAGCAGTGTTGTTTTCTAATGTGGACAAACAAGTGTCCATCAAATCGCACTTAGTTTCGGAGCGCTTAGACAACAGTTTAAAATCCGCAAACACGGCGCTCTCGCGTTGATGCGCGCTCGCGCCGCAGCAACTGTGAGCGTGATGAAGACAATGAGTGAGACAACAATGCGGTAAAATGTGCCATTGCCAAACAACACAGGATAGGATCAACAACACATCTTGACAAAAACCAACCCGCATGGATAGTGTGTACGATATTTTGCTGGCTCTGTTACCTTACAGTTAATGCTTTGTTTGACGTCGCTATGGTGACAACTTCCACTAAAATCTCCATAGCTTTAGCTTTCTTTGTATTATTATTATTTATTAGACTAAAACGTAACACTATCTCCTCCATCCTAGAGCTTTTAACTCGGGTCACACCTTCAGACTATTTTCAGAGTGTTTATATTTTCTAACTGACTCAAAAATCCCCAAAAAACCATAGACTTTACAATGTACGTTTAATGTGATGCTCAAATGAACCAAGACACTTCAAGAGCTCCAACTCTCAGAAAATCTCATATTAACAGACATCCTGAAACTATTTTAAACTTTCACAACCTTTACCAAAGTAACCCTGTTTATCTACAGACGTCTATGAATCAACAAAATGCACCCTGACAGTCGAGAAGTTAAGCTTTAGATGAGGCATATTTGTGGGATAGGCCTGTATGAAGTACCAAAATAATTCCCCCCATTCATCCTTAAAATAACTGGAGTATGAATCATACGATGTCACGCGATTTAAATATCTCTAAAAGTCAACCGTGAAGAAGAATATATTTTGTATCTTTAACAGCCCGTCCACAAACCTTTCCCACCCGGGCAAACTTAAATTAGCAATTCATATATTTTTTCCTGACAGTTCCCGCCTTTCTCACACTCCTCATTTTCAAATTTCTATTTTTGGTGGGATGTTTTTCTCCAGCTCTGATTTGTATTGCTTTTAAGGCACCGGGTTGCCATTTTGGGGAAATAATAAGTAAGACAATTTCAAAACCTCCGTTAAAATGTAATGCTGAGTTGCTTTGAATGGTCGGAATAATTTCGCCAAGTTCATCTCATAGTAGAGTTTGTTCTGAATGATTAGCCTCGCGTGCCACAGCGGTGTGTTTGTTAAGTTGTTTATTTGTCGAAAAACACCTATGCAGTCACAGCCTAATTGATAAGTGAGTTTTGCCTTATGTAAAATCAGATTGAATCCAAATGCCTTTTTTAATAGGCATGTTAACAACACAAGATATTAGTAAGCAGTAGCACAAACAAGTCATATTAATGAGCGAAAAATATTTTGATGATACATTAATGTGTCAAGAGCTGTGGTTTCAAAAGGAATATGTATAATTAGGTTTCTTCCGCAGAAACAGACTGAAGTTAAGACTGAGCTCTCAGGAAGGGGCTTTCACATGAAACTTTATGAAGCACTGCCATCTACAGACATGATGAGGTAAAGCATGAATTAGTGATAACACTTAAGATTGTCTTCAAAATCAAAGGACATTGAATACAACTACATTTTTTATAAAAATAATTTAGTGCTAATATTTCAATATTTGTGAATTTTTATGAGCTTTTTCTTAGATTTTTTAGATTATTTTAGGTGTTGCATAGAGTAAGCACTTTTTGAAATACATTTTACATCATTACTTTTATATTTGAAAGTATTATTTTTATAACATGTATTATTAACTTATAGTTTTTACTTAATTCAATTAGATACATTACACTGTGTAAAAGTGCTCTTACTATTCTGCACAGTAACATTTGTGACATTTGCCATTAGTAAAAAACAGCATAGAGTATACTTTTTTATACATTTACTTTATTTATTTATTTTTATTTAATCAGTTCAATTTAAAAGGAGTAAAAATGCTCACATTTGTTATAGGCCTATTCAAAATTGCTTGTGATAGACACAAGGTAAAGCTGCTGTGCTTGGACTGTCCAGATATTAGGAAAATAATCTCAGTATATCGTTCTGTTCACATGTACTTTTGCACTGTCTGCTAGGGGGCGCTGTGTATCTAACCTTGCATTTTGGGATCTTTCAGAGTGAAATGTTTTGACTTGACACCTGACCGTGGCTCTTTTGAACACGGAAAATGTGTAATTCTGATAGATTTAAAGTCTTTGATTATGAATACGAAATTAAATACTGTTTATTATGTTTCATATGTAAATACAGTGCATTGGTGTTCAAACCTTCACATTTATAACCATTCAACCTCTGTGTAAATGTCTGGACCTCTCTTTTAACGCTTGGTGCGTGATTTTTACAACTCTTTCCATATAGGCCTGATCTCCTGTTCACACTCATAGTTCACAGAGGAAGAACAATCAATATCTGCAAATTCAAATGGGAACAGTAATTCGCACATGGGCATATATACATTGAAAACAATTCACATGTGAACATTTTTACACCACAACAATTTACGAGTGGATATCCGAAAGGGCCGGGGATGAGAGGTGAGCACTCTGATATGTATGCCTATAAGTGGAAAAATAATTTGTACGTGTGAACTGCCCTTGGGATCCCTTCCAGACGTCAAACGAAATTGCGTGACTGAGGTGTGCCAGATGAACGGACAGGGCTAAAGTGGCCATGGTATCTCAAAGAAGCACATGCCCAGCAGTGATAGGATTTGTCCTGGTGGTTCAAGCTTTTGTGGGAAAATAAATTAGCTTAATGGTCAGATATTACTTACTGGAAAGTTGCCTATGGTTTGCTGTAGTTCACTGTGCTGGATCCAATTAGATACATATGACCTACGGTATATTTAGCTTGTAATTCAGTGTTTGGATTGGTCGAACCTGTTTGTTTCTGTCTGACTCAAACAAACGATCAGGGATTACCGTAATGAGCGATGACCTGCTAACGCCATGCGATTAGCTTACATATAAACCTGTTCAAAGATAATCCATAAATCTTTCAAGTACACTAATTTATGACAAATGCTTAATTGAGTGCATTGGTTTAAGCTAAGGAGTTCATGTTTGCAGCCATCATGTCGTAATCCACTCTGTATTTGTAAATATTATGGCCTTTGTATGTGAAAGCCTGTTGACCCCAAAGTGCTGGTGCAAACATGAATGCTGTAAGGATTTGTATTGTGGCATGTCACTGCAGTACTTTATTCAGCACTTGTGAGTGATAGAAAGTGTCAAAGGCCGGTCAGCCTTGGGACAGTGGTTTTCAGCTATTCCTGAGTACAGTATCCAGACACCTTAAATGGAAAAACGTGGTGTCAGGCATTGCCCAGCTATATCAGTTTTGGTCTTAACATCAATCCTCTTCTATAAATGCATAATAACATAAATGTGTATTTTTTTATGAAATAAGTAAAAAAAAGTAAAGCAAAATGCATAATACAAGGTGCCCCTGCATCACTGCAAAAATAATATTTGATTAATGAATGTTTTTTTCATGCTTTCCAGTAAACATAAATAAATACAATAATAAAGTTATTATTATGATTAATATTGTTGCTATCATTATAATCATGATTTTAGGGAAGATGAGGTTTTATTATTATTTTTAAAGTTTATACTATTAAAAAAAAATCCCATTTACAAATATGTTCTGCCAATTATTCCAGTTAAAATATCAAATATTATTTGGACTGCTGTTTCCAACAGAAATATCAGAAACTCCTTGAAACAAGAGATGCAAAACTGCACAAAACATATATTAAGTGGATTTGTTTTCTTTATTTTATTAGTGTGTTTTGTGTGCCTGTGTATTATTTTTAGCGATCTGGGAAAAAAATAATTCCTTAAATATAAATCGCAGTTTGCTGTAAGACAAAATAAATTTATATTCAAGATACAATGTTAATATCTTATGTAATTTCATTTTCTTTTTGTAGATACAATATATTGCATATAATTATATTTTAGGGAACTTGTGCTTCTAATTTTATAGCAACAGTTTGGACAGGACCCTTTTCTATTCTAACATGACAGTGTCTCTGTGTATAAGACAAGGATCAAAGAGAAATGATGATTCAGTCAGTGTGGAAGAACTTGACTGGTCTGCAGAAAGCCAAGTCCTAATCCCAGCTGAACACCTCTGGTGTGACTTTAAATGCAGACCTTGAGCCAAAACTCATCACCAAACACCAATGACTTGTACATTCATTATATGGACAAAAGTACTGGGACACCCTTCTTTAGAAGAGAAAAAGGCACTTACAAACCGTAGCATCAAAGAAATTAATGTACTTAAAAATTGTATTTCCACCTCTGTTGCAAAAGTTTTGAAGTGTATGAAATGACTGTACCCATATGTACAAGTCATTGGTGTTTGGTGATGAGTTTTTGGCTCAAGGTCTGCATTTAAAGTCACACAGAGTTGATTCTCTTTGATCCTTGTCTTATACACAGAGACACTGTCATGTTAGAATAGAAAAGGGTCCTGTCCAAACTGTTGCTATACAATTAGAAGCACACAATTCCCTAAAATATCATTATATGCTTAAACATTAAGATTTGTACTCATGGAAATTACTAAAGTAGTCAAACCAAACCTTTCATTAGAAGGGGGTGACCCAATACTTTTGGCAATATATATGTATTTTTTCCAGTGTATTTAGTCTAATACTTTTTAGTCTTTTAGCCTGTAAATGTGAATAAAAGATTTGAAATGTATACTATTGTTTTCGTAGAATAAATTCATATGATTGCTCAGCAACACTAGCAGCTACATAAAGCAAATGTCTTCTAGCACCTCACTGTAATCATGTCCCTTCTCTAACTACTTCAAGCCAACAATCTAAATGAAACATCATGGTTTGGAGAATGGATGTCTCCTCTCATAGGATATAATACATTATGAATCAGGAAACAGATAATGTCTAATGTCCACGAGAAGGAAACTTGACTTAGCCAATTGATGTAATAGTATTTGGATGGCTTATGCCATTGAGCTCTGCCACATGAACTTGAGGTCTAACACGTTGATTCCTCACAACCTGCCGCATGAATATCGTCTGAACGGCTACATAAAAAAACGGAGAGGCAAAGAGGGTGAGTGGAGTGGCAAACAAAAGTCCAGCTGTGAGCCTGTAGAACCAGCGTCTAAATGAAGACGGAAAAGATGGAAAACCAAATGTGTTAGAATACCATAATTTACATTTGAAATGCATCCACAGCATATTACATTCACAAAGTGTTTCATTGAGCCTTCAAATGAGTATTTCTATGGATTTATTTGTCTGGATATATTTATTTATTGATGTTTTCCGTAGTCACTCTGAATGTCAAATTGTATGGGGCAGGAGCTTAAGCAGTCATGCAACAGCAGGTGGTGATGCTTCTAGGATAGACAAGCTGCGCATAGACACACAAACTGCCAATCAACTGGGGTTTGTATGGTACAGCGAGTGTTGAAACTCTGAGACAGAAGCACTCGTTAGAGGAGCTCCAAATGTCAAACAGGCCAGACCTAATCCTTTTAACTTTAGGGACGTAGCCCTGTAAGGTTAGAAAGTATCACAGTATAGCGACATCTGTTACTATCTTTCACCCTAGAACAAAAAATAAAAACATCTAATGACATTCTTCAAATTCATCTATACGTTAAGAAATACAGAATATAAGCCGAATCACTTGATGGATTGGAGTATTTAAATCCCACAGGAAAGAGTCGACACTTTTATTCACAGCACATGGCTCTTAGAAAGTGACAGTGGATGTAAAAGGATTACAGGCGTGATTGCTGGTTGAGAGTTTTAGATCTAACTGAGACTCTCTTGATGTATGTTACATGTGGAATTTAACAACTGGCTATGTGTGCATGTATAAGTATTGTACATGTATTGTCATTGCCTGTGTCACTGAGTGCACAAATGAAAGGAAACCGGGTGCTTCGTTGTCTATTCTAATGTTTTTCTTTTTCTGACTGAACTATGCATTTCAGGCATGGTTGGGTAAAATGCGAAATTGAAGAACTGACTTCCTTTCAATTCATGAGTTTGAAATTTGAATTATATTAGCCACACCCCACAGGAAGTCAAATTGGAATTTGAAATGGAATGACAGGAAGTGAAATGTATTGTACTAGTGAAGAAATTCAACAAAGGTAATGTGTTTTGGTACAGTAGTTAATGTTTAAATATGAAATAGATAGATATTTAAATTAATTTATATATATCTAAAAAAAATTCTTAGGCAAAGCTTTGACAAGTCTTGACAAACTGTTTTTGTTGATAAAAACTGCAACTTATTTAATTCTACTTCCAAATTCTCACATTTGGTTACTAAAATTCTAATTCAGGAAGAAAATGTAACAGACATCCTCAATTCAGTTGTGAATGGCGCACAACCCTGAAATTTCACGTGGTAACAATCTATAATTTCACATTGCATATTTAGTGTGCTCTTTCGTCAGCATCTTTATTAACCAAGTTTGAATGGAAGTGTCAATTAGTTGGTAAAACCTCAGCAAAATGCGCTCAACCCCTGAGGACGTCTATGAACACAGTGTACAAAAGACAATAGCGAAAGTGTGACAGCTTGGATCTCAGACCAGGTGCACCTATGCTGATCCGCGTGGTTGAGACAACTCTATGTGAAAAATGTGGCCTGGGGGTGTTAAAAACTAAATGGAGACAGAACTGCTCTGTCAAATGAAATCACTAATTATGACTTCCACCAAATCCCTCAGTGCAGGGAACTGACGGCTCTTTTAATGGGACCATTGGCATAATGAGAAAGAGAGAGAGAGTGAGAGAAACTGTCTAAAAGGGAGTCTAGCGTTGACTGACATCTTTGATGTCGAAACCAATTAGATTGGGCAGAACGGAGTGGACTTGCCGCTCCCCCTTTCCCGAGTTTATTATATTCTGTCACAGACGCAAGGCTCGATTTGTCAATTCGGTATCAGGTTGTGTGTGTGGCTGACGGGAAGGGGGATGTGGAGATTGACAGGGTTTGGAGGGCCGGAGAACAAATGAGTGTGTCTGATAATGGGCATTCCACGCACCGTGTGACATTTTCTACCCAGCTGTCCGTGGGCCTGTCTAGCATTTAAAGAATCGGGCCCTTTGTGCGGCCACTCTGAATGGAGGCCCTGAGCAGTTTCCCAGAGAGGAAACTGAGAGGCTAATAGAGCGAGTGAGATGTGTTGCCAGGTTCTTTCATTATGTCCATATTCCAAGGGTTGTGTTAACGAGGCGCCGCCTCAGGTTGAGGGTAACAAGCTGTCTATCACTCCACAATCACACACACACACACACACACACACACACAATCACACACACACACAGAAAGGGGCGGAGGCAGAGAGAGTCCCGGTGATAACAAGGGCCACAAAAAACACTGGTGTTAGGTGTAGAGTTTGGTGCCAGATCAGTTAGTGCCTTTGAAGGGGCTTCAGAACTATAATATACACATCTAGAGGAAGACACGGCCTGTATGAAGCAGAAAGATTTACTATAACGACTGTAGTGGATTTAATGGAAAATTCTATGCACAAAGGTAGCCCAGACCAGTATTTTTATGAAAAAATCTAGGAAAATGCTGTTAATAATAGAAAATGACAGAAAGCTGAGAAGTAGAATGCGATGGTGATTCACTAAAGTAGAAGTAAATACATTCTGCCTTAAAGGTACAGTTCACCCCAAAAATTACGATTCTGTCATCAATAAGGCTGTATGACCCTATTTCGTCTGTGTGATTTTTTATTTGTGTGTGTGTGTGTGTGTGTGTGTGTGTGTGTGTGTGTGTGTGTGTGTGTGTGTGTGTGTGTATTCAGATAATTTGTTTAATATAACTCTTTCAGCTTTATATTACAGGTCTTTAGTCTTGTTCAGGTCTTGTTCATGCCAAAGTCCCCTTTGTGAGAGGGACTACATACTCAACATTATACAATTTAGGCCTGGCCTGTAATAATATGCATGCTGTATAAATAGATTTACCTATTTTAAAATTTTAATTATTGTTATTGCACATTACTTTTTATATTTGTACTTAATACTTAGTTAATGCCATCACAATGTACAAATTGATACAAATTCAGTTACACAGTTACACTGAAAAAAATAAGTTAAATTTACTTAATTATTTTGCAAGTTTTTGCACACATATTTTTATAGTAAAATTTAAATATGGCATTAAGTAAAATCTCCTCAACTAAGTTATGTAAAATTAGCAAAGATAATTAAGTAAATTTACCGTGGCCAGGCAGAGTTTGAGGAGTAATTTCTTCTACTTCATTATTTTAAGTTTACCCTGCAATACTTTGCAAAAGTTTGTGAACTTTACTCAAACATCATAGCACTGAGAAAAATATGTCAATAAAGCATGTGGTTAAGTTAGACTCATGTATGTAAACAAGTAGACAACTTTTTATTCCTTTAAAGTTTATATGTTGAATAAATGTAATTGTTAAGTGAATGAACACAGAGACCTGAGTACTTGTCACATGATACACGATGACGGTGACAATAAGTAAATAGTGTTTGAGTATGAATGGGTCATTTTGAGTAAAAAATTTACTTCAGATGCCACAAAACAGCAAATTACTTAACCGAACAACAAAATCAACCATAAAACAGTGTAAATACATCTTGAAAACAACAACAAAAAATTACCTTATTCATTATTCATGCCCAAGTGCATGATGGGAACAACAGGATCATGATGTTGATACTTACTTAAACAATCTTTGTAAAAAATAACAAACAATTCCAAGTAAAATATACAAAATGTTAATTCTACAAGCTTAAATGGAGTACTAATATTGAATTTACTATTTTTTTATTCTTGCCTGAACTAAATTATTGAATGTAGAGATTACATTTTGTTTTTCTGTAGTATTTACTGCACCACAAAATCATTTTTATCAGTTTATGTTTTCTCATGAGATATAGCATTTGCTTTAAAAACAAGCAAACAATTGTTGAATGATTGACTAAATTAGCAACAACACTAACACAAAAAACTGTTGGAAATGGTTAAAGCATGATATTTAAATACAATTGAGTATCATAGTTTTATGAATATGATAATTCAGTAGCATTTTATAGCATGTGCGCTCAGCAACATTACTCTACTCCGTTTCTCTGTTAGTGTTGTCACACAGTTCAGTGTACACAAGTGCATTGATTTTCAGGTAAGTTCATTCATGCATTCAGAAAAGTCTGATTCCTGTGGTGTGACGATCAGCAACAGGAAAAGACGGGAATTCAGATTGTTTTTTATATAAAATTGAGCATTATATCACTTCTCAAATCAATAAAAAGACACTCAAAGTAAACTGAGTGAACTGTTTCCAGTTTATATTTATTATGCTGATATTACAAGAAAGCATTTCATCTTTGGAATCATGGAGTATATTTGTTTTCTTTGGCTTGTTCACCTCTGAGTGCATTTGGAGAGCAACAGACATCCTCTTTTAGGGTGCATTAGGACCTATGAAACATGTACTTTGCATTGTCCTGACAACTAAATGCAGAGCAGTGCTTATTGCATGGAAGAGCAAGAATCAAAATAAAGCAAAACAACTGTGTGGAAACACAAGGAAGTGTGTGCAAGCACCAGGAAGATCTTCAACTTCTACTGTGTTAATGTGTCTAAACAGAGACTCCACCGCTCTCATTTGCTCCCTGTACAGTTTTCAAGGCGTCTCTGACATAATAAGATGAATGGAAATAATAATAATAATAAAAATAGTGTTATTTAATTAAGTATTGCCTTGTTTACCATAGGCGATTTTCTGATTCTTAGTGCTTGCTTTAAAACGCTGTCTGTGTTTTGGAAATTTAGGTCATTCTTTCCGAAGTCACTCAACCAGCTGACACGTTTTGGTTTGCAGCCGGGTGTGAAATTAAGATCCATTTTCAAGCTCAAATTAGGATGTGAACTAATACACTAGTATCCCATTTTCTCATATACAGCCTCCTGAGTCTGAACAATTATCCATCCAACCCCGTCCAATTAAAAAAGCTCAGAATTTATGCTGAAAACATACGTTTTGAACAAAGACTGTATTAAATGATGATGAGGTGAAGGGTTAATAAAGCTGTATCTGTTGCGCTTGTTGAGTGGGGGGGAGCAGCAGGTGGGGTGCGCTCCCTCTCCTCTGACCTTTTACAACTTGCGTCCTTGTCACAACATATCTCCTCTTGCCGATGACCTATTAAACTGCCCTGGCCTCAGTCATTCAGCTGCGCTACTGTCAGTGTGCCTGCCTCTGTGGACACTAAATGACTCCATCCAAACTAGGACACGTATAATCCTCCCATACTGTATCTCAACATGCCAGCCTGTAGGATAAATAAATAAACGCAATCTCTGGAAATATTACACAAACACTGAAATCTGCAGCTTTAGAGCATTTAGGGGGATCATGAAAAGACCTGTCAATCATAAGTGAATAGTGGCAATAATTCTGATTAATTTGATCTGAAAGGGAAATGTACACCATGTGTTGCTATGTGTTCAAAAATAAATAAATAAATATATCCAGTTGGTGGGGGGGGGGAGTTAAAATTGAATTATATGTAATTAAATATTACATTTAAATTTGTAATTATGTTGTACTAAAATGTCTTTAAATCACAAACAAAACATTTTACAATTTATCTTTGTCATAATTATCACTGTATGTAACAATTCTATAGTATAAATAGTTTACAATTACAAATATTAATTTAATTACTAGATGATATTGTAAAACAATATTAGTTAATTATATATTTCTGTTAAATTGTTATAATTGTGTATATACATGTTTATATTTATACTATATTATATAGACTATGGTATGTAATATTATTCATATAATAATAATAGTAGTATATTTTACACAGCTATCATTAGTATGAATATAATTACTATATTATATTGTGGTATAACATAGTAAAAGTAGATTAATTATATTTCTATTAATACATTAGAATACAATAGAATACAATATTATATTTGTAACAATTTAAACATATTCATAAAACAGACTATGTCATATTTTTTTAATTTTATAAATATGAAAGTAATTACTATATTGTGAAATAATATAATAATCTTAAAAGTTGATTTTTTATTATTATTATTATTTCCAATAAATGCACAAAGCAAATAAGGCCTACCAAAACTCATGCTAAATTCATGCTTGAGAAACCACGGTTTGTTTGAATTCAATGTGTGGACCATTTTAAATGTCCAACAAATATCAACAGACACAGATCGATTTCCTGAGGATAAACACCCTGGGCCGTAACATTTCTATCCTTTAGGATCCATTTCTATACCTGATCCTCACCCTCTCTTTTTCTTCCCATCTGAATGGTCGGCGACTCGCCCTTCACTGCACCGGCTCGGCCTCTGCTTGGCTCCTTCTCTTTTTTTTCCTCTGTCAGAGTTTGCGTGCCGTTTTATAATGTTTTCATTGATGTCAAGACCTTGGTATAAAACATGACTAGCACTGCACTAATTCTCCCTGCGGTCCCCTGTGTCTTCCTCCTTCAGCGAGTGACACAGCTGCAGGACTATTTACCCTACGCCTTATTTCCCCTTTATCTTAGATGTCCCAGGATGTCAAAGGCTGTGAATTTAATATTGATTTTATAAAGTACTTTTACTGTAACATGTCAGCTTGGATTAGGCTCAAGCGCTCCACGGCTCGAGCAGTGAGCCGGGTTTGCACGCAATGTGGCTTTGCTGGGGCTCTCACTGAGCAGCTAACTGGAGCGAGTGCTTTATTTATTAAAGCGACAGTGTGCTGTGAAAGCAAGGACAGCACACAGCTCCCAGCGATCGGCCCGTCTTGTGTACACCGCATCGGTGCTTTGTGTATACATTGTGCTTGTCAATAGAAACCGATCGGAGACATTACATTTGCTGATATGTAAACAGACCGATGCGTTTATAGATTGTCTTGAGCCCCAGTGGCACGGTCCTGGAGCAGAGAGAGCAGAGCCCTTTACACCTTGTCCTTCCCCCAGCCTCGTGCCCTGCTCGCTCCCCTCTCAAGGGTTGACGTGAGTGAGAGATAGCGAGGTATTTCCACACCCCTGATACTCAAAATGTCAGCTTGGAGATGTCTGCTTGTTACCACACTAACTGTATCAACACATTCCCATGATCCCACACAAACAGCAGATCCCGAGGGTGCGTGTACAAAAATATACCGGGGAGACTCTTACATGCTCCTTATTACTCTTGAAGAAGTACTTAAGAGCTTGCAGGGGGGTTTTAACTATAAACCCTAGTGCATAACTATAAACACACCTATACATTTATAAAACACTTATTTCTTGAGGCCTTAATATCTCTCAGATGTAATGAATCACGTGTTTGTCAGAACCAATTCCAGGCGATTTAGACAAGTGTGAATAACTTAATGCAGCATGACCGGGTTTATTTTCTTTAATTACAGCAAATTTTTTCACTAATATTTAGTAATTGCCATTCCTGTTAAGAGGCTTCTGACTGACTGTGTTAGCCCACCCATTATGTGAACTTCAGAGGTATTTTATATATGTGGAGAAGTTGTAGTATGCATCAATGGGTAACTAAACTGTGGCCTGAATGTACAGTACTTCTGTAAATCACTATGCTCAACAACTGCTGCATGGTCACTTCAAAAAGACTTTCTCTGTTTCAAAACCTTCTGAAAATAAACAACGTCCACAACGGGTTATTTCAGCCTTTTACATGCTACGGAGACCCAAATACCCTTAGGCAAGAGACCCCCATCCTAAAATTGAATAGGCATCTATATAGTGTCTTTTTTATAGTGAATAAAAATTATAATATAAAATATTATTTAGAAAATATTTAGTTACGTAGTTACATTAATATGTTGTTTTTCTACTCAATAGTCTACTCTAAGTGTAATATTGTACACTTAGAATTACTTATTTTTTATTTATTTAATCAATTTTATTTATTCAACATTTATTTGTTATTTTATTTATATTTATAATGTTTAAATTTTATTTTACTTTGTTTTTTCTCTGAAATTTTCCATGGAACCGCTAGCACTCATTTGTGGCCCTTCAGTTTGCAAACTCCTGATGTACATGCTGTAAAAACATGATGTTTAGACTCAAACCAAGACAAGTGAGAACTCTGAAATTACAGGTAAGAACAAGACGCCTGTTTCACATTGGTCCTAGATCAATGATATATAAGTGTGTCTACTATAAAAAAATAAAAACATATTCAACTAAAAATAGTGTCAAACACACATGCACCATATTTTATTAGTGTACTCTATTTTATGTATTCATGTTGTTTTATTTATGGCTTAAAAAACTTTTATACAATTTTCAAGAAAAGTTTAACTTTAATGATTCTGAAAATATCATGTGATGTAACCATCGAGTAAAATTTGATTTACTTTACACCTTGAATACATTATTTTATAAATATATTTCCATTGTATTCTTTTTTAAATACAGTATAGTGTATATAATAACCTACAGTTTTATTACTTTACTTAATACTGTACAAATGCAACAACTGAATAGAATATACAAACTATTTAATGTCACATTGTGTTTGGTTTCAAGCAAAGGTTTGGCGACAAATAAAAGGCGCGATTTAACAGTAGATCTCGTAGATGATAGCGAGTTTCACACTTGGCCAGATGTAAGCCGTACACCACCTCACGACTGCGCTGATGGAAACAGTGTTTGACAGACACCCTCGCATCAACAATGGTGCAGAGAAGAGAGGAGATATGTCCCCATGCCCTCCACATTCTGTGTTTGTTCTTTGGAGCGTGTTGTATTATAAACACATCCAATTTGGGAAAGCAGACAAAGAAAGGAGGGGTGCTGTTAGGAGCTAGGCCGCTCTTCGCTTACCCATGCTTCATTACTCCGTAGCGCAAACTGTTCACCGACCTGCTCACCCTGGATTGCTCCCATGGCATGAGGAGACCAACACTGCCTAATAAGGGCTTGAAGTAGGGAAGTCATTGGTTAATCCAGGCAGGAATTCCAGCAGGGCATCATAGGAGTTGGACAGCTCTCCATGGCATGAGCTCTGATCCGTATTCTTCCCCTCATTAGCATGGGGCCTGAGGAACCTGGCAGAACAAATTAATCCACCTGCAGGCCCCCCTACCATGCTAAGACTCTCCATCTTGACAGAGGCCGTTATGGAAGGCGCATTAATGAGGAGCTCCTGCATACCTTCGAAAATTAATCTTGAAGAGAAAAAAAAAATCAAGAGGTGAAACTTCTAAGACAGTCGTACATACATTACGAACATATGAAGTCACTCTGCACCGGGCAGAGTGGAACAGAATGGAGGAAAAGACGTATCCGGTATCCAGCAGAAGTAACCAGTGACTCCAGGGCCTCATCTAGGGCCCCTCACAAGCCCTACCACCTGACGGTGCAACTAAAACTCTCAATATTTCATTAAAGCAATTAAGCCTCCCTCGACAGATGCTCCTCGTTGACAGAATCACTCACTGTTGAACAAGTCTGCACTGTAATCTGTTGCTTGAGTGAAACCATTAAAAGAGCATGAAAACAATTGCCCTGTTTGCACCGAGTCCGCGCCAGCCCATGGCTCAAAGCCGCCCATGTCATGTCGCATTAACGGTGCGGCTCACTTTCGGCTGTTTATTAGGTGAATTTAAACACATCACACATGACGAGAAACATGTCTTTGTAATCCCCCAAAAGCTCTTTAATAATGTAGTGGAATTCAATTGAACGGCACTTCTAAGACAAGCCCTAAAATACAGCACAATGAGGGGAATGACCTACGGCTGCGAGGAGCAAAGGAAATATCTAATCCCATTAGAAGACTGTTGATCCAGCCTTAACTACGGCTGTCATTTCTAACACTTGTGTCAGTTCCAGGAGGTTCAAACGCTGATCTGGAGGTCTGGAGACTACACGCATCACTTTGTTTTCATGAATGTGCTGCGATGGAAGAGCTAAACAAAGGTTCAAAACCTTTTGTACAGAAATATATTGTAGCTGATTAGCACAAAATCTAATTTCAAGCTGGCCAACAAGCAAAAATGTGGTAGAGTGAGTCACTTATGAATGAGGCCAGTTTGTGAACTGACTAAAATCAACAAACTCTCTGCTTCAGTAGTGCAACCATTTAGTTGTGAAACCATTTTAGTCTGAAAAAAATTTAGTTGCTTACCAACATTTTTCTGTTTCTGGCCATTTTGGTGCCTTGAGTGGGATTCTTAGGTTTATTGCAACTAGAATATTTGGATTCATGTGAATGGTGCACTTTATCATGCTTTCTGGAATTGTTTTTCCGGTGACACTTTATTTTAAGGTATTCTTGGTACATGTGTTACATGTACTTACTGTTATAATAACAATAAATTATGCATAATTACATGCAAGTAACCCTAAACCGAACCCTAATCATATTGTAAGTAAATATAGTTAATTAATATTACTCAGTACTTACATGTATCTCTACACTGTAACAATGACACCTTAAATTAAAGTGTGACCTTTTTTTTCTTTAACTTTTTTAAAACCACTTCAAATTTGGTTGTGGCATTCATCCCCCAATACTCACATTATTTTGCAGATGCATTTGGTGAAATTGTGCAATTTTACTGTACACTAAACATTTGTATTTCTGATCACCATATTTCTTACAACTTAATTTGTTTTATGCATTTCTTGCTTATAAAAACGTTGTAATTATTGCAATTTTTACAGGAACTCATTGGCGCCCTCTAGCTGGTTGGATTCAAGGGACTACAAACTGCCCTGCTTTAAAAAAAACTTTACAGGTTAAACAATAATTAAGTAATAATAAAAGAACGAACTTTACAGGTTAAACAATAATTAAGTAATAATAAAAGAACGAATGATAGTGCTCTTATAAAATCCACATGTCTGCTTATAATGAATGTTAGTGAAAATTAAAGCATGTCTGCTTTTAAATCCTTCAAAGAATTTGCCCCATAACTGCCTCACGGTAACCTTACTCTTTGCTTATACAGAGGCAAAGTCAAATTTTATTATTTTTTTTTGTGTAATAAATGAATGTAGCAGTGATCAACACAAAATATGTTGATTGAGATTAAAAAGAATTCACCCGTAATATAAGGGTGCATATCAGTATTGACTGTCCTGTTTTTTTTCAGAGGATGAATGTCAACACAATTGCTTTGCAAAGTAGTTCAGAAAAAATACTTATGATTATACTATGCTACTAAACAGATATCAAAACACTTTGTAATAATACCAAAACAAGAAAAATATTTCTAAGGTTTGTGGGGTGTCCAAGATGATGGTAGGCTCACTGTAAGCACATGGCACCTAATTTCAAAAGGTAGATTATTCTGAGCAGTGCTTGCAGACTAGTGGAGCGAACTTAACATGACCTCCACCTCCCCCATCACTCCCCAGCTGTGCATGTGTAGAGGGAATGGTCTTAAGACCAGTCCCCATATATAATGCATAACCGTGTTGGGCCATATTTATGGAGCATTTACGAGTATGCAAGCACAGGACAGAAATGTAGCTTCCCCTCAGACATGCAAGCATTGGGTTTGACTGATTCTTTACAAATCATGTTTGTATAAATGGGTGGGGAAAAAATGATGAGCACATTTATTTGTGTCATGATAAATAAATAAATACAAGCAAAAAAGCAAGGAGAAATCTGTTCTATAGAGACAGCTAGGTTTCAGAAACAAATAGTTAAATTCAAGAAAAGCTCTGGGATAAAATTAAACATGCATGCCTCGCATGTTCTAAAATCATTTGTGCGTTTCATATTTTCATGCATGAAATGTCTTGTCGTTCTATGATATTGAAATTCTCAGTCTTGTTAAAAAAATAAATATGAGCAGGTTAACATGAAAGACGAGAGCTTTTGCTGTTGCCAATGGTTACCTATACTAGGACAAACACGTACATATTGGATTATTCACTCTATTAGTTTCTAGGCAACATGTTTCTGGACTGCATTTCAACCTGTCACACCAATGTTCTCGAAGCAGACAACAAACAAATACACATACTGCTTCTCTGTCAAGGGTTAATAAAAACAGCATCAGCTGCATTTGATATTTATACATTAAATCTACATTATGTATATGTTTATTACTAATCCTTCCTACATAATAAGAGGGCACATTTAGTTTGTTTAGCTTCGACTAAAGCATGTTACATGTATAGAACTATAAAAACCAATGAAGCTCTATAATATCTGGAGAAAATGATTCGTTGATATTTTCAATCATGTAATTGGCAATATACTGTAACCATGAAGGGCTAATTGGAACGTGCTAACCTTGAACATAAGCTTGTCAATGCATTTTGACAGTAATGTATCACAAATAACAAAATATCACAGCAGCATTAACTAAAGACATATTTATCCTTCGGCTCAAGATGAATCAAGGTTTAAGGGGTCAAGCAACATACTCTATTTAAGACAAATCCTCTAATGTAAAGAGGTTTCTTAACAGATCAAGTGAGCCATCTGATGAGAGACGCATAGTTTTAGTGTAAAACTGTTTCTGATGCTTGAAATAAAGCATTGAATCTTTAATTAGTTATGCCATTTGTCTATGTGTTTATCTCCATCATTCATATCTCTTGTTCTGTCTGTGTCTTTCACACATACAGGATGACTCCTACATGATCATTAAACATGACCACTTGTCCCATTGGTATTTGTTAGATGTACACTGGCCCCAAACAAGTATGGACACTTAAAAAAAAAGAATGTAATTGTATTACATAAGATATGAAACAAAATGGCACTTAAAAAAAGAACCAAACTACAATACTTTAAGCAAAACAGTACACGTTTGAGTTTAAAATTATACAATCGTGTTTTAAATCTTGGGAACAGATGGTAATAGAAAAAAATGATATTTTGTATCTGATGCAATGAAAATCATATGTTCGAAGTGTGTCCAAATAATTTTGGGGCCACTGTAGCTATACTAGGAGGGCCCATATCCCAAAAACTCAGAAGAGATGGATGGTGTGACGGCTGGTTCACTGTTACTAAAAATCTTCATGTGACACCCTCATGGTACGACTAATCCAGGTCTTGACATCCTCGAAATCCCTGTTGAAGAGAGCCTATAGTCAATCACTCAATCACAGGAAATCCAGAGATCTCAAATATGTATTTACTAACATTGTCTAATCCCTTTAATGATGGGTTGACTCGTGTCCTGCAGCTGCTGTGCTTTGTGGTAAAGTTCGGTGATCTTTTGCTTGGCCTGATCTGTTATTCATGCACATGGTCATATTCTCAGGGGCTCAATGCAGACAAAAGTGAATGGCTAGCCATAGTGAAGCATGAAATTAGAACATGAAGAGATTTCATGTTATTTAGAATGAAGATTGGTCAAATGTGATCATTTAAATCAATACAATTTTATATAATATTGTAAAAGATTATAATTTATATTAAAGTATATCTTATAATTAATGATATTATACTATTGATATAATTACTGCAACTATAAATATTATTAAATACTACATTTTATAAATATAATTTATTAGTACACTTACTGTATAGCACTTTATAGAACATTGTGATGTTGTGTAAATGTTATCATGTTTTTTGCAATTATGATTCTCGTTTGATTGGATGAACAAGACTCTATATGCAGTTCATGTTGACAGTGGACTTCTGATCAGGATTTGATTGATTCTATACAATTTCATCTTTTTTTCTTGCTTTTTCTATAAATAAAACAATTCCACAGAACTGATATGCTGTTCAAATGAATCTGGTCTTTTCATTTAAACATTTTGACAAGCTAAAGTTCTAACAAATTAAAGCTGAAATGACTTAGCTACTATTGTCTTTGGGAAATAACTCTCGCCTTTGTCTTCAGGGAATGTGCAGGTGCTAACATGCATGCCTAATTGACTAGATAAAGCAATTAATTATGGAGGAGATGAATGATCTCACTTTCCCTGGTCTGCTGCTTATGGCGATGAATATGCTGTATATGAAAAAACATTCTTTTTTCTTTGCTTATTTTCCTATGCTGCCTTTATTCTGTCTTCTAATGAGAACACATATTCTAGAATACACATTAGCAGTAATGTCCAGTTTGAACTGGTCATTGGTCCGAACGTCTCTCTCTGATGACTCTGATAGCGCACCCTAACCTTCATAGCAGCAACAAAAAAACAACCCGGCCTTCCTTCCAGAAGCGGTTGCTATGAAACCCATTTTCCCCGTATAATTCATTTGCACACTGCATACAAATATGTGGACAATTAATCCCTTTTGTTTGCATAATAAATTTGTATATTTAATGGGAGCTCATCCACATGTGCTCCACAAGCTCGAAGAACACAAAGCCGCCGCATTGTGCAAAGCGCAACGCCCCATCCACTGCAATCATGCCCTGCTACCTGATTTCAGCACAGAGCCAGAGAAGGAGGATAAATTACCCCTAGCACAGCACAGAGCTTTAATTATAGCCTTGCAGACAAGAGAAAAGCTCATTGATGTGTAGATGAGGATGGACTATGCATGTTGCACTGAAAGAACCCATGTTTTGGTGATTCTCTATCAAAAGAACAGCTGGGTTGCCATTTTATCTCAAATTAGATTTCACCAAAGCAATGCGATGTGAAACTAAGAGATGCAATTTCAAAAGTTATTTTTCTTGTTTGTTGAGTCATAAGAGCAACAGGAAAAGTCGATCTTGAATTATGTTAGTTGGCAAAAACGGGAAAGGAAGCAAACATCCCAATCATCTGCGCTAGGTTCAAAGGTTGAATTGAAAGCCTTTTAAATGAGACCATTTTCCAGCTCAACCTTTTCAGACCCGGCGACAGAGTAACGTTCACAGAAAGATCCAGCTCTTGCATGCAACAACGTGAATTAATAATTTCGTACATTCAAATGACACAAGTGATATTTAAAAAAAGATACAAAGAAGTAAATCACGCAGTTGAGGCGTGTTTTGGTTGGTTGATGCAGCTATAAAGTGAGGGAATGCTGGGTAAAAGTGTTACCTGTGTCCATGGTCATGGTGCTGCAGTCCTGGTGATGGCGGTCCAGCCTCTGTTTGTTTTCAGAGCACTTTTAAAAAAGGTTGTGTGGTGAAACATTGGGTTATTGATACCCCAGCATGCCTCAGAGAGAAAAAGGCTCCACCCAATAGTGAACCTGTGACTTGAGGGTGATGAAAAACGAGAGAGAACCCCCCCCATCCCATCGCTCTCTCACACACACACGTTGACATATTTGTTTTCCTCTGATCCTGGGTGAATTATTGTGTCTCAATTTTATCACAGTTTTTTGCATGCATATTATATAACAAATAATGAGAAATAACTTGTTTGGATGAACAATAATGCTCATATAGACATTATTCAGCATGGTAAACAAATACAAAATGGGATAAATGGCATAAATCTGCAAATATTTCAACTCGCAAACAAACAAGCCCAATAAATCATTAAATAAATGCAGCAACTCAAGTCGTGCTAACAAGACTAATGAGCATCTATTAAATGAAATGGTGCACATTTCCAAAATAATGTTTTCAAGTGATTATAGATGTTAGCAAAACTTTAGACAATCTGACAGACGGGAAGAAAGAAATCTGCAATTCTCTCATGCCTCAGTGCCACTCTCGCCCCGGATCTTTTCACATTTCTGATTAGCAGACACATTTTATCACTCTGCAGACAACTCAATTTTCATTTTGGGAGGGGAGACAGAAAGGGTGACAGCCCAGGGCCTTAAAGGCGGCTCGGGGACCCCGGCGAGCCCCGCGCTGAAGCTGATAATTAGACTTCCCTGAACCACAGGTCAAAGAGACAGAATTATTTGGCCTGTGTAGACAGCAATTTCCTCGAGCCACACGAGATGAGATATCACAAGCTGTTAGATGTGCACCAGGAAGCCTCGAGAGTGGGGTCAGAGTCAATCCTATTCCCTACAGAAATCCGCATATAAAGGGCAGCTAACTAGGGACCATAATCATTTAATTTGACTTCTTTCAGGGGACTGTGCTCCTCAGCCATCAATTTCGAGGACTGGTTTGCAGCTCTTACATACCCTGATAATAATACCCGGGTTTTTGTCTGGAGAAGAGAGCTCTTCATAGGGGTCGGTGGTCATGTCGATTAAACGTATCAAAAGTGACAGAATATAATGAAAAGGTTGCTGTCCCCGGTGTAAGCTCTGTCACTATCAAAAAAAAAAAGAGAATCTGGGGACTTTTCAGAGTTGTGTAGGAGTGTGGGATCAGGAATGCATTACATTCCTCAGAAACATGCGAGAGGAACATTCATATACCCCCATCAAACACTGTTTCATAAATGCCTGCCTTTCCACCCTCTCTATAACTGTGAAGAACTAATAGTTACACATATGCCTGTGTTCCTATGCTTTTAAAAATAAAGGGTCCAAGCAAGGGGTTGTTTGCAGTGATGCCATAGAACAACCATTCTAAGTTCTCTAATAAACCTCTAAGTGAACACTTCTTAAAACAACATTTGTTTCTTAATTTGAGGAACATTTTAATAAACTAATGAAACGTTTTCCTCTATAAATCACCTTCACTCTTAAAAATAAAGGTTCTTTATTGACATCAATGGTTCAATGAAGAACCTTGAACATCCATAAACCTTTCAAATGCAGGAAATGTTCTATAAAGTCAAAAAAGGTTCTTTAGAATGTTCTTCAAAATGTTTTTTTAGGAGCTGTTTACTGAAAGGTTCTTTGGGGAACCGAATATGGTTCTTCCATGGCATCACTGCAAAAACACCCTTTTGGAACCTTTATTTTTAAGACCGTTCCATGAATGCTAATGGTTCTTCATGTACACACAGATCCCTAATGAACCTTTTATAACAACAAAACGATGTGCCATTTACATGTTGTGAACTGAAATCCAGACATAATTGGAACTGCCAGTGAAAAACAAGAAAACCTGTTTTTCTCAATTGGCAAATGGAGCAATTTGTATGTAGACTCCAAGTTAGTCTGTGCCTGTGCAATGATATCCAATGTTACATTTCATATGGAGTGTGATACAGTCTCACACCTGCTGCACAAAGTACAACAATGAACAGTTGAATTGAAAGGAGAGAAAGTCGTGGCAGATTCTTCAAGATAGCTTTTAGTGAAATGCGGTTTTTGTGAGACAGAGGCTGTTGCAGTGGCTGGGAAGGAAAACACGGGGACAGCTGTATAATTATACTATTTTTACTGTCGGGAGCCCGGTATGTGAGAGGAGAATTAGCATCACACCTGTGCATAATTGGCTAAATTAGCTTGCATAATGCAAACTCTGAGAAGCATTGGACACTGGGAGGAAGCGCTGCTTCGGAAATTGAGGGAGTTGTTTGGACTCCCTCTGGAATTTAGTGAAGGGAGGAAAAGCATGGCCTGTAATCTTAAATCTCAAGTCAAAAGAGCATTCAAGGACCCCCTCGCAAGTGTTGTCAAACAATAGGCAAGTCAAGACCTTGACCTGAGTCTACTGGATCTGCTCAGGCAGGAGAAACAGACATACAGCCCAGCACTTATTTGTTTTAATCCACTCCAGTAAGTCTACGAATAAGTTGTGACTGCCAGCCAGGGCAGCGCAGGTTAGTTTACAGGTGCATCCAGTGACTGAATGCAGATTCTGTGCACACATGCTGGAGTGGTAGAGAAATCTCTAAAAACAGTATTCCCTCCAGGGCACCAGATGTATTAATAAGTTATTACAGAGACCACTGAGTTAGTAGACTCGTAGTCTCACTTACAGTATAAATGCATTGTTTTCCGTTATAATACACAAGATGATATGACGTAACACTGTAGAGCAACAGCTATTTTAAAAATCATAAAAATCCCTCATATTGATATCTGTAATCACTAATATTTCACAATACTTTACAGTATGTCTGAAAAAGTCTAAAAATTATTTACAATTAAAAATTTAGAAAGAGGACGGTAAACATAAATGAATGCAAAAGTCATTACAATTCATTAATAACTACTTATTGTTACAAATCAATATGCTGAATATTACATACTGGCACACACTACTAAAAGTGGGAAAGCTTTAAGAAGATGTGAGCAATTAATATTTGTGACCCTGGACCACAAAACCAGTCATAAGTAGCGTATTTGTAGCCAACAATACATTGTATGGGTCAAAATAATTGATTTTATTTTTATGCCAAAAATCATTAGGATATTAAGAAAAAAATCATGTTCCATAAATATATTTTGTAAAATTCCTACCGGAAATATATCAAAACTTAATGTTTGATTAGTAATAGATTAATATTACTAGATTAGCACACCCTTTACACCCTGATTCCAGATTTTCAAATAGCTGTATCTCAGACAGATATTGACCTATCCTAACAAACCATACATCAATGATAAGCACATAATTCTGCTTTCAGATGATGTATAAATCTCAATAATTAAAAATTACCCTTATGATTGGTTTTGTCCAGGGTCACATTTAACCTTTTGTAATTTTACTGAAAATATGGTTCTAAAAACTATGATTTGTTTTTGTGTGGATGCGTCAAATTAGAGAATGAGCTTTATCGGACAGGTATGTTTACACATACGAGGAATTTGTTATAGTGACAGAAGCTCCACAGTGCAACAGAATGACAGCAACAGGACAGACACAGATAATAAAAGAATAATATACAAATAGGCAATGTACAAAAAAAGCAAAAACACAATATACAATAGACAATTCTGTGATACAGGTCTGGTATGTGCACATTTGAAAGGAAAAAAAATAAGTATGTGCAATGAATAAATAATATATAATAGTGTTGTGTGTTGTGTGTTCCACGTTTAATGTCAAGTGTTCATGAGATGGATTGCATGAGGGAACAAACTGTTCCTGTGTCTGGTTGTTCTGGTACAAACATCTGGTAGCATACAAATATCATAAGTTGGTCTCATGAAGATCCCTGTCAGATTTGAAAGGGGAAGCAGTTCTCAAGCAGACAGTACTTTGAACTGTTTTGATCTGCTACCACCTACTGGTTAGTGATACTGATGAAGCATCAACTACTAGGTTTAACCCTTTCAAGGAAAGCAGGCTCTGTGTGAAACCAACAGTTCTTTTCTCACCTCTGAATTGCATTAGAGTTTGAAGTAAGAATTTCTCCACCTTGTGAAGATTAGATTGTTGTTTAGGGCAGGGGAGAGAGGCAGTGCACAGGAGGTGATATACTATAACAGTTAGTGTACCTCTAAAGCTGTTATTGAAGGTAACAGGCTGCAGAATGAGAATTTAAAGACTATTTAGCAACAACTACATAATTATGTCAAAAGTGTTACATACAGCATATACAGAAAATATAAAATCACATGGCAAAAACTGTCAGAAGCATACTATCTATGGAATACGTTGACAAGAGAGATGTAGTTTTCACCATGAAGCTTACACTAGTCATGTACCGAAGAGAAAACGGATTTCAAAGTAAATTATATCATTTTCAGCAGTAAGAAAAAAGTGTTGTAAAGCTTGTTGTTTTGTAGAACATCACAGTTATTTATGATATGAGAACAGTAGGGCCTGTAAACAGAGAGTATATGTTATATAATAAAAATAGAATTATGTTTTCAGAATGTCATAATTTTTTCTCAAACATAGTCCGTGGGGTAAAACGCCCCCATGGGTAAAACAGCCCTCTTGGCACAAATTAAATGTTTGTTAAAAATCTAATAACATAAAAATTCAGGACATTTTTCATACTTGGTTTATAATTTATGTCATTGTCACTAAAACAATGATACATTTTCTGCCCTAAATGAAAATGAAATTATAAATTATTACGTTTTTGCACCATCTAATATAATACAAATAATAATTAAATATATTCTGTTATGGAAACTTAATGCAAAATTTAAGGCAGTAACGTTATTAATATTACATTTAATGTATACAGATGTTACATTATGTTTTTTATAAATATTACAAACACTGTGTGGGCATTGTGTAGCCCTAAACAATTGATAAGAAATATCAAATATAACGACACAATTTAAAAGTATTACTTACTGTCAATGTGGGACTTCTACCTCATCCACAAAATCAGACTTCACATCTTATTTTGTCATAACATTCGTATGCTTTTAGTTTGTAAAATAAACGGAAGTTACGTTTTGCGTGCGCAGCGCAATGTTTTGGCCAGAGCCCCTCCCACAGGAAAATCTCTGTTTTGGTTTGAATTCAACCAACCAAAAGCAAGCAGAGGCGTATTTTCCGTGACAGAGGGAATTTTGAATTTTATCATGCGATTTACACTCATACACTAATGATTGTAATATACTTTTTTTAATTAAAAACCCGGTTACCCAAGGAATATGTGTTTTGCCTTACGGAGCGAGAAGACTAGAATAAGCTCGTGATAAAGTGAGTCTAATGGCAGTTGACGTTACTGAGTTTGCCAAGCCAGTAGCAACAGAGCGCTAATTCAGAGCTCTTTAAATCGCCATTTTAACATTTCGATTTTACTTCATCCTGGCTGCGTAATACACAATAATGAAAGCGATGAAAGAGGAGATTACCGAAATAAAACAGATTCACGACGACAAAGACCTCAGTAAGTTGCTTTTCTACAGGTTATGTAGCAACGAATCTCTTTGTTGCGACTATACCAATAATCAGACATGTACGTTACCTGTATACAAATTTTTAAACCACAACATCATCAAATTAATTTAATATCTGTGTCTGTCCTTTAGTCTGCAGTCTTTGTAAGAGATGTGACAACATTCCAGAGAAGTATGGAGAGAAGATCACTCTTCAGCAACACAACCTGACAGTCCACTATTTCTGTTTGGTGAGAAAATATTTATTTGGTGACGTTGATGTGTATTTGTGCATCAAATCTCACTTTGGAGTCCCTTTCTAGTTTTCCTGTTAAAGAAATGTGTTGTGAAACCCAACACCTAAGTAAATGGCATCTTATGATGCCGTGGATAAAACATTATATTCAGCTGTTCTAGAACAGAAGTTGGTTGCAAGGCAAGAAAGCTTAATATAGACATTAAATAATCTACTTATTTTTCACATTTCTTAAGAAATGTTACTCCTGCAAGACCCCAGTTTGACGATCATATATCTACCATAGAATGTCAGATAAAGTTGGTTATTTCTACATGTACTGTCAGTCATTAATGTCTGATGGGAATACAGAACATCACATTTTGAATATTGTCTTAATACAAGGCTGTTTTCAAACATAGAACCTTTACTTTCTAAATGAAGGGAACAGCTTTATTTTGGAGTATGTACAAATATTGTAAAAGTCTCACCAAAATCATAATTCAAGCATAAATGTACAAGTTAGTTATTCTTCAATCTAACTTTACAGCTGATGTCTAGTGGAATATGTCAGAGAGGGGAGGAGGATGAAGACGTTCATGGTTTTCTTGTGGGTGACATAAAAAAGGAGATCCGTAGATCATGGAAGCTGGTAAGTTCAGTACACATTTGACAATTGGCATGTTCGGTTTAACGCTACAGAAATGTTTTTGAGACAAATTTGTACTTTTTGACTTGCAGAGATGCATGAAGTGCAAAAAGTTTGGTGCTTCGGTGGGTTGCTCCATCAAAAGTTGTCGGCACATGGTCCACATGCCTTGTGGATTAGAGCTGCAGTTTATTTTCCAGTTCACAGACTTGTTTCCGTAAGTGTCTCTTGTGATATTCAAAATGTGATGGTTGCCGATGGAACATGAGATAGAAATGTAAAATTGACACTAAAATCCAAAAGTAAATGGGGTTGGTTTGATTTTTTTTATTTTTAAAGATGCCTCTTATGCTTATCAAGGCTGCATTTATTTGATCAAAACACAGGTAAAGACAAGAAACTGTGTGAGTGTGAAACATTATTCAAATATAAAATAACTTTTTTATTTTAATAGATTTTAGAATGTAATTTATTCTTGTTTTAAGCAGCCATTACGCCAGTCTAATATGCTGATTTGGTGCTCAAATAATATTTCTTATGTTGAAAACTTAAAAATATATTTTTGGAAACTATGCTAGTTTCTTTGATTAATAGAAAGTTAAAAAGAACAGCGTTTATTTGAAATAGAAGTCTTATTTAACATTATAAGTGTATTTTCTGTTACTTTTGATCAGTTTAATGCATCCTTGCTTAGTAAAAGTAATAATATATTTCCTGTACATTTCCGGTCATTTCTTTTCAGCTTGGTATTGATGATGTCAATCATTTGCAGGTCTTTCTGTAAAAAGCATGCACCTAGTCAGTCCTGCGTCTCCAGCCCCAGTCTGCCCCTCTCTTGCTCTGTCTGTCTGGAGCCCATCGAACCCGTCCTCTCCTACAGTGTCCTCAAGTGTCCTGCGTGTCATGGCAGCTGGTTTCACAGAAACTGTGTACAGGTAAATACCACACATTCAGGTTAATGATATAAAAAATATGTATACAATACAAAGATATGGGATTTGAAATTTGAGCCTGGTTCTCATCTCTTTATTCCAGCATTATGCACACAGCGCTGCCATGCATTTCTTCAAATGCACACTGTGCAATAACAAGGACCAGTTTCAGCAGGAAATGCTCCGAATGGGAATATATATACCAGAGCGGTAAATCAAATGTGTTTCCTTCTGATATTGATTCTAGTGTTTCAAAGTGAAATATTCTGATTGGTGTAGTCTTCGATTTGTATCCTTCATAGTCTGCTGTAATTATTTAAATTTGATATTTATGTATTAGTTACCGTTGTTTTTAATATAAATTTTGATGCACATCACTTTCACATGGCAAACACAATGTAATTATGTAAATATTTTCCATTGATATATATGTTAAAGGAATAGTTCACCTAAAAAGTGAATTTTGCTGAAAATTAAATCAAACATTCAAAATGTAGTGATGTGATGCTAAATTTCTTCAAACTCATGTAGTTCTTGTATGACCTCAGGTTTAGTATGGGTTTATGGGTGACCTATTCCTTTAATATTTTGTAAGCATCCTTATTGTGTATATTTTTCAGGGATGCAGCATGGGAACTTGAGGAGAATGCATATGAAGATTTATTGCAAGTGTATCAGCACTGTGATTCTGTGAATTGTCGCAGTCACAAAGGTCGTAAATACAGCTCCCAGTCAGGGTAATCTGAGCATTTTATTTAGACATTCTGAAATTGTCAAATGGAATCGGTTTGTTTTTTAAAAGGATTCTAACTATTGTTCAAATGAAAAATGCTTTTGCTCTTCAGGTATTTTGAAATTGTTTGTTGCAAGTTGTGTGGATCCAGGGGAACTCATCGAAAATGTTCCAACCTTAAGCTTTACGAAAGTGACTGGATCTGTGCTGACTGTAAAGCTGCTGATGAGGGAAAAAGTGAGCTATCTGAGTTATTGTTTAATATGAGCTTGCTTTGTAAAACGATTCAAAGTTACATACGTGGATTTTTTTCTCACCCCAGTGTCAGTGACATTGCCAAACCATGTTGAATCCCCACTGGCTATAAGGCAAGAAAGGAAGAGACTGTTTAAAAACATCTCTGACCTTCACTCTTCACTCATCAGTAAAAGGTACTTTCCAAATCAATTGCGTCTGATATGAGTAAGATATGTTCTAGATCATTTACTCTTAATTTAGCTTATGCAAGAGCTCTGTATTGAATATATTATTATTTTTAATCATGATGATTATTAATACATTTAATTTTTATTATTATTAATCTAATTGAATTTATTTAAATTAATTATTTGATAATCGTTATTGTTAAAACATTATTATTACTGTTCCTTTAGATTACTGAACTCAGGCTCTTCTCCACCTTGAACTAAATGCATCTAAAACCCAACAAGAATACATTTTAACACTCTAACACAATCTATTCCAGTGCTCCTTTGGATCAGTTTTTTGCTGTATTTTGGTCACCTTTACTGTGTGTATATATATATATATATATATATATATATCAATATCAATAAATGACCATCCCTACAGTATAAATTGTGGGTATCTCTTGTTCTTTGAAACCACAATAATGGGGAACACTGCTGACTTGGCAATGGTCCAGAAGACGATCATTGACACCCTCCACAAAGAGGGTAAATCACAGAGGGTCATTACTGAAAGGGGTGGCTGTTCAAGGAGTGCTGTATCAAAGCATATTAAATGCAAAGTTGACTGGAAGGAAGAAATTGGGTTGGAAAATGTACACAAGCAACAGGGATGACCGTAAGCTTGAGAATACTGTCAAGCAAAGCCGATTCAAACACTTGGGAGAGCTTCACAAGGAGTGAACTGAAGCTGGAGTCAGTGCATTAAGAGTCACCACGCTCAGATGTCTTCAGAAAAAGGGCTACCAAGCCACTGAAACAGAAACATCGTCAGAAGCATCATAACCTGGGCTAAGGATAAAAAGGACTGGACTGTTGCTCAGTGGTCCAAAGTCCTCTTTTCAGATGAAAGTCAATTTTGCATTTCATTTGGAAATCAAGGTCCCAGAGTCTGGAGGAAGAGTGGAGAGACACAGAATCCATGTTGCACAAGTCCAGTGTGAAGTTTCCACAGTCAGTGATGGTTTGAGAAGGGTCTGGCTGCAGAAAGCACTTGCATTCTCAGCACTTGCACACTCAGACGCTTCCGCTAATGATAATTAATTTGTAATTTTGTTCTATTTATTGATTGTTTTTTGTTTGCATCTCTCAACATTTTACAACAGTAGCAGGTGGTGAAGACAAGAAAAAATAAACTAAAATACTATGTCACTTGCAATCGCTGCTTGCACTTTCCGCTACCTGCGACGTCACTTGCATTCGACATGAATCGTGACATATCATATAATAACATACAAGGTCCTGCAAGTCATCTGTAGGAGGAAAATACAAGACCCGCAAATCTGTGGCTACAGAACAGCAGGACCTTGTATGTTACAACAATTTTTTTTTTTTTAAAGACTGCAAGTGACATCACTAGCGGAAGTGTCTGAGTATGCAAGTGCTGAGAGTGCAAGTGCTGTCTGCAGCCAGACCCTATTGGATCCTACTGCCATGTCATCTGCTGGTGTTGGTCCAATGTTTTCTGAAGTCCACAGTCAATGCAGCCATCTACCAGGAAATTTTATAGCACTTCCTTGCTTCCTTCTGCTGATTTCATTTTTCCAGCAGGACTTGGCACCTGCCCACACTGCCAAAGGTACCAAAAGCTGGTTCAATGACCATGGTGTTACTGTGCTAAGATGAAAGACACCAGACCCAACAATGCAGAAGACCTGAAGGCCGCTATCAAAGCAACCTGTGCTTTCATTACACCTGAGCAGTGCCACAGGATGATTGCCTTCATGCCACGCCGCATTGATGCAGTAATTCATGCAAAAGGAGGCCCAACCAAGTATTGAGTGCATAAAAATGAACATACTTTTCAGAAGCCTGTCATTTCTGTTTAAAATATCCTTTTTTTAAATTGATCTTATGTAATATTCTAATTCTGAGACACTGAATTTTGGGTTTTCATTATCACCAAAATTTCAAGAAAAAAGGTTTGAAATATTTCACTCTATTTATAATGAATCTATATAATATATGGGTTTCACTTTCTGAAATTAGTGACAAAAAATATTGAGCTTTTTCATGATATTCAAAAAAATTTGATGCACCTGTATGTGTGTGTATATATAAATATATTTGAAGTGTAGTAGTAGCAGCTCTCTCTCCTTGTTTTCTAGGCAATGTGTGCCTGTCACTTCTCCAGAGGTCTTGATGGAGCTGGCCCATCAGATATCACAGCAGCAGTCTACAGAGGTGCTAGTGGAAGATGATGATGGGGTGATGGAAGCAGCTTTGCGGGTTTTGCGGCAAAGTGACTTTAATCCCTGCTGCACACTTTCGGTGAAATTCTCCAAAGACAAAAATAGCAGCAACATTAGGAATCAGTCTCGCTTCCTCAGACGTCTTGTTTCGAATCTGCAGATGTCTGAAATCTTTGAGGGCCCTGATGAATGTAAAAACCTGGCTCTGAACTCAAAAGGTAGGACTCTTTTTTGAATTTATGTTTGTTTCCTTTTCCTTTTCTTGAATATTTACCATTCCGGGCTTATATACATATAGCCCCTCTCACGGCTGCCTTCAAAATGATCAATGGTTGTGTGTGAACAGCTCTGAGGGATGACCTCTACTTTGAAGTCGGCAGTCTGTTGGCCCTCTCTTTGGTTCATGGAGGTCCTCCGGTGGGCTTCTTCTCTCCAGCACTGTACCATAGTCTGTTTAACTACCCCACAAACTACAGACCTACTTTACAAGACCTTGGAGACACTGCTTTTGCACACAAAATCAGACAGGCGAGTCTTGTTTTTCTTGACATTGTGCTTCAAACTGCTGTTGCATTGAGTTGTGTGATTACAGTGAACCAAATGGTGGTTGTACATCTGATAAATTCTAAAAGTGCACTTATAGATTTCAGATGCAAAGACAATGAAGGAGCTGAGACGAGCAATGCAGTCAGCGTCACAGTATTTGGAAGCAGCAGGTTGCTGGCGAAAGATCAGCAAACTCTCAGAGAAGGACATGCTGGTGGAGGATGTACTAAATTTCTACCTGATCATCAGACTACAGCTGCCTCTGCAGAGGTTGGTACCCAAACTTATTCCTGTGGTGGCAAAGCATTATACCAGTCTTCAATATCACATGATCCACTTGGTGCTCAAGAAACATTTCTAACTGTTATCAAATTGATCAAAATATTTAGCTGAAACCATGATAATGCCTTTTTTTTGAAGGGGGGGGGGGGTTTGGTTGATGAGTTGAAAGGTTTTTGTACCATATGTGACCTTGAACCACAAAACCAGTCATAGGGGTCTTTTTTAAATATATACATCTTTTATACATAATGTATACATCTTTTTTTTGTTTATACATCAGCTGAATAAATAAGCTTTCCATTGATGAATAGTTTGTTAGGATAGGACAACATTTGAAGTCCTTAGCAAAGCATATTACTAATCAAAAATGAAGTTTTATTTACGGTAGGAAATTAAAAAATATATTCATAGAACGTGATCTTTACCTAATATCCTAATGATTTTTGGCATAAAATGCAAAATTATCATTTTGACCCATACAGTGTATTTTTGGCTATTTCTAAAAATATACCTGTGCTACTTAAGACTGGTTTCGTGCTCCAGGGTCACAAATATCTTTACTGTCACTTACGATACATTTTAAAGCAGCTGAAATAAGGTTATTTTTGTTGTTGTTTTTTCGAAGAAAACATTTGAATGGTAGTGTATACAAGTCTCACTGTATGTAAATGCTCATTCAAGTTCATATTGCCTTTCTCAGGTTTCGTGAAGGTTTGAGGACACTAGGACTGTTTGAGCAGGTTCAGATGTGTACAGAGGCTTTCCATTCAGTCTTCTGTGGGCCTGTGGAAAGGCTGACGGCCGAATCTGTCATGGAGCTCTTTACCGTCCGGCTTTCAGAAGAAAAAGAGCAAAAAGAAGAAGAGAACACAACATTAAACTTTTGGAAAAAGTATCTGCATGATTGTGAAGGTGATGATAAAATGATATATTAAGATAAGAAAAATATCTTAATATGTTAGAAAAATAAGCTGTCATTTGCATGATTTTAACCCTTTCGCGTGTTTCAGAGGGTTGGTGTGCAGCATCACTTGAGGACCTCCTAACATTCGCCACTGCTGCAGATTTGGTTCCATCCATTGGATTCCATCCGACTCCGTCTATTTCATTCTTCAGCTCACCAGACCCCTCGTGTGCCTTTCCTCAGAGCCACTGTGATGCCAATCATCTCTCTGCCAATACTACCCTCATACGAGCTCTTCAAGAAACACTTGGATTACACAGTGTGTCAGTTCTCACTTATGCATGGCATTTAAAAAACTCTTCTCCTGACTGGATATCTGTACATTCACAGCGTAGATTTACCTAATGATAAACAATGGTACTAAAGTCTTATTTATTGGGGTTGTCAAATATTATATAAACAGTATTTTTCAACCTAACTCACATTAGCATTACTTGATCTTAGGTTGCTCCTCATTTTATTTATCAGCAACCCAGATGTTGCTAAATCCTCAGATATTTCTCAGTAAATTGGAGTCCCTCGACAAAAGAAAGACATTTTAACAGCTTTTATTTTGAGCCGCTCCGCACTATTAGGACTTCAACTGCAAAGCAATATGTGTTCCATACGTGTTGGAACACAATCTAAGATGTGATTAGACTGTTCTTTGTGTTAAAAAATAGGTTTTCTTGTACATTTTGGTGCACAGTTCAGAAGTGCGCAGGTTATAGCTTGTATTGTAACCAAAGTTTAAACTATTGAGTAGTGTTCTGTCGAACAGCATAGGTGTTCAGCAGTAATAGGTATTTGATTTGATATTTTGTTTTTTTGTAATAGGAAAAGTTCACAATAACAGGATGTAATTTTTTGGTAGCCACAAGATGGTGCAATTTTTGTGGCCCTTTTGCCACACAATGGCTAACTGCTGCCACTGCATATGAATCAGTAGTTACTGAGTTGAATGATCTCACTGTTTTGTGCCAGAGAACCATGTTGAAATCATACACAAGTTGGTATGCTTTTGTCCTCATATAATGTTTCATTTCTCCTGAAGTAGCTTGAAAGTGTATGATAGTTAGCTAGCTTCATATCTGCCATAATGTATTAAACGTTTTACTTTTCTGTTACCCTCAGTGTTTAATACAGCTGAACGAGTCTGAGGAAACTTTTTAGGAGCAAAATTATTTGTTGTGGTAAAAAGGACAAAACTGTGTAATAATCTTAATTTGTGTGTGTGGGGGGGCTTCTATAGTTTGTGGTTTGTTTCACTTGCATCATTTTGAAATGTCATAATGAATAGTTTTACAATGCATTTTCAAAGTTATACATACAAAAGGTCCATACGTCATGGGTCTAAAAATCACAAATTTGAAATTAGAATTAAAATAGAAATTTGGATAAAAGCTTCTGGTAAATGTTAATTATTTTCAGACCCCCTTAAAAAAAATCACTAAGGTCCCCTAGTGGCCCAGGTACCTGGTTAAAAACCACTGACATAAAGATAATCAAAACCGATCCATTAATCAATCGTTGTAAATTTGGCGGGACCAAACCAAAAGCCCAGACAGTGTGTGCACCCCAGTGAACTGTACGTCAGTGGTCATCTGTGGCGCGTGCGCGCACGCAGACAGCGCTTCGCCGGTTGCCACGTCACCCTCACAGTTGTCACTGCATAAACAGTAAAGATGGCGGCCTCCGTCCGGGAGAAACAAGCAGGTTTGTTCATAAGTTTGAATTGATATCGAAACAATCGGTGATGTTAATATAACTGACTTTAATGATTTTCACGTGGTTTTTAAAACGTTTTTATTTAATATACAATAATACCGAATGCCTAACAGCTGAAATTGTACAATCCTGTCAGTGTAGCTGAGGATGCTAACTGTGTTGTGCATCTAGCAGCTGGTTAACATCAGATGAATGGACGATTATCTTGCTTGACAACATTAAGAAAGCACTTGTGGTTTTGATAACTACAGTTAGCTAACCAACTCGTTAATTAAATATAACGCTATCAACATTAAAAGACCTGTCATAAGCAACCCACGATATGAATTGACATGCTAGCTGAAGTCACTTAACGAAAACTATTATGCTTATTATTTAGTGGTACAAAACAGTCATGATCCTTATGTTACGTGGATACTGTTTTATGCTGAACTTATTTATTTTGTATGTGGCTGACATTGACCTTAATGGATATTGACACTTTCTGTGCAACTGCTACTGTAAAAAATATATTCGTCTTAATGAATGGGCAATATATGATTTGTTGATTAAAAATAGATAGTGTATTTATACTATATAAATACATTCAATTCAGGATTATGTGTATAGCGCTTTTTACGATACAATTGTTGCAAAGCAGCTTTACAGGAAATTCATGTTCTATAATAGAATTATATATATTGCAGAAACTGAATCTATTTAACTTGAAATTTGTTTTAATTCTGTATATTATCTGAGGGGTTGGCATCATCTCTTCTCAGGTGTTCGGTCATCTCGGATCATTTAAGGGTTGGATCCAGACTGAAGTTTGAGTAATTCCTAGTTACCAGAAACAGAGAAACAAATAGAGACATGATTAGCGTAGCTGTTCCATCCAAGCAAAAATTATTTGTTCAACCCAAGCTAAGGCATAATGTGCATTTGATCGGATATAACTGCAGTACAAGATTGTGAGATGCATTATATGAATGCTTGGCTAAAGAGATGTCTTTAATCTAGATTTAAACAGAGAGAGTGCGTCTGAACCCCGAACGTTATTCCAGAGTTTGGGAGCCAAATATGAAAAAGTTCTACCTCCTTTAGTGGACTTTGCTATCCTAGGTACTACCAAGAGTCCAGAGTTTTGCGAGCTTAGGGAGCGGGTTGGATTGTAGCGTGATAGAAGATTAGTTAGGTACACAGGAGCTAAAAAATGTAGGGCCTTATAGGCAAGTAATAATATTTTTTAACTGATACGAAACTTAATAGGTAGCCAGTGCAGAGACTGTAAAATTGGAGTAATATTATCATATTTTCTTGACCTGGACTCTAGCCACAGCATTTTGTACTATCTGTAGCTTGTTTATTGAAGATGCAGGACAACCACCTAGCAGTGCATTACAATAGTCCAGTCTAAAGGTCATGAATGCATGAACTAACTTAACTTCTATCAGAAACACTTAACATTGCCAAGCTACAGAACATGTTAACTAAGATGGAAGAATGCTGTTTTTGTAACATAGGAAATATGATTTAAAAAAGACAATTTGCTGTCTAATACATAATATATATGTTATATATGTTTATTATTTAACTTATGTAGAAGTAAATTAGCCTCTGTATAATAAATGATTTTCAGTAGTGATTGAAGTGATTTAAAATGTTGATGTATTATGTTTCTGTTCTCAGCTGCTCTGAAGCGAATGCTCAACTTCAATGCCCCACCTTTGAAAAACACAACAGCTGAGCCGGTATGGAAGGTAAGGGTGCTCAACACACACCTAGGGGTTTCCCCTTCCACTATCAATTTTAAAAAAAAATCAAATGTGGCTCGGTGATGCTTTTATAGTTATAATTTGCATAAACATTTACCCTTTGTTATTCTTGTTAGGTTCTTATTTACGATCGCTTTGGCCAAGACATTATATCTCCCCTGCTGTCTGTGAAAGAGTTACGGGACATGGGCATCACTTTGCACCTGTAAGGATCCCTAAGATTTTGTTTCTTTAAAAAAAAAAACACAAGATTTGATTTGATTGATTGTTTGTTTCCTCTAGCTTGTTACATTCAGATCGCGACACCATTCCAGATGTTCCTGCCATTTACTTTGTAATGCCCACAGAGGAGAACATTGACAGGATATGTCAAGTAAATAAGTTCACTAAATAATTGAGTCAGTTTTTTCATCAGTCCCATTCCATGACTGTTTGTAAAGATCACACTATCTTAAAGCTAATAGTTCTATTCACTATCACAGGATCTCCGAAACCAACTATACGAGTCCTACTATATGAACTTCATCTCTGCAATCTCCAGAAGCAAGTTGGAGGACATAGCAAGCGCTGCTCTAGCATCTAATGCTGTAAACCTGGTGACCAAAGTAAGTCAAACACATTTGTTCATTGTGAATGCTGGTTATACATTTTATTCAATTTGCTAGAGTTTTTAATTAATAAATCTTGTTTTTGCAAAACAGACAAGCTCTGTGAATTCCTGAAGAAAGGCCAATAACATACAACTCGTATTTATTATCCAGTTCAAATATTAGACCGTTCTGTTCCTCCTCAGGTATTTGATCAGTATCTGAACTTCATCACACTTGAAGATGATATGTTCATTCTCTGCAACCAAAACAAAGAACACATCTCCTACCATGGTAAGCTGCTAGAATGGCTTGAAGTATTAGTTTCATTTGTAATCTGAATATTATTAATGCCACTACTGTTCTGTGCCCTCAGCAATCAATAAACCAGATATCATGGACACAGACATGGAGGCCATAATGGACACAATAGTGGATAGTCTCTTCTGCTTTTTTGTCACACTTGGTAAATAATGACAGAGTTTTAATCCTTCCATGCATATACATTACTGTTCAAAATATTTATTTTAAAAGAAGTGACTTATGCTCACCACGGCTGCATTTGTTTGTTTAAAAATGCAGTAATGTTGTGAAATATTTTAAATGTATAATTTTCCTGTAATGCAAACTAGTTTTCAACAGCCATTACTCCAGTCTTCAGTGTCACACTGAAGAAATCAGTTCAGAAATCATTCTAATATGCTTATTGTGAGAAACGTTTTATCAATGCTGAAAACAGTTGCTCAACACATAGAAACTTCAAAAGTACAGAGTTGATTTGAAATGGAGATGTTTTTACTTTGGACAATTCATTGCATACATGCTGAATAAAGGTTATTCATTTTTTTAAAGTCTAATTGAACACAAGCTTACAGCAGTAATGTGCAATGACTTACGAGTTAGAAACATTTGTTTTTAAATACTTCTGTGCCACTATCAGCACCGAATGTAATAGCAGAATCAATGATTGATGATTCCAAACAAGATTCCCAGTCACTCCGTCTGTCTTCCATTGTTTGGCCAAACAGGTATTCCCATCAGAGCCACAGTGTTGATTACACTCTTCAAGGGATTCAGACAAGAAATGGTTTACTTATAGTTGTTTATATATTAAGCTGCCATTTAACATTCAAAAAACAAACCTTCTTCACCTATAAAGATGCTTTATCACAACAATGGAAAATCCTTACTGCTAGAATTTGCTAAGACACAATCCATTCCTCATATGGAGATGTTCACTGCTTTTTAATCCACCTAAAATCTAATAAGGCGACGTTCTTTCATGGTACATGAGGTAATAGAAAATGATAGATTGATGAAGACTTGATATTTAATCAAAATGAAATAACAATAGTTTATCTCTCAACTGTCATAAAGAGCCACTGGGTGGCAGAACCTTCCTAGTATTGTTTTGTATAGTGCTCAAAGGGCACAAATATTTAGATAATGCTTTGAATATTTAAGTTGCATCTATTTACTTGCTACATGAAAACTAGAATGGTATTTGACAGAATGTCCAATGATCAAGCCTGTTTTATTGTTTTTGAAATGTGATTTTATGTGTCTTGGGAGCTTGTGAGCAGATATTTAATGCTCCCTCGTATTGGCAGTACAGTGAGCTTTCCTGTTATCATAGGTGCTGTCCCAATAATCCGATGTCCAAGAGGGAACGCTGCCGAAATGGTAGCCGTGGTAAGAGACTCACTGCTTTGTTTTTTAATGTTCCTCTGATACTTGCTTTATGACCAGTCTGAGACACCTTTGTCTTCTGTTCGATAAAAAGCGGTTTATGAATCCTAGAATAGAGTGTTATAGAATGGTTTTGGTCAGTTGATTATCACCTCAGCTCCTGCTCTAATCTCTGCATTACGGTGCATTTGTACATTTCATAGTCTGTGCACAATGTGCAAACTGATACTGTAGCTTAATTCAGTTTCACTGATGGTACAAAATTCCTCTTTGTTGCGTATGTGGGATTCAGTCCAACCTCGGCTCACTTTCAGTGCCGAGCCTTTAGACGATTAGTTTCAGCAAAGGAATGTCTCACTTGTAATATAAGACCAAATTAACACCGGTCGCTCAGTTTATTGGCTTAATTTATTTTATGCGTATTGTACAACTCGTTTCTACTGGAATATTAGTAATATTGATGTAACTTGTTTTTTTTCTCTCTCTTCTCAGAAACTTGACAAGAAACTGAGAGAGAATCTGCGAGACGCTCGTAACAGCCTGTTCACCGGAGACACCATGGGCACTGGCCAGTTCAGGTGGAGCAAAAACACACTCGCACACCTCCATACAACTGATTTTAAGAGAATATGCATATTTGTTTAATAATAAATAATACATTTTATTTAGTATAGCACCTTTTAAAGGAGCACTTGCTCAAAGTGCATTACAACACAGGCAAACACAACAATCCAAGGAAATACATAAATACAAACCCTAGTTTAAGCTGTAAATCTTTGATTTTAATATTATTGTAAACACCTAATACAAGACACAAATCCCCACAGATGGATGGATAGATGGGTGCAGTGAACCCAGAACAGTGAGACAGTTAGATAGACAGAAAAGTAGATAACCCTATACTGTGACAGTTTAAGAAAGATCTAGAATATAAAGAAATGTTTTAGTATCAGGCCATAAAATATCCCTTCTTTCCCTCCACCACTCCCACAGTTTTCAGAGGCCGCTGTTTGTTCTTGCCGATCGTAACCTGGATCTAGCGACTCCTCTCCACCACACATGGACGTATCAGGCTCTTATTCATGATGTGCTGGTGAGCAGAACCCAAAATAAACTCGCATGACCCACAATAAACTTTTTTCTACTAGTGTTAATGTAATTTATTTCCCCAAATGGAAAGTGCAAACCATTCCAAGTTGCAGCATATGGATCGAGGAAGCTATTGCAGTTATCATATGGATGACAAAGGGGTTTCATGAAATGTGGAATGTACGTGCTGGGTTGCTTTTTGTGCCAGTGATCATTAATCCTTTGGGGGTTTTTTCCACCGTCCCAAAAATGCTTTAGCCTTAATATCGTCTAAGTTCCCTGTATGGCAGCTGTACTCTGATTGATTTTATTATGTATTAGTAAAAGCTGGCATATATGTTATTGTAGGACGTGTATTGTGTTTTGATTCAGTTCTGTTGCCTTGCCTAACTGACACGTCTCCTATATCAGGACTTCCACCTGAACCGGGTCAGTGTGGAGGAGTCTCAAGGGTCAGAGGCCAGCCCAGCTGGAGCACGACCAAAAAAGAAAAACAAGAAGAGCTATGATCTGACTGGTGCTGACAAATTTTGGCAAAACCACAAAGGAAGGTAAACATCTGCTGTTGGTAAAACTCATGTATCCAAATGGAGATCGTAGTTGTGCATTAACACATGTTTAGAGGTGTTTTTTTACTTCTAGTATTCGGAGTTAAAATCTTTTGAACTGATGACTGTGTAATTAATATGTCTGATGTCGCTATCCAAAGACCTAATTCTGTCCTAGTTTTGATTAAAGGGATAGTTCACACTCACCGTTGTATTGTTCCAAACTTGAACGACTTGCATTTTTCTGTGAAACACAAAATGTGTTGGGTTTTTATACAATGGAAGTAGGTCCAAAATGGTCAATTTTTCTGTGAACTATCCCTTTAAGGAGATTTAATAAACCAGCATGTGTATGTTTGATACGATTGTCAAATTGTTTGTCAGATGTCAGTGCTTTTTAATATTTAAGAACGTTTGCTAATGGTATTTTATATGATTGCAATTTTTTGCAAAATATCAATTCTGTGTTTTTTGATAATGTTTTAGTTTCATTCCTGCTTTCAGGACTGTGTCCAGCAGTTTATACAAATGTATTTACAACAGCTTAATCTCATTTATTTTTGGCCTCTTCAGCATGGAAATCATTTAATTCAATTCTGTTCACCATTTCAGTCCATTTCCTGAGGTTGCAGAAGCCGTGCAGGAAGAACTAGACACATATCGAGCCCAAGAGGATGAGGTTAAACGCCTTAAGAATATCATGGTAGGTTAATAAGTCTGATGCTAAATTGTACATGATGGAACTGTTGCATGCTGGTTAACACAGACAAATGTGGTTTTCCTCAAAAGGGCTTAGAAGGGGAAGATGACGGAGCCATTAGTATGTTGTCAGATAACACTGCCAAACTCACCTCGGCCGTCAGGTAAGAAGTTCTTCGTAAAAATGAAGTAATCAAGTATATTTGTGTGAAGGGACAATATTGAACTTATTTATCTACATGCATATATATTATACAATTAAAAATATATTATCTCAAAGACGTGGATTTTCTTTGTTGACAATAGCAGGTGATCTGTTGATCTATCCCACAAAAAAAGTGAACCTCCCATCCGAAATTAAGTTCTATTAAATTGTGTATGAAATATATCCTGACATAGTCTAAATTCATCCAGTACTGGTCTCATATTGCAGAAGAGCTGTTTTACATATGAATTAGTCATTGTACCTACCGCTGTACCCCTGCTTGACCCATAGAGTAGGATAACAACCTGCTCCTCTCTAAACAGTTCTCTTCCTGAGCTCCTGGAAAAGAAGAGACTGATTGACCTCCACACCAACGTTGCCACAGCAGTTTTGAACCACATCAAGGTCAGTGCTCCGTGTTTTTCATCTCTTGGGTTACATCTTCTCAGCACATTGTATTATTTCTGTGAGGTTCAGCAGTGTATTTCCCTTTCTGTCTTTAGAGCCGTAAGCTTGATGTGTACTTCGAGTATGAGGAGAAACTCATGAGCAAGTCCACACTCGATAAATCCCTGCTGGACATTATCAGTGATCCTGATGGTGAGTCTTCCTTGTGTTAAGCATTCAAGGCAATTGATGGTCCATCTCGAAGGCCTTTTTGGAAAGGATTATTTTATATGATAATTACCAAAACTTCTACTTAATTTGAATCCTGTCTTAATTGGCCAGATCAGTATTTTTTACCTTTCCTTGTCTGTTTATTCTCATGCAGGTAAGGATTACAGTAAGGCTGCACAATTAATCAAAATTGAATCAAATCAAATCAAATCAAATCAAAGGAGCTCGGCTGGTAGTAAATGCTGCTCCACAGAACTCATCTCTGAGTTTGGGTCACTTATTAACGTGCATTTGGGAATGCAACAATGCACTAATTATCTTCCCAAACTTGTAATAAGAAGCACTTATAAACTGATAAATTTAATGGACTTCCTTCTAAAATAAAATCATGATGGTTTGATCTTTGGAAGAGGAAGAAATGAAAACAAAAATCAGTATTGCAATTTTACAGTTTTTATTAATTTTCTTAAATATTAAATTGTATTATTTTACCATGATATATTATATTAGTGTTTTATTTTGGATGTTATTTAGTAATTATTACTACTTTTATAGTTATTCATTTATTCTACAAACTGCATTTTGAACAGAAATTGCAATATTTATAAGAGAAATCATGGTTTGAATTTCCCTAAATTAATAAAACATTTTCACAAAATTAAATTTTCAGTAAATCGTGCAGCCCTAGATTAGTCTTTTATCACAAATCCCTGATCTTTTATACAAAGCCCACAGATTATAAAATATCCCAACTGAAGTGCAAATACGTAACCTGTTGGTACTTTACCATCATTGGATGAGCTCTGTTAGAATCAACTGTAAAATAGCCAAAATATACACATCCGTGACTGCACATCATTTGAATTTTATGCTACCAGCACAAGATGCTACAAACCAATAATAATAATTCTAGGTAATAGAAATAATATTGATGATGACAATAATAGGATCTTTGATTAATTTATGGCTTGGCAACCATGGCAATCTACACATTCTGCCTGACAACACCCCATAATTGTGGTTAAATCTCTGTAACTCTTGGCCTCAAGTGGCTTATTGCTTTAATAAACCTTGACTCGTCAGCTACTCTTTGAGCTTGACCGTAATCCAAACACCACTATATCCCTCAAAGTATGGCATACTGCCTGACTGTCATCAAATTTTGTTTTACCAAGAACGGCCCCATCCTGAGAGATCAAATTAAACTAATTGAATGAGTAACTCATACCCCCTTCCCCTAATGAGAGCCTATTCCACCCCTCGTCCTCCTCCGGTCATTTTTCCAGCTTAGTGGACGGAAATACATCACATCCCTAGGGAGAAGCGGTCTGCTTTAAAGGCTCTCTGTGATGCTACCACAGGATGAGATTTGTTTTCTCTCCTGCCAGCATTGTGAGGTTTCAAGAGGACACAGTTTCTTGATCTCCACAGGGTCCTCTGTAGGCTCATGGGTTTCTTATGAGTACACAGGAATGGCCACTGACTATAATGATAATGATCAGTTATTTTTCCAGTGTTAGTGCTTTATTGTTCCGATGAGTACAGTGTTTGATTTTCTGATCATGTTTCAGCAATAGAGAGGATAAAAACACACACACTAACAAAATCTAGTTGTTCTGAAATTTAAAGTAACTATGCATTTGCATGATGATTGTATAAATGTTGTTGTTCTTGATAGCTGGAACAGCAGAAGATAAGATGAGGCTGTTTCTGATCTACTACATCACTTCCCAGCAGCCCCCATCTGAGGTAAGGCCCCACACCATGGTCACAAATAAAGAGTATATTATAAATAGTTATCATGGCCCGTTATATCCTGTAAGAAATTTAAGATCATAGCAACATTACAGGAACAATCTGGTTTCAGTACAAGTTTGGTAACAACATTTGTGGCCTATTATAGATTACCACCCAAAGGAACTGGTCCATTATTTTGTTTAAAAACAAAAATTTGCAAAAATAAAGGTTATTGTGATTTACAATGATAGTCATTGAGGCCAATTATCAGCGGGATTTAAAGTGTGAATCTTACTACTTTTTTAATGCACTTGCATTACCTGTTCTGTTAAAACATCTGTATTATTTGAGCTGTGATATCTACAGTAGCACAATGTTAAAGTAGATGACATTGGATGTAACTTTTCACAGAAAAGGTTAGTTGTACTTCTTGTAGCTGTACTAGTGAAACCCCGCTTTAACCCATATTTTTCCTTCTTTAAAAAAAAGAAATAGGTTGGAAAAATGGAAATTATTTTTTGTGGTAATCAACATTATGCCCCAACTGCTATTGACTGAGCTTAATTTGCACTGAACACAGAATATTCCTTTAAGATATTCCTAGATAAATAATCCTAAAATGTAGATTTGAGGTTGACTGTGCTGGGCTGCCCTGATGTGCGCTTTCGGTAATACCACAATTTATTATAATCAGTGGCAAATGCATGGATTTCATTGTTTTGCGACACATGGAGCCAAAAACATTCTGTCCATTCCCTATGAAGCTCGGCCCGGGTTCTTAAAGTGTATTTTCAGACTCTGTCTTCAAAAGCCTTGTTGTTCTTTGGGACACATGCGGCGCAGATTTGAGGAACACTGACACCCTTTGATACCACGGCCAAGTGTTATTAATCTTGTACCTTGATAAAGCAGGATTGTTCAGCTCATGGCAAGATCTCTTTTGTGGGATGTTACTTAAACGGCCATGCAAAATACATTTTTTGAGTTCCTGTGTACACTTCCAAAGGGACGGACCCGTGGGACCAAGCTGGGATGGACAATGTCCAAGTGACCACATTTCAACCCTGGAGAAAGCACACTGGCCTGTGCCGTGGGCAAGGACTGTCATTCTCTATTATGTTTATCAGTGCAGGTTGTGAAAGCTTTGACTTTCCAAAAAAGAATACTGTGCTCAGAGTTTGAACTATTTAGCCACGTCTTTTGGTTTTCCTTTCTTTCATCTGTGTGCTCCTGAACCAGCGTAGGTTTTTGTTGGCTGAGAGTTTACTTAAACAACAAAAACAGTCATTTTGTTGTTTGTTTTCTGAGGCTGTAATGAGTTTGGTGACATAAAAACAGCCCTCTCACTCATGTGGTATAGACGACTCCGTCTCTAACAGGAAGTAGAGTTTCTCCTTACCCTGATGAATGCTTATGGCTTTTGTGCTAGAAGTCATCCTTCATTCTATAAAAACAGATCCTCTTAAACTGTTGGATTTTGAGAGTTGAGTGTTGAATAATAAAAACATTTTCTTCTTTTCAGGCTGATCTTGAACAGTACAAGAAATCCTTGGTTGATGCAGGCTGTGACTTATCCTCACTTAACTACATTAAGCAGTGGAAGTAAGTTCTGGCCATTGTGAACAAACACACCACAACACACTGTCACATTTGCCTAGTTACTACTTTAAATTTAGTTGAAAGATGAGAACAGTAGTGCTGCAACTATTATAACCTCTTTTCCAGAGCTTTCACAAAGTTGGCTGTAACACCAGCCAATTACGGGAGCAGTGGTGTGAAACCAATGGGGTATGAAGCTATGACAAATTTAATTCTCAAAATTTGAATACTTTTGTTGATGCCGTATGTGTTTTGTATTTAATGACCTGTCAATTTTCAGACTGTTCTCGAGGGTGATGAGCTCTGGCTCTCAATTTGTGATGGAGGGGGTGAAAAATCTGGTCCCGAAACAGCATGTAAGTATTTACCTAGGCTGTATCTAAGGACCAGAATATCACAAAGGCTGGGCTCTTTTTACTTAGTAAGCAACCATCCAGAACACTGCAGCAACTGCATATTGATGTGAAAAACACCCAGCTTATTTAAGCAGCATAGCAATACGTCAAAATTTCCAGACAGCCCACTAAACCCATAGCAATGAGCTAAAATCACCTAAGAAACCAAGGAGCGTTGTGCTAAAAATACATAGAACACCCTAGAAATCACAATGTACTAAAAAAACACCCATATTAAATTATACATATAATAGTGTCTGTGAACACAGGCACTCAACACATGTGCACTAGAACGCTTCATCCTTCATCATCTAGGGTCTGCATTGTTTCTCTTCTGAAGTTATGGCCGACCGAAATGTCTTTGTACTTTAAACTGGAGTTGCAGGTATCTCTTATCCCCTCACACCAGCATTGATCAACATGGGTGTCTGTTTTTGTTGCAGTCTCAAGTAGTTTGTTGTTGTTGTTCCACATACCCAAGTAATGTATGCTTAAAAAGTGAAGTATACTTTCAGCTTAAAAACGAGGACAGCACTATAAAAACACTGAAAACCTAAGAAACTTCAACATGATGTGCACTCGTTGCAGCAACTTTTGAAATGTATGATTGGATACACTACCAAAACAAAAGTTCTTATCAAATAAAACAAGTATTTTGGGGAAATAAAGGTGATGTGTTTAATGATCAGTGAGCGAGCAGCATTTTCCAAATCCTTTGCAAACTCTTTTCTGTTTTTTACTTCTGCTCCGACTTCTCTACTAGTCATATTTGATATTGCGGTACTTCTGGCTTTTATTTGATAAACTGATTGTGATGTTTCTTTAGATCAAAAGCATCTGGTTCTTTTTGGGGGTTTATTATGACTCTCAATGGTTTCTTTTGTAGAACTTGCCGGTTACTCGCATCTTGGACAACTTGATGGAAATGAAGTCAAACCCGGTGAGCGTCCTTGTCTGTTTCTCCTTTTCATTACATCCTTTCATCATCTCCCTCATAAGCACAAATATTTATAAAAATTGCTGATATATTAGTATGAAACTCTTTCAGTAATAAAGAAGAATTTTGATTGTTAGCTAAAAGTCTTAATCTAAAAAGGTTAGAGTGCACACAAATATTCTGTATTGCCAAGGCTGACTGCTCTACCTCCCACTGCGGATTAATGCATATGACACTGCAGCGCTATGGGACACTGAATTCACCCTGAATGAGGCGGCACTCAAGGGGCACTTTGAGTGTGCTGAGACCTCAATCCAGGCAATTTGAGCTGCACGGTTAATGCGACTGTCTCAGCCAGGGGAACACCTGTGGAGAGAGAGGGAGAGGGTTTCTAGTGAGTGAACCCGAAGCACAATGTATTAAGTTTCTAGGGTTGAGAGATTTGGAAGCAATCCATTTGGGCTTTTCACCTTTGTGAGGTGGAACAAAGTTGCAAACCTCTCATGTGAGCAGCACTCAGGGACGTCTCTACAGCAGCTGAAGCTATTTCATCGATAATGGAATTGTGTTCTGCTACACTCGAGGATCTCATTGTCTGCAAAATGTCTGTATATGAAGCATCGGGTATTTGAACACACTGCCTGTTGTCAAGTTATCATTGGATAGCCTTGAAGAAAAAAATCTGCTTTGAAAATATCACCCGATGCTTTGAAATCTGGGACGGTGCGTGGGGAATGATTGATGCTGATGTTTTATAAATGTGGAATTACCACAGAAGAGATGATGTGGCAAATCTTTGACCGCACCCTCGTAATATGACTTCTAGGACTCCTTTCTATTTTCCCCAAGCACCCTTCCAAGAACTGTCCCAACGTGTAAATATAAAGCGCTTTAATGGAGACAGCTAGCTGACATATTAGCTCTTGCAATCATTCATTTGTGTAACAGCGGCCTTTTAGCTTCCCCTTCTTGTTCCTTGACATAAAGACCTTATTTCCTTCTGAAACACCCTCAGGGTATCTCTGATCTTCTCGCTCTCAAAAGCTAAGGTGGACAGATTGCTATATACCATTACCATCTGGAAATGCTTCATCTTGGTTGCCCATAAACTTGAATTGAACATAATCGTATTATAATTTTCTCAGCTACTGGAATTTCAGTACCCTGCACAATATGGCTGTTGTTGGGGAAGCTGAGCGCTACAGAATCTCCTGCCTCCGCCGCTCATCATATAGTCCTTGCAGATGGGCCTGTGCGACAGGGTTGCAATAGTGTGTTCTGCACTCTCTATTAATATTGAGCTTCGCTACCCGACAAGGGTAAACCGATAGCAGAAACATCTGGAGCATTTCACCATTTGGAAGTGCAGCGAAGCTCTTCTTTCTGTGAGTTGACGGCAAGTCAAGTATGCGCCAGCGCCAGGCTGGGCTGACTGAGGTCACGTGGGGGAAGAGACAGGCTTGGCCCATCCGATACGTAGGATGGGGAAGTAGGAGACCATTGGCTTCCGCCTCAGAGACAGCTCTCCTCAATTTGTGTCACGACTCTTCAAAGCAGAGTAATGATAATCTTTCTTTTTTGAGTCAAATTGGAGGACATTTTACTGTTTGAGGCTTCTTGAACCTTCTCAGACGAATGGTTGCTGGGAAGCGTTTGATCTTGATAAGCGTTTAATGTAGATAGATGAGGTGTTTTTTTTAGGAGATGGTGATGGGGAGGGTGCGCTGAGTGTTATTTCATCCTTAATTTTCTTACGCGCTCTGTAATCCCTAATGTTATGTGTTGTTATTTTTGTAGGAGACGGATGACTACAGATACTTTGATCCCAAGATGCTTCGCGGAAGCGAGAGGTAGGACACCGAAGACGAAGACTAGGCTCCTTATATTTTCAAATGATACATCTCAGTGTTTGACTTGGTCCCACTGTATTCAAATATTATGTTAAAGGCATTTGATCCATGAGGAATTCAAAATCACTTGTGTCTTTATTACATACACATAAGGCAGTATTGAATTTAGGTAAATAACGGATCTGCACATCCTTGCCAAAACTGTAACTTTCCACTGAAAATATTTAGAATAGAAGATCTGTCGTTTTTTTTCTTTCTACAACTGTTGGCTATTTTCACTCTCTGCCGGTGATGATGAATTAATCCTAACTGTTTAACTCCTTCAGCTCCATTCCAAGGAACAAGAACCCCTTTCAAGAGGTGAGTATAAAAGCCGATATCTGATGGTTGTGATTTTGTACCGTGTGGATGTTGATACGTTATCTTCACACTTTGGCACCCATGCACTGTAACCTGGCAGGGTTAATCTACGGCACAAATAGCCTTCTGTTCCTAGTGGAGATTAGGTCTTGCTGCTGACAAAGTGAGCTGGAAGCCCAGAGTGTCTGAGCCTGTGTCTGTAAGACGGTCATTTGAGGCAGCCTCAATATTCCAGGGTTTTATTTAGTACTGATTGTTTGTACAGGTTGCATTGAAATTCATGCACTATTGAGCTTGAACAGCAGATGACAGATTATCATTTCACAGGCCATCGTCTTTGTCGTTGGTGGGGGCAATTACATAGAGTATCAAAATCTGGTTGACTACACAAAGGTATGGTTGCACACATTTTAACATGTCAAATATGCTACAAGAACTTGGTTTGATTATTAGTGTAATGATTTACATCTACAGGCCAGGCAAGGGAAGCGGGTTCTTTATGGATGTAGTGAGCTTTTCAATGCAGCCCAGTTCATGAAACAGGTATGATCACTCACATTACTGCATAAACCGGGACTTTTTAAATGCAACGTTTAAAATGTCAGTTACCAGTTAAAAATACAAATTCATGAACATGTTTTCATATACAATGACAGAATTAAGTGAAAAATCGGATGCTTCACAATCCATTGCTCTAAAACCCAACCGATTATCGTCGAGTTGAAGGGAACACTGCTTTAAATGTCTTGGAATGCTTTTTGCTGCTTGAAGCAATTCTATGTTGCACTTTGTCTCAACATCGTTGACACCAAGTCATAACGTGCTTTTCCCTCTGTAAATATTTTTGTAACATTTTGCTTAGTTTTTTTTTCTTTTTAATATACTTGTACCCCTTTGCTCTGAGTGAAAAAGAGGGGTGTGTGTCTTGCTTGTCCCAATTCTTGCTGTGGTCATGAACTTATACGACACTGAGTGTTTGTTGAACAATTATTCGTTGTAAAGTAATCCTGCTTTTGGTAAAATGTTGATGTGATTATGGAGTAGCGGTTAACGCTAAACCTATTCATTTCTCCACAGCTCTCCCAGCTTGGTCAGAAATAGGAGGAGCGTTGAAGTCCATTTATCCACCCTTCTCAAAACTGGAATCAAGATTTCTTCAGTTGTACTCCATTAAAACCCCTCTAACATCAGAATCACTCATATTCCATGTACTTTATACTGTTTTCCTATACTATTTAATTCAATACTAAATGTTCCCAACAATAAAGTCTTACGCACCAGTAGCATTTTGTTTTCTTTCTTTGAGAAAGCATAGATTTAGACATCGTATGCCTCATGGGTTTACTGACGTCGGGTGAGTTCAACAGCAGAGATAAATGCCTTAAGTGGTTTGCTGACCGACGAGAACTGTCCCAAAAGTCTCTAAAGTCTTTAACAAGATAAGGAGATTACACCTCTCGATCAACACTGGTGCTCTGTTACAGTTCAGATGTTTGCTCAGGTGTAGATCTAGGGTATTCGGTCTAGTCTGCTTGATCTTCCACCAATGAAGAGTGTAAGACCATAGCAAACGTCACCCTGATATGAATCCAACCTAAAGATTTTCATTGAAGATGGACCTCCACGGTGTTCTTCCCTCAAATGTCACAGTCTACCGAGTGTCGAATGGAGGAGAAACGGCTATTGGTGTCTATTTGGTGATACTAGGTAATAAGTCTGGTGTAATTGAATTCTCCGTATGCTACTGTGATATTTTTTTTTGAGCTTTGCTTCATTGAAAGAGGTCATGTAAGAGAATCAGTGAATTTGATTGATTTATTCTTTTGATAGGATGGCTTTCTTGGATTGGAAATGGGGTTGTAATATTACTTTTAACCAAGCAAAGAAAGTCTCTGGAACCACAGGATTTCTTGACTCTCAACCTTGCCATTTCTGATGCCAGCATTGCTATTTTTGGGTATTCTCGAGGAATCCTTGAAGTTTTTGATGTTCTCGGGGATCAAGGCTATCTTATTAAGACGTTTTGGACTTGCAAGGTAAGGTGATGATATGCCACGTAAAACTTGCATGACTTTCGTTCTATTGTGGAGCACAAACAAAGACAATCTGAAAAAGAAATCTGTTTTTTTTTGTATGTTCAATGGAAATGAAAGGGGATGGATTCATTTTGAACCCCATTAGGTATCATTGTATGAGCAAAAATGTGTGTGAATGAAATGTATACTTGTAGGGTCCACTGAAGAAAGTCATCAGGTTTCCAACCACATGAGGGTGAGAAAGTGATAAAAGAATATTAATAATTATGTTACAAAGTTCAAATGATCAAGTGCCTTTAAGCATGATTCCTTTTAGTTCACTGAATGCTCTTCGAGAACATCACACGGTATCTGGTGTGAGAGGTCCATCACGGTGTTCCCTTTGCAGTCTTGGCAGGTGGTGATATGAGGCAGGAGGGACTGAAGATATGATTTATTTGTAGTCGTTCCAAGTACACGGGCATGTGTCCTTTTATCCCCTAATCTTGCTGGCTTGTTCTCCAGGGTCTGGTTAGGGGGTGATGAGACAAGTCAGAGCGATTACTGCCTCAGGTTTGCAGAGAATGCCAAACCTGCTTGCAATGTATAAGATGTTGTGTTTTGGCCAGGTGGACGGATTCCTCATCCTGCTCTTCGGACTCGTCAGCATCAACACACTGACAGCCATCAGTGTCATCCGCTACATCAAAGGTTGCCAGCCTCAGAATGGTATGCTCTATCCTGGCCAAACCCACAGGGTTATTATACCTTTGTATAGCTGTTACCCAGTATTTAGAGCAGGTGCTCATTCATTGAAAGCTGCTCTGTAATTACATTACAAAGTCTATGCAAAATTTATAGAGTTTATGGAAGGGTGCCATATAATTATCAAATTTTAAGACAGGGGTGCTACAGGGGTTTCGGTGAAATTAATATTGAAAAAAAGTAGATTTTACAAAACTATTGTTTAACATGTATTGTGATATATGAATAAAATGAATTACAATTTGGTACAAATAACAAAGATGGAAATATAATTCATATACTTAAAAATTGTATTTCCACCTCTATTGCAACAGTTTTGAAGTGTATGAAATGACTGTACCCATATATATTGGTGTTTGGTGAAGTGTTTTTGGCTCAAGGTTTGCATGTAAAGTCACACCAGAGGTGTTCAGCTGGGATTAGGACTTGTCTTTCTGCAGACCAGTCAAGTTCTTCCACACTGACTGAATCATCATTTCTCTTTGATCCTTGTCTTATACACAGAGACACTGTCATGTTAGAATAGAAAAGGGTCCTGTCCAAACTGTTTCTATAAAATTAGAAGCCCACAATTCCCTAAAATATAATTATATGCTTAAACATTAAGATTTGTACTCATGGAAATTACTAAAGTAAAACCTTTCATTAGAAGGGGGTGACCCGATACTTTTGGCAATATAGTGTGTGTTCTATGTGAGTTTTTTTCATATGCGTTTATTTATCACACAGTATAAGTGGATCTTTATGCATTCAATTTTATAATTTAGAAAAGGGGTCCCTCACAAGGCAATTTGGGGGTCCTTGACATTAAAAGTTTGAAAGACAGTTTGATTTACAGTAGGACACGGTGATCTGACCCAAAGAGATTTGAAAACCAGGAAATCCTGTTCGTTTTGTCTTTCATTGAACAATAAATGGTTGAACCAGGTTCTTCCAAGACCTGAAATCCTCCGAAGTTGAGTCTTTGATGAATCTAGAGCCATGTTATTTTTGCTTTTTTTAGAAGCTCTTTAGCCTTGGCGGCACAAATACTAGATACATCAGCATGATTACACTATGAGGACTGTGCTGATGTGAGTGTTTCTGCCATGTTCTTCAGCTCATCACGTCAAAAAGCGTAACATCTGCTGGGTCATAGCTGCTGTCTGGCTGTGCTCTCTGTTCTGGGCTGGAGCTCCGCTGCTGGGCTGGGGCAGTTACAGAGGTAGGATTGAAGTAAGACATTCACCATCTTTAGAAATTAAACATTGAGTTGAATTAGAGATCACTGAATTGAATTTCCTCTGCAGCTCACGGGTATGGGACGTGTGAAATCGACTGGGTGCAAGCACTGTACTCTGTTCCGGTCAAACTCTACGTCATCAGCATTTTCTTCTTCAACTTCTTTGTGCCACTATTTGTTATAATTTATACGTATATATCCATCATCCGAACTGTCAACTCCAGCCACAAGTCCAGTCGTGGAGGAGATATCAGCAAGAGGCAGAGAAAGATTGAATGCAGCATCACACGGGTAAATCCGCCACCCCAATAATTACCATTAGTCTCTTAAAGGGATTGTTCACCCAAAAATGAAAACTCTGTCTTTAGTTACTCACCCTCATGTCCTTCCAAACCCGTAGGACATTACTTCATCTTCAGAACACAAATTAAGATATTTATGATGAAATTGGAGAGCTTTCTGACCCTCTATAGACAGCAAGGGAACTACCACGGTCAAGTCAAAGCAATGTAGTAAGGAAGACATCATTAAAATAGTCCATGTGATATCTGTGACCTAAACTGTAATTTTTGAAGCTATCAGAATACTTTTTGTGCGCAAAGAAAACATAAAAAAAACGACTTTACTCAATAATTTCTTCTGTTCCGTGTCAATCCGCTACCCTTCATGAGTACCACAACGTACTTGGTGTAGCTTCATAATTTACGGTTGAACCACTAATAGCACCTGGATATTTTAACGATGTCCTTACTTTGTTTGACCATGTTAGTTCCCTTGCCGTCTATCGAGGGTTAGAAAGCTCTTGGATTATCTTAAATTGTGTTCTGAAGATGAACGAAGGTCTTACGGGTTTGGAACAACATGAGAGTGAGTAATTAATTACAGAATTTTCATTTTTGGTTAACTACCCCTTTAAAATCAAAAGACTAATGCAGAAATGTACATATTTATGTACGTGTCATACTGTGTTTCTCTCTCCAGGTCTCCCTCATTCTGTGTGCAGCCTTCCTGTTGGCCTGGACCCCGTATGCAGTCATTTCCATGTGGTCCGCATGGGGTTACCAAATACCCCCAGTCAACAGCATCCTGGCCAGCCTCTTCGCCAAGTCAGCGAGTTTCTACAATCCGTTTATCTACATTGGCATGAGCTCTAGGTTCCGGAAGGACCTGCAGGCTCTGTTCTACTGCTTCAGATGCACATCAGAGCACAGGCACACCCCTCCTGTGCCATTGGCCCGGCCTGGTGATGTGCAACTCAATGTCGACGGCTTTAAGGAGGATGAGCCAGCGGACCCTAATGCAAGTAAAAACATAGAGGAGAGAAAGGCAGAGAGCCCTCCTGAATCAGAACGCCAGGACAGGCCTTTACCAGAGTCCGGCAAGAGTGTCAGTCCTCATTGGTTATTGAGGAAACTCAGCAACTCTGGAAGACTGTAACTGTCATTTTATGTCCTCTGAATGTTTAAATAAGATGATGAGAATAATATTAGGATAATACAGCACATTCTCTGTCTCTATTGTCTTAATTTCTCAAGAGAATAGGACACTCCAGGCTACTAGTGAGTCACGTTGTCTACAAATGCCTCATGGTTAACGTGAGCTAATTGTGTGAATCCAATAAAGTCGAGGTTTTGCTTAATCTCTTTCTCTGAGGCTTGTAAACTGTTGATACATTTAATGGTATTACATTATTTGGGGTAGTTGGAGATTCTTCTCTCATCCCAGTGCATCAAATACAATCTTGAATTTAATAATAATAGCATTAGGGACAGAACCACCAAATACATCTGGATAAGAAAAGGCCAAAATAAATTGATGCACTACCTAAGAGGGAAAGAATGTCCCTTTTTAAGAATCCGAAAATAAACAACTATCTTGCTAAACAAAAACAGGAGAACAGAAAATAAAGACAATCTGAAAAAACAATGGCACTGACCTCCCTACAGCCTTCCTTCAGAATTATGTAACAAAATCCTTTTATTAAAAGATAAATATTTCCCAAACTAATCAGAGTTTGAAACTATGACTTGTGGCACCGAAAAACCATTAAAGAGGAGCAACATCTGGGGCAGGAGGAAGAATCTGAATGGTGTCTCTCCCAGTGTTACTGAAATACTCTTTTATTAATACTTTATTATAGTTGATTTATTATTTTTGTGGTTTTAGTTAACGAAAATAACCCTGGTTTCTCATTTATTTCTATATTCATTCTCCCAGCAATTAAACTTGAGGTGTTTAAAATGTAATTGTTTGAAACTATAATCAGCGAAGCGCCAGCAGGAATCATGGTCTGAACCTCTAGGATAGGCTGAAGGAACCAGAGCCGGTGTTCCGACACTCTGTGCTACCTCTCAGAATGAGCTACCCATGCACAATGCGCATGCGCAGTTCCCTACTACTCTTGGAAACCCTCTATCTGAAGACCCGCCCATAAATTTGAGCTTCCCTGTCTGAGTTGTGAACGAGTGCGTAAGTAAAATCTATTTAGCTTAATTACAGTTGTGTTTTTTTGTTAAATTGAATCGCTCCCATTAAATATGTAATCATTTCTTCAGTGTCTAATAATTTATAACCACAAAAACGAGTTTTCTTACCAAGAGGGTGCTTCTTCAAAAAAGCATGTGGTTCCCTATCGAGCTGTCACGAGACATCACGGAGATTTCTCCGTTATGGGAACTTCTTCCCTTCAACCTTTCCTGAAGTCCTATTGGCTCACGCCAGTCAAATGACTGGCCAATTGTCGCAAAGCATGCAAATACGACGAGCTCGAGTCAGTATAAATGCGATGCTCGCGACAATTATATCAGAATCTTTTACTTCACCTTGAACTCGTGATGGCTTCAGTGTGTAAGATCTGCGCGGGACCCATCGAACCGCTGGATCAGCATCTCCACTGCGTCGCCTGCCTGGGCCTGGCCCACGCCGAGGCGGCGCTGGACGAGTCCGACTGTGGACATTGCGCGGACCTGCCGGTCCCCCCGTCGAGGAGACCGTTGCTGCACACCTGTGCCCTGCAGCAGCGAAGTCCCTAGGCCCGGACATCAGCCTGCCGTCGAAGCCGTGCAGAACCACCGCCCATCTCGCTAATAAGGCGTATGCCTCTGATGGCGAGGCGGCATCAGCGTTGCACGCCATGGCAGTGCTGCAGGTGTTCCAGGCCAAACTCCTGCAAACGGCGGAGGGCGGAGTCCTCACTCCTGAGGCGACGGCGATCTGCGCTGCTGCAACGGACTTCGCGTTGATGGCGGCGGCGAGCGGCCCAGTCTGTGGGTAAGGCCATGGGCTTTATGGTCCTTCAGAGGCACCTCTGGATAAACTTAGCTGACCTAAAGGATGCCGATCGAAAGGTGCTCCTAAACGCTCCTATATCTCCCTCCGGCCTCTTCGGTGATGCCGTGGAGACCATAACCGAGCGATTTGCTGAGACTCAAAAGCACGCGAAAGCGATGAGTCACGTGATGCCCAGACGCCCCCAGCAACAGACTGCTAGATCCAGATCTTCGCCAGCGCATGGCTCTGCCCAGCGGAGAGATTTTGCCAGGCCTGCCCAGGCTGGGGCTACTGCTACTGCTCCTCGACAGGAGCCAGACGTCCGGAGGAAGGTGTGGGGCCCGCAGGAAGCGCCAAGGTCAGCGGAGAAGCCCGCGACGCGCGACTCTCGCCCGCCCCGGCTGCTAAGCCGTCTTCCTGACGATCGGAGGAGGGAGGAGAGCGCGAGCAGCCCGGCCCCAAGCGCCCAAAGTTCAGCTGCTCAAATGTGTGTGTGTTGAGTGTCCATTCAATAAAATGCATACTTTCTCACAAAAGAGCTTTCTCCTCCTCACTCAATAAATGCGGTTCCCTTGCCCCGCCTCAGTGCAGTGCAGGTCCGCATCCAACACCAACGACCGAGCAGCTAAAGCCGCTCGTCAGTTCATAAGCGTGGAAGGTTATTCCGGGAATCTGCGTTGGCTACTCAACGTGATAGAGCGGGATATACTCTTCAATTCAGACGCAGACCACCCCGCTTTCAATGGCGTGGTGCAGTCTCTAACATCGCCTCGAAATGCCCAGGCTCTGAGGCAAGAGATTGGCTGTCTGCTCGAGAAAGGAGCAGTAGAGCGAGTCCCACCACACGAGCTGGAGAGCGGGTTTTACAGCCGCTACTGCCGTGGTACCCAAGAGGGATGGGGGCTTCCCAATTTTGGATCTCAGACCCATCAACAGAGCGCTTTGCGAACGTCCGTTCAGGATGTTAACGCTGAAGCAGATCCTGGCGCAGATTCGCCTGGGACTGGTTTGCGTCCGTGGATTTGAAGGACGCAGACTTTCACATTCAGATAGCGCCGCATCACAGACGGTTTCTGAGGTTTGCTTCGAGAACACAGCGTACCAATACTCTGTTCTCCCGTTCGGGCTGGCTTTGGCCCCGCGCACATTTTCAAAGTGCGTGGATGCAGCACTTTCCCCCCTCAGAGCGGGCGGGATGCGCATCCTAAATTATCTGGACGATTGGCTGATTTTAGCTCAGTCCCGGGACACGCTACTCAGCCATATAGACTCGCTGCTTATTCACCTGGAGTCCATAGGGCTATGTGTGAACAGGCGAAAGAGCATTCTCGCCCCGAGTCAGTCCATTCTGTATTTGGGAGTTTGCATAGACTCCCTAGAAATGAGAGCCCGCCTCTCGCGAGAGCGCGTGGCGGCCATTTTGTCTTACCTACGCCATTTCAGAGAAGGCAGCTCTGTTCATTTGAAAGAATTTCAGAGACTACTGGGACTTATGGCGTCAGCTTCGCAGTGTGTCATCTGGGCTTATTACACATGCGACCACTGCAGCTGTGGCTGAAAACTCGAGTCCCTGGACGGCATGGACCTCGGACGTTTGAGTATCGCGGTCACCCGCGGTTGCATCAAGCTCTGGCCCGTGGCGCAACCCGAATTTCTTCAGCCGGGAGTCCCCTGGGGTTGGTGACCTCACGCTGGTGGTCACAACAGACGATCGACGCCGGCTGGGGAGCGGTGCTAGGGGATGCCAGCCGGGGCAGTGGTCAGAGCCTCAGATCCGTGGCACATAAACCGATTGGAATTGGAAGCAGTCTTTTAGCTCTGAAGGAGTTTCAAGCACAACTGGAACGGCAGCATGTACTGATTCGCACCGACAACACGCCTGTAGTCACAGCATAAATCGCCAGGGCGGCGTCCGTTCAAGGCTTTGTGCAAGCAGGCAGCGATGTTACTGCTATGGGCGGATTCTCGCCTTCTATCCATCAGAGCAACGCACATCCCCGGTCTTTTGAATCGCGGGCAGACATGCTTTCAAGGAGGAGAATTCCTCAAGGGAATGGAGGTTACACGAGTCGGTTCGGATGATTTGGAACCTCACGGGAAGCAGAAGTGGATTTATTTATTCTGACGAGAATGCACACTGCCCGTCGTTCTTCTCTCTGTCCCACTCCCGCTGGAAGGACGCTCACAGCGCTGGCCGACAGCCAGGCTTTATGCGTTCCTCCGATCAAGATATTGCCTCTGGTGTTATGCAAGATCAGGGAGGAGCGAGCGTCCGTCATACTCATAGCTCCGAACTGGCCGAACCAGCCTTGGTTTCCGGACCTGACAGAGCTGCTGATAGCCCCCCCCTGGCCGATTCCGGTCAGGAAGGACATGTTATCTCAGGTGGACGGCTCGGTGTGGCACCCGAACCCAGAACTATGGAACCTTCATGTGTGGTTGCTTCAGGGTTGTCAGGGGAGCTAGATGCATTGCAGGCTCGTGTGGTCGGCACACTCACGGAAGCGCGAGCACCCTCTACAAGACGATTATATGCCTTAAAATGGGGAGTGTTTGTGAAATGGTGCCATCAGGCTCACATCGACCCGGTTGTTTGCACCGTGTTGGATGTTCTGAGTTTCCTGCAGTACAGGCTGGATAGTGGATCGCTACCCTCGACGCTAAAAGTCTATGTGGCAGCCATTGCCGCGTTGCTCACCGCAGGGGTGGCCAGTCGATCGGCAGAGACCCCATGGTGGTGAGTTTTCTTAAGGGAGCGAGAAGGCTACACCCTCCGAGGCCACCTTCGGTTCCGCCTTGGGACCTAGAGGTGGTATTAAGAGCTCTCTCAGCCACCTTTTGAGCCGTTATCATCAGTGGGTTTGAAGGAGTTGTCTCTCAAAACTGCACTCCTTCTTGCACTCGCGTCAGCCAAGCGCATAGGAGATTTGCACGCCTTTTCTGTGGATAGTGACTGTATTCGCTTTTGGACCCGGTGACTGCAGCGTCACTCTCCGCCAAGAATGGGGTATGTACCTAAATCACTTTCTACACCCTTCAAGATACAGACTGTTTCTCTGTCTGCCTTGTCTTCCGAGTCAGCAGCCTCGAGTGAGGCAGATGCTCAGACTTCGTGTGCCCTGTCAGGGCTTTGAGGATTTACATCGACCGTTCAGCGAGCTTTCGTCAATCTAACCAGCTATTTGTATGTTATGGTGGTTGTGCGAGAGGCCGTGCTGTGTCTAAACAGAGGCTCTCCCACTGGATCGTAGACGCTTATTACGGCTGCTGATACGAACCAAGGTTTGGAATGTCCTTTACACATTAGGGGCATTCAACGAGGGCCATGGCTTCCTCGTGGGCTTGGTCGAGAGGTATGTCTATTCAAGATATATGTGTTGCAGCCGGCTGGTCTTCTGAGAATACCGCCAGGTTTTACAGGCTGGACGTTCAGTCTTTTGCCTCCCAGGTGCTGTCGGTAAGTGGCTGATGCATGTTTACTACATTGTTTGCTCTGCATACCCTTTACTAATACGGTTGTTCTGCCCTGTGCTCAGTGCAGATTCCTGTATTTGTGTTGTTTTATCTAGCGATACTTTATCATGCTAGGTTGGGGTCATGCTATACAGTCTGTGCAGTTCCTTATGCTCGTTGTGCAAGTTGCCCTGTTTCAGCGCAGCCAACGTTATTTCTATCCAGATATGCAAATTTGTATACCTTTGGGTTAGACGCTTATTGGCTTACAGCCACCTATCAGCGTGAGCTCACAGCCTCACTATTGTGGGAAGTGTCTACGCGTATTCTATCTGCTGTGTTTTGGGGTAGGGCTCGTAGCCTCTCACGGCGGGATTTAATATCGTTCCCATAACGGAGAATCTCCGTGATGTCTCGTGACAGCTCGATAGGGAACGCTCCTTACTATGGTAACCTCGGTTCCCTGAGAGCGGAACGAGACATCACGGTAGACGCCGTGTTCGCTACTCCTCAGCTTACGGTGTTCAGTATCCGATTCTGATATAATTGTCGCGAGCATCGCATTTATACTGACTCGAGCTCGTCGTATTTGCATGCTTTGCGACAATTGGCCAGTCATTTGACTGGCGTGAGCCAATAGGACTTCAGGAAAGGTTGAAGGGAAGAAGTTCCCATAACGGAGAAATCTCCGTGATGTCTCGTTCCCGCTCTCAGGGAACCGAGGTTACCATAGTAACCGGAGCGTTTTGACGAGTCCCCGATTTACTAAATAAAATGTGTCTTTGTCATACTAAATATAATACATTTTCCATTGTCTCTCATTCCAACGCTTAATTTTATCACAAGGGTTTATTCTCCTAAAACGCAGCAGTCTTGAGGAGCCAGTGATTTAAATTGATCTTGCTAAATTAAAATAATATATTCAAAATCGAATGGCTCCTAGTAAATGGGTGATAATTTCATCATTGTCTGTGATTTCGATGAGCATAATGTTATCAAAAATGTTTTTGTCATAAGCCCGAGACAATGCAGGAATTTCGGCTGTCCCAAACCGTGAAACAATTGCGGTGATTTCTGATTTGTCTTTCGTCTGTGACAGCCGAAAATTGTGCAGTGTTGTCTTGGGCTTTATAGTTCAACACTCTTAGGCTACTATATTAAAGTTTTGTGTAATACTTTTAATTTTTACACAAGGTAGTTGTTGACGTTTTAAGTGGGCTACTCTTCAAAACAGATTATTTGTGAGCCTGTGATATTCAGGCTAAATATGTAATACGTTTTTCAGTCATTCATTTCACTATGATTTTAAGCTTTGACATGGTCTTACTCCGTCAATATGAAATATATAAATGTTATCATGTTTTTATTGTTTTATTGGGTTAGTCAGGTGTCATTTTTGCATATTAACTCTTCATTCATATATATATATATTTTTTTTTTGTTAGCACCCACACGAAAAAAATACTATAGTAATTTATAGTAAGTTTATTTATTTTTTTAAAGAAATTTCCTAAAGATGCGGTACCACAATGAGATGCATTCAAGTTGGGCTACACATAGTTTACATCATGAGCTGCAGAAAGATGGTAGCAGTTGTGGAGTCTTGATTTTAAAAGTAGGGCTACAAAAGTATTTATCTTCAGTGAAGATTTTGTTTATGAATTATACTGTTCTTTCATAACTTGATTTGTTAGTTTGCAGAGGATTACTTAAGCACAGGCGGAGCTCTGAACATCCACACAGATACACAAGCTGTGGAAAGGGCCAGATTATGTATAGCTAATAATTGAATATGGTGGTAAGTTTATTTATTGGTAATCAAATTTACTTTTGCATTATAAAGTCATAGCTGGAGGTTATTTTGTGTTTCAACAGCATACACTCTGCATTGCTAATACCCTTTATTAGCAGGCTTCCATACCGAAACACAATTTAATGATAAGGTTTTAAAGTACTTTTGGTAAAGGCCTATCTCTTTATCCCAAAAGGTGATGTTTCTTCCATCTGCACAGCTTGCAACAAGACAAACCCAGACAATATCTCTGACAGCTTTACCATGGTAAATAACATGTAGATTCAAACTATGTTCACAGGATAAACTTTAATGCATACTTAATGCATTGTTGATTTAATTAAGTCACTTGACTCTTTTTAGGTGCAGTGCAATTTGTGTTCAAGGTGGGAACACCTAACTTGCATCCCTGGTGTCGTGACTACAGAGAATCTTTCAACAAAATACAATTGCAACCATTGCAAATCATAATCTAGTGTTGTTTAATTATTTTCAAGATGGCTATTTTTATCTTTTGCTTTAGTGTGCCAGTATAAAATATTAGTTTACATTTCCCAACAATATATTTTCCAATTATTGTAATAATTATAATTACACTGGGACACTTAAGCAAAAGATAGGAATAGCCATCGTATAATAAACATTTTGGGGTAAGTCTATCTTGTTCTAAATCAGCTGTAAACCAAAAAAACTAAAACACAGTACATATATATGCTGTGTATATTATTGTATACAGATTTGAATTACATATAATAATTATAAATTCCCGTAATATACTTTGCTTACACTTTTCAAGCATTAAATACTCAATTAAAATTAATTAATGCTGAATAAAAATGACAATAAAATGTTATCTTTGTCTAACAAAATGTTCTCATTATTCTACCTTAAGGTACCATTAAGGTGGTAGTTCATTCTGATAGGTATTTAATAGCTGACAATATGTGCTACCTCTGTTTCTCCATCATTTGTTAAGGTGGTAGTTCATTCTGATAGGTATTTAATAGCTGACAATATGTGCTACCTCTGTTTCTGAATCATTTATTAAGGTGGTAGTTCATTCTGATAGGTATTTAATAGCTGACAATATGTGCTACCTCTGTTTCTGCATCATTTATTAAGGTGGTAGTTCATTCTGATAGGTATTTAATAGCTGACAATATGTGCTACCTCTGTTTCTGAATCATTTATTAAGGTGGTAGTTCATTCTGATAGGTATTTAATAGCTGACAATATGTGCTACCTCTGTTTCTGCATCATTTATTAAGATGGTAGTTCATTCTGATAGGTATTTAATAGCTGACAATATGTGCTACCTCTGTTTCTGCATCATTTATTAAGATGGTAGTTCATTCTGATAGGTATTTAATAACTGACAATATGTGCTACCTCTGTTTCTGAATCATTTTTTAAGGTGGTAGTTCATTCTGATAGGTATTTAATAAATGACAATATGTGCTACCTCTGTTTCCGAATCATTTATTAAGATGGTAGTTCATTCTGATAGGTATTTAATAGCTGACAATATGTGCTACCTCTGTTTCTCCATCATTTATTAAGATGGTAGTTCATTCTGATAGGTATTTAATAGCTGACAATATGTGCTACCTCTGTTTCTGAATCATTTATTAAGGTGGTAGTTCATTCTGATAGGTGTTTAATAGCTGACAATATGTGCTACCTCTGTTTCTCCATCATTTATTAAAGTGGTAGTTCATTCTGATAGGTATTTAATAACTGACAATATGTGCTACCTCTGTTTCTGCATCATTTATTAAGGTGGTAGTTCATTTTGATAGGTATTTAATAGCTGACAATATGTGCTACCTCTGTTTCTGAATCATTTATTAAGATGGTAGTTCATTCTGATAGGTATTTAATAGCTGACAATATGTGCTACCTCTGTTTCTCCATCATTTATTAAGATGGTAGTTCATTCTGATAGGTATTTAATAGCTGACAATATGTGCTACCTCTGTTTCTGAATCATTTATTAAGGTGGTAGTTCATTCTGATAGGTGTTTAATAGCTGACAATATGTGCTACCTCTGTTTCTCCATAATTTATTAAAGTGGTAGTTCATTCTGATAGGTATTTAATAACTGACAATATGTGCTACCTCTGTTTCTGCATCATTTATTAAGGTGGTAGTTCATTTTGATAGGTATTTAATAGCTGACAATATGTGCTACCTCTGTTTCTGAATCATTTATTAAGATGGTAGTTCATTCTGATAGGTATTTAATAGCTGACAATATGTGCTACCTCTGTTTCTGAATCATTTATTAAGGTGGTAGTTCATTCTGATAGGTGTTTAATAGCTGACAATATGTGCTACCTCTGTTTCTGAATCATTTATTAAGATGGTAGTTCATTCTGAGAAAGAAGCTCATGTCGTTAGATTGACACAACAGCTTGAACTACTGGTAGCACATCCTGAGCGGGTAGGACAGATTGTCAGAACACCGGAGGATTTACAAACTGATCCTGGTGACTGAATCTCCTCTCTCTCCACAACCGTCCCTGTTTGACCAGACTGTAATGTCAGGACTTGAGTACAAGTTACTCAAGCGCAGAACGAACAGAACAGTCAGGTAATGGTGTTTTATTTACATTATCCAGGCACATAATTCAAAAGCAGCAGGCGTGCTCGTAGTCAGAGGAACAGTGACGGTTTGAGTCCAAACAGAGCAGCAGGAACAGTCAAACAATCCAGAGTCATAATTCCAAGAACAGACAAGGTCAGGAACTGGTTTCAGATCAAACAGATTAACAGCAAACAAACCTGACCTTGTAGGTCACACAAGAATTATAACCTGGCACAGAACAGAAAAAGATCACAGAATAGTACTCGGAAAACTATAATTATCGGGTAAAGGGTTAAACAGAGTGGATTATATTCAATGTGCAAATAACATGCTTTAATCATTTATTTTTCTAATACAGGAAAAAAGCGTGTGTGTTGTGTCCAGTTTACATGAGAAATCTGAACCAGAGGGTTGGAGCAAGTGGCAAGTTGGATACAAGCTGGGATTTTTCTCAAAGAAAGGACTAACACTTCACCCAGTGACCTGATCGCGGTTGTGGGAAATGTCCTCCTCCTGAACCATTCACTCAAGCATGTCCCCTCTTCAAATGACATCCAAGAGAATTAGTCCCACATGGTGGTCACAAAACAAGAGGTTCGTGGTGTGTGTGGTGTTGTGGTGAATGTTCTCTCAAATTAGCGTTGTTAGGGGTTAAAGTAGGTCTGTTATGCAAGGAGATTTTTTTGGTCGCAGACCCCATATGCTTATTTTGGTGCAAGAATACTACTCGGTTTGAAAAATAATGAAATCTGGAAAATATTAATCAGTGTGATGTTGTATATTTTTTATGATTTATTGGAGGAAAGTCCTAAGAGAAAGTCATGCATCTGCTAAGAGATGAGAATATGTCCAATATACACTTGCCCAGTTTAGTAGTGGGTATGATTTAAAAAGAAAACGTTTTTAAAGAAGTCTTTTATGCTAACCAAGGGTGCATTTATTTTATCAAAAATACAGTAAAACCAGTTATTTTTATGTAGGCTATTCCTGTGATTGCAAAGCTATTTTTTTTGCATCATTACTCAAGTCTTTAGTTTCACACGATCCTTCAAAAATAATTCTAATATGCTGATTTGGTGTTTAGAAACATTTCTTATTTTTTTTAATCAATGTTAAAAACAGTCATGCTCTTTTGATGAAAATTATTTGATGTAGGCCTATAGAAAGTTCAAAAGATTAGCATTTATTTGAAATGTCTTTACCGTTATTTTTTGATCAGTTTAAGTCATCCTGAAAAAAATGTTCAATTTCTTTTAACAACAACTTTCGAACAGTTGTGTAAACATATGGCCAAATCTAGAGCCACTCACTGTCAAGCTATCTACAACACATTTACTCGAACCAGAAGTCCATCAGCTCGAATGGAGGATGATGATGATAATAAAGTAGCATAGCCTACATGACAAGAGTATTAAGAGGTGTCTATAAATGACACAAAGCTGAGGAAAACTGCAGGAGTGCCCAAAAACACAATTACATGTCTGAAAACTATACTAAAATCAAGCTAGTTTTTTGTTTGTAGTATTTTGTTGTTGTTGTTGTAACGTCTGCTTATTCCTCACATTTCGTATCACATTTGCTGTGGTGTATTCACAATGTGGAGCATGGCATAAAGAGAATATTTCACCCAAAACTAGAAAACTAATATATACGCTCTCTATAGGCTATTAATCGTGAAATATTGTATTTTCCAACTTAGAGAATGAAGTCATTTTTATTATTATTATTTTGTATTTTGGGGAAATACATTTCTCTTTTCAGCTGACAAATCTGGGCTCGAGTCTACGCAGCATTAGCCAAGGCTAATATTTGTGTAGGTGAAGACAGTCGCCTAAATGAGCCATTCGTCGGAGTATTAGACGGTTATTACTATTTATTTGAAATAGCGGTAGTCTTTGCATTCTTGGACGAAAGCGAGGAAGCTGCGGATCTCCCGTGAAGTCTCACGTGGTGTGAAACGTGACAGCGCGACGCTGGCCTGGGAAGAAACGTGTGTCACTTCGCCTTAATTCAGTCTTTTTCATCTGACTGCACAAAGCCAGAAGAGTCAAGCCAACTTTTCCATATGACCATCAGCTGTATTACCAAATCACAGGAAAACATCACCTGCTTAACCTATTTTATAACAAAACCCATGCTATTACTCAAGGGAACACACTGTTTCCCCTTGAGCTGGGCTAAGTCAACAAGAAAAAAACAAAAACATTTAAATGCGTTTAGATAAGAAGGTAAAACTTTTTTAGCACTATCATTATTAAAAACAATGGTTAGCAGTTCATACACACTCAAATCTACAGCTCAAAAGTTGGGTTCAGTCAAATGTGTTTATGTTCACCAAATATATTGCAAACAGTAATGTTTTGAAATATTACAATTTAACAGTTTTCTGTTTTAGTATATTTTCAAATGCGAAATTATTAGCAGCCTTTTCTTCATTTTCACATGCTTCTTCAGAAATCATATTAATATATTTTGTTACAATATCTGTAACAATATTTGTAATGTATTCACTTGTTATTTTTATCAATTTAATGAACCCTTCCTGAATAAAATAATATTATTTAAATTTAAAACCTTACCCCAAACTTTGAACGGTTGTGTTTGAATATAGTATATGAAGATATTTGGGCTAATTTAATTTAGGAGAAATTGGAAATAATTATCTATGTTGCATGTAATATTGCCGTATTTGCGTTCTTCATTACTTATCCATTCACCTTATTAACGACCCCCTGATTGTGTCTTCATTTACTTCTATCCGCAATCTAAAGAACCAATTCTTGTTCCAGTTTGGCACAACATCAATAAGCTTCTTAAACTGCTGGGATTGACTCATTATTGGCTGCCCAAGCTTTACCTGATATGGAAGTTCACTCTGTGGTTGAGAAACTTGATGTTTCCACCATGACCTTCACAAGAATTTCCTTGCGAAAGGCCGCTTTAGCCGAAATAGACTTTGTGTTCTGTGAAATATTTATTAATTGAGACACTGGGACAGTTCCCAGTTGTTACAATGAGCAGTTGTTCAAAGAGGCTCATAACAGATAGATTGAGTGTCATTCCATGAGAGGTTTTTAATTTGTCGCACTGAGTAAGCACCGTGTCGCACACCACGTACCCGTGCAAATGTCCACAGCACTTAATCAGTAAATGCCAATGAGTTGTGAGATGCCACAGTAAACACGAACCTATCATATTCCTGTCTGCTGCCAGGATTAAACCTGGAAATGGTCCACAGTTCAGCTGATGTATGATTACATAAACGTTACCAAGAGAAGACAGAGACCTCTTTGAAAGCAGGACAGTCTCGTGCTAATGCACCCGATTGTCCTTCTGTCTGTATACTGACGATAAATACGTTTCATGGATGGTTTACAGTTTTTGCAGCATAAGTTCGAGAGGTGTTTTGATGCAGAAAGTCATTTAGGATAAAAAGCTTTCAAACACATTACCTGTTATTCTGTTTAGTCAGGACTTCTCAAATTACTTTGAGGGGTCATTTGTTTCAGATTGTTTTAGAACTGAAACAATGTTGTTTACATTTCATTAGCTTTAAGGTAAAGTTTTCAACCCAAACGCAGGGCCTAGTCATGACGTGTGCATGGTGGCATTCATTTGTTGTTTATTCTCCTCTTGGTGGTTCTGTTTCTTTACTCACCACAATCATTGATTAAATCAGGCTACAGTGTTAAAGCATATAGTCATTATATAGGTACAAACTGTACTACATATTATATCTAAACGGCTAAAAAGCTGGAGAATTTAAAACAATGTCCTTTTCAGGCGGTTTGGATGTAAGGCCCGCCTCTTGTGATGTCAGCAGAGAATCATTGGGGGTTTTTGGGGACATTATTTAAAGGACTAGCTCTTTCCTCAATATTCAGACACTTCTGGAATATCATCCATAACGGAATTACCTTATTTTCTTCTATAAAGCTTTTAAGAGGAAACATCATCCTACACAATATCTGTAAGTTGGATTTAATTTTCATAGGTTGATGATTTTTGGCTGTTTGGGTGCTTTTTAATAGAACTAATTTTATATACCGAGATATGCATTTTTTCGTCTCCATTCTCTCTCTCTCTTCTTCTCCCTCATTCGTAAGTGGATTAACTGAAGTATGCCGTTCCAAAGGAGCTGTTTGTGATGGATGTGTCTGGGGAGATTACATTTTCCCTGTATCATATCTGATTTCCCTTCTGTGCGCAATATAACACCCAGAAAAAAAAAGATACATTTCAAAGCCTTAGACGATTTTTAAAAGTAAAAAAGCCTTTATAAAAATGATTGAAAAATAGGGTCTATTCATTGCTGCCTGGTATAATGTTCTTTTGTCTCGACAGATATCTTCATTAACCATGTCGATGTGGTTTGCTGTACTTCATCTATTAGGTAGGCAATTATTTTGTTCAAAGTGATCGTTACCGAACATTTCCTGTGTTATTCTGAATTATTGCCATGATGCACAGATGTCATTGCATTAATCTTTATTTTTTTCACAGGTATTCTGTCTTTGACCCGTTGCACATTTGGATCTGATTTAAATGGTCAGTGAATTTAATTTTCGTTCTATTTTTTTCAACTTTTAAATATAAGGAATTGAGTTACATTAGAGAAAATATTTAACATTTTGTTCTTTTGAAAATATATATTTTTTAAGTCAGGGTCACTCTATTTACATTTTTATGTAACAAATAACACTTACCTTTTAAATTTAATTTAGTTTATTTTGTATTAATTTAATTAATAGCAAGGAGACCATTAGGGGAAACATTTTTTTTAAGTATTTTTTTTATAACATAGTAGTTTTCATTGACAGATACATAATAATTATATAGGTAATATCTTATATTGTACATTTCTTAGTTCCAACACCAATTAGCTGTGGAACCCGCGCGGTGGATCTACCAGACACGTCAGATAGTGCTCTGCCCAGCAAACTGCACTCTCTGGAGTCTGTCGGTGTTTGGTTCAGGAGTATATGCCTCTATTTCCAGCATATGTGGAGCAGCAATACACAGGTACAATCACAGAAATAATGATAAAGTTACTCACTTGCTAGAATTTTGTAAGCAAGGAAAGTTTTTGTCTGTCATACAGAGGAATCCTAGGTCTATCTGGTGGACCTGTGGAGGTTCACGGGCTTCAAGGGAGGACAAACTACCTCAGCTCTTACGCTCATGGCATCCAGTCTCAGTCCCTGTCCCAATGGAGCTCATCTTTCACTGTGGCCAGTGAGTGGAGACCATTAGGATGCGTGTCTGTTTTGATTAGGAATTTGTAGATTTGTTTACAGATGCAAAGTTTTACAGATAATAGAGTAGTATTTACTCCCTCGCTCAGCACACTGTCAAAAATACAAATATAATTATATTAATATTGAATTTAACAATAATATTAGAATTAGTGTAATCAGACTATCATAATGATGAACTTCTAAACATAGTGATGCTGATTAAAAAAAGATGTGCTACTAATCTCAATAAGTGTAACTAGGTCGTAATGTTAGGAAAAGTGAGGCCAGTTGGTCTGTATAAATAATATAGTGTATATACAATATAGAATATAAAAGTGAGTTATAGTTGTTTATGAATACAGATCTGTCAGGTAACATTTTTTTCTTCTTCTCAGGAACTATTAGCTTGCCTTTGGAAGTGTCCAGCCAAACCAGCAGTTCTGTCACTGTGGCATCCAGAGCAGGTAACAAGTGTTCAGATAACTGGAAAGAATTGACGTGTAGTCTACACTGAGTATCCCTGCTTCTCCCTTGCAGCGAAGAAACCAATCAAAAAAGTAGTGAAGAAACCTCCTCCTCCAACAACAGCAAACAGGGGTCCGTATGACCTGCTTTTCTAATCCCATTGAAATTGTTAGTCAAAGCAAAATTCTGATCTTGACAAGAAAGAGCTGTGTAAATGTTGTTCCAGATTGCCCAGTCGATATGGCTTTGCTGCTGGATAGCAGCTACAACATTGGACAGCGGCGGTATAATCTGCAGAAGAACTTTGTCAGTAAGCTTGTAGCCATGCTGAAGGTTGGAACACCGGGTCCTCATGTAGGAGTGGTGCAAACCAGGTGATCTGTGCAAATCCTTGTTGTTTGTCACAGTTGTTTAACCATTTTTTCTTTTCAGCGAGTATAATTTCCTGTTTGTCTTTCCAGTGAGACACCTCGAACTGAATTCTACTTGTCAAACTATACAACAGCCAAAGATCTGACTTTTGCCATCAAAGAGATCCCATACATTGGGGGCAATACCAATACAGGTCTATAACCTCACTTTCTGTTCACATTTCAAATGATTAATTGGATGAAACGAATCTTGAGCATCTCAATTAAATCATGCTATTTTTTGTTTTTTTGAAAAGTAAAAAAATGGCCATTTACAGTAATGCACTTACTATGGAAATCAATAGGAGATTATTGATCATAGGTGAACATGTGTTTTGCAAGTACAACTACTAGACTTAAAAGAGAGTTCATCCAAAAGTGAAAATTCTGCCTTAAGTTGAATTTAAGTTGAATTTTGAAGTGCATTTTCACTTGCTTTTACAGTCAGTATGCTTTTGTTTTATAATTGACAGCTTGTCACAGATAGTGTCTATAATATCTTGCAATGATCTCATTCCTTATATCTCTGACACATAATGGCTTTAGTTGGATTGATTTATTATTGAAGATGCTTTGGCTTCAATAAGCAGAACTTGGCTTGAGTAATTACCTTTTGCACAGGTAAGGCCATACTGCATACTGTGAGGACCTTCTTCAATCCGGATTTTGGTGTTCGGAGAGGTTACCCGCGGGTCATGGTGGTGTTTGTCGATGGGTGGCCTTCTGATAATGTGGAGGAGGCAGCAATTTTAGCCCGAGAGTCTGGTATTAACATCTTCTTTGTGTCTGTCTCCAAACCTACCCCTGAGGAGATGAGTCTGGTGAGCGAGCAAGACTTCATGAGAAAGGTAAGATGTTTGACAAATGAATTCATGGAGAAAAAAACTAGTCTTTAGTGGAAACATTTGAGTTTTTCTGAAATCCATTTATACTGACATACATCTCACAGGCGGTGTGCAAGGACAATGAGTTCTTCACCTTCACTATGCCCAGCTGGTTCAGCACCAACAAGTTTGTGAAGCCACTAGCTCATAAACTATGCTCCATCGATCAGATGCTCTGCAGCAAGACATGCTATAACTCAGTGAACCTGGGCTTCCTGATTGATGGCTCCAGCAGCGTAGGTGATGGGAACTTTCGGCTCGTTCTTGACCTTCTTCTCTCTATCGCACGCAATTTTGACATCTCTGACATCGGCGCTCGCATTGGCGCCATTCAGTTCACTTACGACCAAAGGATGGAGTTCAACTTCAATGACCACGCCACAAAAGATAATGCTCTGAGGGCTCTGCAGAACATCCCATACATGAAAACGCCACAGGCGCACAGGCTCCATCATTTCCTCATCATCATCACCGATGGACAGTCTTATGATGATGTGAAAGGGCCGGCTATGGCCGCCCAGAGAGAGGGTACGCTTTTTACACTGACACTTCATCTAGAACCTTGGTTTGCAGGGGTCCAGGGGTTCTTATTTAAAGTTGTAATTCAGTGTTACCAACAAAATTAAGTCCTACTTTTGTAGTGATGGTCCCTGAGGTGGTAAGGGTGTAGGTGGGGGTCTCTGGGTCTGAACATTTAAGAGCTCTAAATAGTACTTTATCTCTAATGCACAAAATATCAATAGTGCATTTACAAAGTAAACAATTGTGATGAAATCTTGACCATATACTAATTGTTTCTTCACAGGAATCACTGTGTTTTCAGTGGGCGTAGCTTGGGCTCCAATGGAAGACCTGAAGGCGATGGCGTCCGAGCCCAAGGAAAGCCATGTGTTTTTCACTCGCGAGTTCACCGGCCTTGCACAGTTCCAGCAGCCCATTGTACGGGGCATCTGCAGGGACTTCACAGAGTTCCATTAGACCGCACAACTGCTTGGGTGCAAGAACAGAAAGAAAGAAAGAAAGAAGTGGAGGAAACGAAGGAGAAAAAAGGGCAAGCATGGATAAGAAAAATCACCAGTCTTTGTAGAAAAAGGGATTTGAATGGTTTTGTTATAAAGGTACCGGTACGTTTGATCCAAAGGATTTTACAGCTTAATTGAGAATGTATCACACAGTATTGTATGTCAACCTCTCTATAATGTGGAGAATGTAATTATTTGTGATCTATAGTCTTTCTCTTTGTTCCTGATGAAAAACATTCACTCGTTACTTCAGGCATGTCTTTTTTCTTCTTCTGTGGAGCGGGTAACAAAAGTTTTTTTTTTAATTAATTTCGGAACTTGAAGATTAAATTCCAGTTATGCAGTTGTGCACAAGATGGTGAGCAAAAGCAGTCACGATGAGGATTGTCAGTGAAACAGCGCCCTCATATGCATTCTGATGGCAGTACACAAATAAACAGCTTCCATTCACACAATTGCATAAATAGATCTGGGTTATATAATAAAATATAGTCCTTCCCAGGAGTAGCAAACAATATACATGCACTGTAGTAGATTCACAACATCACAATCAATCACATATGTCTGGGAGTGCGATGAGAATTACGGTTAAAACTTAACGTTTTGAATATATATGTTTTCCTTTTCTTAAACTCTACTTTCATGTATTTATCGTACCCATTTTCTGTGTTCCTTTCCATATGCATGCTTTACTGTCTCATGTAATGAAAACAGAGGGGAGGAGGGGCTTCGAACTGCTTGTACATTTGTTTTTAATTTATTACTTTCTTCTCAATAAAGGTGTTTGTACAACTAAACCAGCTTAAAATCATCCTCATCTGAACAGGTTGAGCATCATCAGAAGCTGGAACATATTCAAATAACACATGTATTCATTTATGTAGTAGGCGGTTTGTTCAATCCGAGTCTCCCTCAATAGAAACACTATCTGTTTTAAAATCCCGAATCCTGGCAATCGTCATCAATGACCTGCAAGAAGATAAAATCTATTCAGAAAATCAAAACCACAAAACTCTTCAAACTGATCAGAATTTGTGGAAGACTAGAAAAAATACTGTATTGTAGTTTTAATCATGCATTACACAAACAAAAAGGTCTTTTGTTACACCATAGACTGCAAATCTATCAAATTCAAAATCATTGATCAGATTGGGGCAGAACGACCAAACCAAATATTTCGATTACATTTGATTGATTACTCCAATCCCAAAAATGATTACTCGCCTTCACTTCATTCCAAACCTATAAGGTTTTCTCTCATTTCATTCCACTGAGTTCCATTTCATTCCTCAAAATAGCTTTTATATTCCAGTTATACAGGTCTGTAATGACATGAGGGTGAGTAAATGATAATTAGTAAATCATTTTTCATTTTGGGTTGAACATCCCTTTACTTTATCGTTTCTCGCATGATCTCCAGCATCATGGGGTGAATTTAAACCCCGTTTAACAGCCACCCAAAAAATGGCATGAGTTTTATATTAACCTATATGCATTAATCTCCTACCAGATAACTGTTCGGTTTGGTTAGCGACAGCCCTATCTTTGAATTACCATCAAGCTATGCTCTGAAGGATAACAGAAAATAAATAGTGTTCGGATCTCTAACCTGTGATACTTCAACTCGTTTTACAGTAAGGTGTACAGAAACATCACATAGTGACAGGATGCTGCAGTTTATTTGTAAATTCCTAAAAGCTCTCAGGGCACCACACGATGTGCTTCTACTATAGTCTCTCCGTTATGTGGTAAAACAATGTTAAAGTAATGTAGTATGCGTAAGGAGAGCACTCATCCAGGGTTTCCAAAGACAGGACCTTCAAGAAGAAGAAACGCATAAAATGGAGGGCTTGAGTGGCATTATAGTCCCTTTGAAAAATGTGATTTTCAGCGGTTTTATGACAGTCTTTATTTATATAAAATTGATTATAAAAACTATACTTTTTTTTACACAAAAAATGAAACAAAAGGTATGAAGGTTGACCGAGTTAAACTGTATTCGCTTGCAAGCTACATTAGGGTGAGGAAGGTAACTGAGATTAGGGTCTGGTTTATGGCTCGGCAGGGCGGGACTCAGTTCCTCTGGTGGCCGGATGATGGTCGGTGACAACCTACTGATGAACATGATAACCACTCCATGGTCACTGAAACATACCTACAGGACACATTATCAGCTCAGTTCAAAACCAGTCAAAAGGCTACAAACACTGGTTTCACTCCAGCTTTGATTTACAGTAAATTACAGTTATTTTTTTCTTTTTTGAAGAAAACAAAACAAAAAGATTAAAACTGATTGAGCACTCCACACTGGCTTCGCAAAAAATACGGCATGTTCCCCTCTTGGCACCTGGTATCGTGTGTGTGGTGCGAGTTCGACAGCGTAGGTGGAAGCCACTTCAATGTAGTGTGAGAAATGCTACTCTTGTTACACAAGGCAGTGAAGCAGTCTTTTCTTTCTCTCGTCTTTATGTATGCATTCATTCGGACGTGCTTTTATACAAACACTTTGGCCAGGGCATCGGCTCCGGCACTTCCTATGTATGCCTTAGATGGGTGGAAGGCAACGTCGTATATAGCCTCGTCCGATTTTTTCCTGTGCGCAGTAACCTCTTGCACGCATGTCTTGCTGTCCATGTTCCACAAGCGGATGGAACTATCATGACCTGTGTTAGACAAAGAGACATTACATTTATATTTAAAGGGGCAATTTAGCAGAAAATTTTAAATATATTTATATATCGTTATGACTTTCGTCAAAGAAAAAAACACCACTTACTTCCTGACATCAAGTAGATGCCATTTGGATCAATAGCCAGACTAGTAACAGCATCCAAGTGAGCCACCATGGCATGGATGGCTTTACCTGCAAAGAGAGATGGATGGAAGGTGTTGAGTAATCCCAAACATGACTTCAACAAATCATTAACTTTTCTCTGGATATTTGTGACTTCAAGCACAATATAACTGAAATAAAATGTGCTATGAACAAATAATACACTGAAATATTTTCTGAGATTTTAAACAAACAACTAAAACAAAATGGGAATATAAAACAACAACAACAAAAAATTCAGACATATAGAATTATTATTATTTTTAAGAAATAAAATGTTCTTCCATTTAGCAAGGATGCATTAAATTGATTTATAATATTCCACATTTGATTTCTTTCTCAAATTCATTCTGTTCACCAAAGAATCCTGAAAAAAGTATCATGGTTTATACAAAAATATTAAGCAGTGATTTTGTTCTGTGATAATAAGAAATGCTACTTGAGAACCAAATCAACATATTAGTGTCACATAATCTTAAAAAAAAAAAATCCTAAGACTTAAGTATCTTTAGATTTTAAAAATGACAGTTTAAAAATATTAAATTGGAAAGCAGTTACTTGAAAATGTAATAATTGTATATTTTTTGTATAGACCGTGCATATATAAATGCAGAACATTCTTTCGAAAACATTATCAAAATCGTACTGACACCAAACTAGTGAACAATAGTGCATCAATACTTATAATGACAATAAAAAAACTCACCTGATTTATTATCAAAGAATTTGATTTGTCTATCCTCATGAGCGGTGACTGTGATTGGCAGGGTGGGGTGGGTGACTACTTTATAAATGTGATTCCCAAAAGGAATAGCTGCAACGGAGCAGAAGTAAACAAACATGACAAATCCAATCCTCACGCTCCTGTAATCAAATTACTGAACTATATATAAATATTATATCACATATCCACAAGTGTTCTTGAACAAATAAGGATAAAGGAGTCAATGGCTGTGATGTCTCTAGATCATAAATGACAACATCTCCTGTGTTGTAGGACGCCACTATATGAGCTGGATCACACCAATTGAAATCAATTGATGTGGGAACACCATGATCTGAAAGACAGAAAATGTAGAAATTAGCGAAAGAAACATGTCATCGATTACAGAACAGTGCAAACAAGACATTACGCTCACCTCTTTCTGAGTTAAATGTGCTGAGACACGGTGACTTCTCCTGAGGGTTCCACAGCTTGATCGTCCCATCAGCTGAACAGGAGAGCAGGCGCTCTTTGATTCCACAAGCCAATCTCAATAGCGCCACAGACCACAACTTGCCAACACGCTGTCTGAGGAACAGAGGAGATAGAGAAGATACTAGTGATCAGACAGGTTTCCTCCTGTTAAATTCTTGCTTGTTTTCAAGTTCTATCAAAATAAGATGGGACAGCCACACAGATCTGATCTTCTCACCATATGTGTCGTAAGGGTCTACGTTAGAGCTGGGGATGTTCCAACACTGTATTGTTGAATCGATTCCACCACTAAAACACTGCTCGCCGCTCGAGGTCACAGTCAATGAGAGCACAGGCCCACTGCAGCAACAGATCATACAGGTTAAGAGGATTTGTGAGACTAAATATTACTGTCTGAAAAACTGAATTGGTGGATTCAGCGGATTACAATATTGTTTATTCAGGGCAAAAAAAAAAAACATTATGTGCCATTTCTTCTGTTATTTTATGTAAAATCAGTAAAAAGCAATATTTTGTGTCTAATTGCAGTGGTTCTCAGACTTTTTGGTCGTATCCCCCTTTAAACCCCCGCCCCACGTTTTGAGAAACACTGGTCCAATGCAATGATACTCAAACACTTCAATGTTTCTGTAGTGTCCAAATACTTTCTGGGTGCATTCATTGAAGTACAAAGCAATACAGTATTGTAGTCAAACAGTAAGAGTAGATTGTTTGTTAAATTCTTGCCCTGATCAGCTATATGTGTGATGTAGAAACATCCTAGAGAAACAACAGTGAAACTGTAGACCACACGTTCACGGGACAGGAACGAGATCTCAGTGTAAATATCATGTGCCCTCATTTAACACACTCACTATCCAGTTCCAGAAATTGCAAAAATAAAAACATGTTAAAATAGGTCAATTCTTATTTTTGATTCTGATATAACTAAATATGAACTGATACAACTGATATAACTAAATATTGTTGTGGACGACTGTGGAATCGAAATTCCTTGGGATTCAAAATGATTGAGAACCACTTCCTTTCTGAACACATAAGGTTGTGGCAATGCCTACATGTACAGTATTGTCCACACCGTCACAACACTTTCACTCTCCTCAACACATTTAGGATAAACTGGAACGACAACAACAACCTCGGCATCCATTTTTGTTGCTCTTGTAAGGAAATCTGCTTACCAGTGACTATTTATAAATCTTGGAGGCTAACATTTTTGACAGGCAGGTTTAAAAAATAAAAATAAAAAGTCAATATCATGAAATCAATACTTACTTATGCCCTCTAAACGTGTATATGGGCTCCACATCAAAAGAGGCACTTCTGCAAAGCAAGATGAAACTTTCTTAAGCAGCTTGTTTGGAACATTAATGTTGCATGATAAAATCAATGTGCTTCTTGAGACATCATTTTTTGAATATCAAAAGCAATCCCAAGACATCCCGTTTCTTGGAAAGCCACAGCAGGGACTTACTTTTTGGCAGGAACTGTCTTCTGGAGGTTCCACAGTTTGAGGGTGTGGTCTTCCGAGACGGTGACCAACACCGGTTCCACAGGATGGAAGGCCAGGGCCCGCACTCCATCAAAGTGGCTTCGCAGGGTATATTTGGGATTCCATGTCTTCCTGAACGCGTCCTTATTGGCTGGCAGCTAAAAATAGAGGGTGGGGGGAGGGGCCGTTGTAAAGGCATTTTAACAACTGTGAAATTAAACCTGGAAATTACAGGTCGACTGACTGTGAGGCATTAGGATAGTTGTCCTATTTGAGCGCACGGCTAACCACACCGGCTTGGACAACCGAGGTCCTCTGTAACCTTTATACAGAATGAAGCTAATATAGTACATGATGACATTTGAGTAAACATGACCGGCTGTTTTTATAACTGTTAACTGATGGTTAACACAATACAGACTGCAATTAAAAATTGAGCAGGGAACAGAACATCTTCAAAAAAATAAGTCCATTATTTATTAATGCCAGAAAAGATTATTATTGAAGCAGAAGAGCAGTGGGGTGCTTACATCATAGCTGTATTCAGCCTCGTCATTGGACACGGTCAGATCTGCGAGGTCTCCCAGGCCCAGCACTCTTTCCAACATGTCATCAGAGCCCATGATAAAGGACTTGCCCCCACCAGGCGTGAATGGCAGAGGCTCAGCTAAGAATAGGAAAGACAAGAGAAGGGCTGAGTAAACAAGGTTCCACAACTTAGGATTAAAAAACAGTACGTTTTTCTGAAGTAAAAGACTGTTTAACACATACATCAGCAGTTGAACAGTTTGTGAGGGTGAAATACAGAACATACATCTAAAGTAATAATATAGGTTGGATCAATAGCAAGATTTTGGCTTTAATATCACAACAGCCTCTGGCTGCTCAATGGGGCATCCCAAAAAGCAGGTTATTTGACATAACCAGGGGCCCGTGTCCTCTTCATCTGTCAGTGGTGCAGGTTCTCCCTCTGCCTTCTTGCTGTCAACAAGTTAGTAGTTAATTTTATTACTCTAATTAAGTAACAGGTTGGATTAGAGAATATTTAATTATGTGAAAAGAGTGGAAAAAGCTGCAGCGCACTGAAATAGACACTGAATTATATTTAATGTCAATTGTTTGTAAAGTAATTTAGCCTACACCCATGAACCTTTCATGCTTAAAGCTTTACCTTGATTGAATTGTGTTATATTTCATTTGTAGCTGCTGCCACGTTCTTGTTTATTTTTTCTGTCTTTTTCCTTTTTTTTGTGGCCATGCATGGGATACCATTAAAATGAATATTAGTTCAATAATTTAGTTTTCACCTCTGATATTATAACAGTTAAGTTATTGACAGTTATTAAGAATTAAAGTTACGCATTGACGGAAGAACATGCGCTGACGTCTTTTTGGCAGGAGCTGTTGCCATGGTGAATCGTAATTTCGAAACTCCACTGATTATGACTTTTCATAATCCTGCTGCATGCGCTTAACTCAGAGTTAACCTAGTTAGAGTTGAGTAAACTAACTAAGTTCAGCAGTTCTGTAACCGAAAACTCTGAGTTTCCCATCTCAGAGTAAGTTCAAGTTTAAACTCAGAGTTGGTTGAACCTTATATGAATCCTTATTGAAACGGGCCACAGGTAAGTTTATGGGGTAAATAAACACTAACCTCAATTTTGGTTCAATAACTGAGGTAGAATAATCAATTATTATTATTATTTATTTTTGCAATATAAAAAAAGATTTATCCATTGTTTCCCAATGTATTATATCTGTTCGAAATATTTATTATTTTCAATAAATGTTTCATTAAATACAATTTGTAGTGTTTCAATAAGTAATTTTTAATATTATATATTTTTCTTTTAGATAAACTTATATATAAAATCATTATATATATGCGCTTGGGTTAATGCGCTAATTTTGACAGCACTAATATTTATATATAAATAGTATAATAAATATAAATAAACAAGATTTTTGGTACCATTTCCTAGAATCGTACACTGTGCAACCCTAATAGAGAGTGTTAAGAAAATATAGTGTTTATGGTAATAAATGTCTTGATTTAAGGGTGACACACACTTCATTCATACTTATGCCCCTTTACCAAAAATACATGTCCTATTTATGGTGACATTTACATAATCCTTAGTTTAGAAGTGGGTCAGAACAGACAGAAGAGAGTAAGATATAAGAGTGAGAGATACAGAAAGCAGAAGTGAGGGTGTGGGATGGATGTAATGAGCTGATGTGTTTGACCCAGCTGGCTTTAGTCGGAGCAGTAAGAGAATCTCTCGTGCTGGAAGCTGTCAGGAATGCTGATGCAGTAACTGGCCTAATTAAGATTCTTCCGCAGGGCCAGTGGGTGCCACAAAGCACATAAGAAGGACACACATGCAGGCACATGCTGAAAGAATAGTTCACGCAAAAATACTTTTTGAATTTTGGGCTGTGTGTGTGAAACATAATGAAAACTTGCAGAATGGCCAAGCAGCTCGGCCAAGCAGATTGAAAGTAGGCAATGATTGAAGGAAGGAGTATATGACTTTCAGAGTATATGATATGTCTAGACACACTATAGTTTAAAAGTTTGGGGTCAGTAAGATTTTATTCTGCAAGGACACATTAAATTGAAGTCTACATTTGTTACAAATTATTTTTATTTAAAATAAATGCTGTTCATTCTATTCTATTTTTTATTTTAAAATTGTCTATTAAATAAACGTATTACCGTTTCCACTAACACATCGACTAGCGCAACGGTTTTCAACAATAATAATAAGAAATTATTTCTGAAGGATCATGTGACACTGAAGACTGAAGTAATGGTTGCTAAAAAGTTCTAATTTTTAAACTAAACAATATATTTCACATTAATATTTTTTTCTGTTTTCCTCAAATTAATGCAGACTTAATGAGCACAAGAGACTTCTTTCAAAAACAAAAAAAAATCCAGATCCCCAACTTCTGAACCATAGTGTATGTGACAGCAGAGGAAAAAATATAAGTCAATAAAAACATTATTAACTTGTAATATAGAACAGACTATTACAAATACAGCACTATATATGTCCTATTGGTGCTTTTAGGATTCAGTTTAAATCTCCATTTATTTTCACTCTATGACAAAAATTTGCATAGACACTCCACCTACTGTCTTTTTGTAATTTGTGGAAGAAAGAAAACACAGAGCTGAAACAACATGAGGGTGAGTAACTGAAAACAAAATGTTCTAGTTCGGGTGAAGTAGTCCTTTAATTGCAGGCCTTATTTTAACCCTACATGATGATAGACCTGCTGATAGTCATTGCTCAATCATCAAACACTCCTTTGAGATGTGCCCTACTTCATTACAGAGCTATAATCTATAGAAGCTTGTTTACGCCACAGCATAAAACACTTTTTATCCCACAATTCAGATATAAGTAAAAAATCAAAAAATCATGCAAAACAAATCTAGCAAAATTTACATTTTGGGGAATTTTGAAAAGAAAAGTCATAATTATGTGACCAAAAGTCACAATTATCCATTTTATTTTTTTAAACTGTAGCAGAATCGAGCAGCCATAAAAACCATAATGATTAATGATTATAAATCATCCATTTAGTCTATTTGAGTTTGGTAAGAACTATTTTACCCCACTCTGTGCCGTCTCCTGAACTCCGAGCCTCTCCGGCACCTTCTCCATCCTCCGCGTTTACCAAAAAGTCAAACTCCTTGAGTGCCTCCTCTGTGTCAGGGTCATCCTGTAAGTCTGAAGCCAAACCTTCATTTCCCACCTGGAAAAGTGATCGTTATAGGCTATATTACATAAACAATCATATACCGAGAGCAATAACATCAATTATAACTAAAATCGTTACGCACCTTAATTTTATGTTTTTTTATTCTATGTTTATCGCTCCTGTCAGGCACATCCTCCATTATGTCACCCTCATCTTCCTCCTCTTCATCACTATCATCAGCATTTTCTAAAAAATTAAATGTCTCTAGAACCTCTGGATTCCTGTTAGACCAAAGTCATCATAAGCAATGTTTCAAAACAGCTAACATGGAAATAGGGATGTAACGATATGAACATTTTTATCACGATCACAGTGGTCAAAATTATCACGGTTATCGGTATTATCACGGTATTGTTAAAATGTGCTGGAGATGTTCAAAAAGTACCGACACATAAATCCAATTCACTAAGTTTTATATTTAAAAATCAACAAACAACAAATACAATTATTTTTGTTTGCATAATCAATAAAACAATAACATTACCAATGATGTTCGGACAACTTGACCAACAACAGTTTAATAACATGTTCAAATATCTAATGTAAATAAATGTAAAAAAAAAAAAAAAAAGTCTTATGTCAACATAATAATTGATAAATAAATGATTATGCATTTTATCTGTTCCATAAATAGATCAAGATAACTTCTCTGAATTGTTTAAATGTGTAGAATCCACATAAGCTTGCTTTTCCTCAACTGGTCAAACTTTATAGCAGGTCATGCAAATTTCGGTCTGTTTTTGGCCAGACAGAAACTGCACACAGGCTGAATATAAATATAAGTCTCTGTAAATCCACTCATTGACACTAGGTGGCGCTTAATATGGAAAAGCTGAATCACAAACTCTGTGCACAAAGCAGTATTGTGATAGAGGCCCAGTCCCAAATTGCACCCTAAACCCTTGCGTTCCTTCCTCTGAGTCCGCACTTTTGTGACGTAATGCCGCTTTGACTGTCGGGTAGAAGTCTGCCGCGAGCTCGCACCAGTGCGGGCTCAGGAGAAGTGCGGATCGAGGGCACATATCGGCCACAAAGGGGGCGCTCGTGAGCACCCTTCTGAACACTAAAATGAGGAATGGGACACCTTACGGTCTCGTGGACTTAACGGGCACGCGGTGGCCATTGTAAGTCCGTAAGACTTACGATGCACACAGGGCCTAAGAACACTTCCTTTAAGTATTACATGGAGCGAAGATGAAAACAAAATGCCATCGAATCGTTTTTGAAGACAGTCAAAACTTTCAGAGGTAAATTCATATAATAAATTCATTTGTATAATTCCCTTTAGGGACACTTTAGGGACACAAAAAGGCACACTTTTAAAACCTCCCAGCTTTTCCGCCCTACGTTCACTCAAAACGAAACTACTCTGCTCTTATGTGAGACTGTTACTGAAACTGTGCTTTATGCTGGACAGTATTTATTTATCATGAGTTGTTCAAATCGTGGTAATCGAATAAGGTTTTAATGATAATTAAAACATGAAACGGTAATACTAACCGTGGGGAAATTTATCATGATTTATCATCAAATCGTTACATCCCTACGTCGAAATCTTTTTAACCGTTTATATTAATCTACCAGTTGTATCGACCCAAAAAAATCCAAGAAAATCTGTACCTTTTCAAGTCTTGTCCCTTTCTTTTGGCTGGAGACTCTCCTCCATTGAGAATTTGCTCTATGTTCTTGGTTTCCACAGAACCGTTCTGCTCTGAGCCGGACAGCCCCAGTAACGACCGCACTCTCTGCGACCGGACATCCAGTATTGTGTCCGTATAACCTACTTCCTGAAGATATCTTGAAGGACAGAGATGTATAAAGACAGTAAGAACAGAGCTCAGACAATCAGGTGACATAAATAGCCATAATGTGATGATGCAGATGCCCACGAACTTCCACACAGAGAGTATCATTCAAGACTAACTTACTGTCTGAGGAGTTGCCTGCCCTGTTTCCACGTTAACTGGCTGTTCTGAGGTATAGCCGAGACCTCAGTTTCTTTGGTATCTTGTTTAAGAAACAAAATAAACAATAAAAGCACATCAGTGAATGCAGAACAAAACATATGCATACACACATTCAAACTAAGTACCATTCAAAAGTGTGGGATTAGTAACAGCACAACTGTTTTCAACATTGATAATAATAAGACATGTTTCTTGAGCAGCAAATCAGCATATCAGAATGATTTCTGAAGGATCATGTGATACCAAAGACAACCTGAATATTCAGCTTTGCCATCAAAGGAATAAAATATATTTTAAAATAGAAATATATTAAAATAGAAAACAGTTGCTTTAAATTGCAATTATATTTCACAATTGTACTGGTTTTACTGTATTTCTGATCAAATAAATACAGACTTAAAAGACTTCTAACATTAAAAACAAATTTTTGCCAACCCCAAACTTTTGGGGTAGTGTATGTACACTACAGTCATGGCCACTTACCTGATTCAAAGCTAGGCATTTTCACTTCACCTTGATTTAGTTCTGTTCCATATTTTAATTTATGGTACTTTGCTCTGACAATAGAAAAGAGAATCTTTGTTAAAATTCAAAAGTACATAGTATGTGTATGCGCACACACACACACACACACACACACACACACACACACACACACACACAATGTTAGAGAAAAAAAAACACTACATACCTTTCTTGCTTTAATGCATATTCTAACATTTTTATTCTTCTAACAAGATCATTCTTTAAATTTTCTTGACCCTTCCTTTCTCCTTGGAGGAATGCTATTCGAGCCTAAAAGACAAAATAGGAGGTCATGAGAACAGGTGACACAAAGGTTAAACTAGTGTTTATATATTTTAACTGAGTTGTCAACTTGTGAACTGCACGTTATGAGAAAGACTTGGCATCAAAATAATATATTGATAATAAAAAGCAATGCTCTTGCTGACATTACAAAAGGAAACATTTAGCGCAATATGCAAACAAAGCGTTTCATCGGTGCAGTTCTTTTTAATGAATCAGTCAATTCGATTGTCGAATCAGTCTGAATGAAAGTCAGAACCCAATTTTAATTGGTTATAAGATGCCCTGGAAAATCTCAAAAAAACAAACATGCACAGATCTCTTATTTTCTAAAGAGGAACAAACACAAGACCACTGGCAGGCGAAGGCCCAGAGGAACAGAGCTCTACAGAGCAGGTTAACATTAGCAAATGAGAGCAGCTGTGCAACTTGACCCCTCTTAAAGGCCAGGAAGTGAATGAGAGGAGGCAAGGGGAGGGGTATTTATAGACAAACCAAACTCTACCTTCCTGGAGAAAAAGAGCTCGTGTCGGCTCTCATGACAACATTATTTGTTTGGCAGGTAAACTAGAGGAGGACATCCTGTGCGGTTTTCATAGAAACAGGGAAGGTGAGGTAGGCTTGTCGATGATACAATATTTTCCTAAACTGTATAATTACAGAGAGAACCGTAGTGTTTAATAAAGCTTCAATGCAAGTGAAGTTCAAAATTTCACAAGTTTTAGCGTCATTTTCATTTTAAAACAGCACAGCAAGCAGGACAGTTAGACACCAGTCCATTGATCGGGTCAACACAACCTTCACTAAAATATTTAACTGTCAAACTCAAATATCTGACAAGCTGTATAGCGGAGGAGCATTGCGTAAATACTATGTAAACAGAAAAAGGTCCCATAGTGAAGTGACAACAACAAATATAGTAACATATGTAACAGCTATAGGGCTGACATGTGACCCTGGACCACAAAACCAGTCTTAAGTCGCTGGGGTATATTTGTAGCAATAGCCAAAAATACATTGTATGGGTCAAAATATTTTATATTTTATGCCAAAAATCCTTAGGACATTAAAGATCATGTTCATGAAGATATTTTGTATATTTCTTACTGTAAATGCATCAAAACTTAATTTATGATTAGTAATATGCATTGCTAAGGAGTTCATTTGGACACATTTAAAGGAGATTTTCTCAATATTGCAATTTTGTTTTGCACCCTCATATTCCAGATTTTCTAATAGTTAAATATTGTCCAATCCTAACAAAACATACATCAATGGAAAGCTTATTTATTCAGCTTTCATGTGGTCTGAAATCTAAATTTCGTAAAATTGACCCTTATGACTGGTTTTGTGGTCCAGGGTCACATTTCAATGTATATTTAAAGCGCTTACTGAACCATATATCATTCCATATTGGCTGATGTTAGAGGTAATTTCCCGGCATTGGTCGAAAATAAAAATATATTTGTCATGAAACAGAAACTACAATCATATTTTCCTTATTATGAAGTATATACGGGTGAAACAAACAAGAAAAATGTATTCATATATTAGATTAAAGATTATAATAGAAACATTATTTTTAAATAATGATGGATAAATAAGTTCTTATGGTGACTTTAATTCCGCATATTCTTTTCCTCTATTTGGATTACCTGTACCATCACCACTTTAAAACAATAATAATAACTGATATAATTGAATAATAATTTAACAACACTAAGAATATCCTGATACTGCTAAATGTAATCTTTAGGTAAAACTCAAAGAACATACATTTTCAATACTGTATATTTTGATTACACCGAATTATACTTAAACCAAGTGTAGCGTTTAAAGTCATTGATTTTTAATATGAGACATTTATCGACAATAGGCCATAACATGAAAATAACTTGAATTGCTCCAATGGCATAAGCATTTCTCGTTATGGACTTTACATAGAGGTTAGGAGCATAATTCAATGTACATTTTCACCAATCATTTTTTTGTGAAAATGATTAACTAGTAAAGACATCCAATGAAACTAAGATGGTTTTAGATCAAGAGCGAAAAGGCCAGTTAGAGAACACAGTCTGGGCCGGGTGCTGAAAGCCATTAACTCTTGGACAGAGCTTTCACACGAGACAGCTGTCCGTACTTGTCTTCAGACTACAGACATTTTGGAACGAGACTGACACACCGAGGCCTGCCCTGCACTACTCAAAAGCACACCATGTGTACGACCCCATAACAGCACTCATGATCTGATTACAAAAAAATGCATCTCTGAGTCTGAACTACACTAGACTTGTACACAGGCCAAAACACACCTGTGATTAAATCAGTATCTATGGCATTACTGATTGTCCCTGCAAAGAGTATGAGGTGATAAAGTTCTTGAGAAGAGCGGTCTAAGCGTCTGGCAGAAGCGTGCTTTCACAATCCACCCACGTTCACGACGCTGAAATCAATGTGCGAGGTCACTTCATTGAGACGCCTCAGAGGGAGCCCGGGGGAAACATAGTGAGATCACTGGCCAAAACTAGAGCCTTACAAAGGAGCAAGCTGCAGCCCATGGGGCAAGAATAGCCCTCACCGACGCATGACACATTCCACCGTACAGTTGTCAGATTAAAGAGTTAACAGCAGAGAATATTACGAGCTAATGACGATTTTACTAACTGACGACTAACCTGTCGTGTTTAATGGAGAAGGATGTTAAAGACAGACAAACTTACAAAAGCTGTTTGACTTAAACGGTACTGGAAAAGGTATCTTTTAAAAGGCCACTAAATAGTAAGCTGACTGTCAAAAGCGCAGGTTAATTTACCCAAAAAGTACAAACTTTGTAGCGCTATGAAAAATGACTCCGTTCAAGCATCGCTTGGTTTGTCCAAACAATGGCAGATGTTGGAAGTTAGAGAATTTAACTGAAAAAAAGGAAATTTGCTTAATTCTGTTATTTGAAGTTAATACACTTCAGAATCTCGTGTGCAGCCTGACCTAAACATCATGAAAAGCATCTTTAATTCTATGCATCATCCAAAACCAATGTCTATACACTACTGTTCAAAAGTTTGGGATTTGTACAAAGCATTTCTGTTCTTCAAAAAAACATCTCTTATTCTCACCAAGGCTGCATTTATTTGAGCACACAGTAAATACAGTGATATTGTGAAACTACTACCATTTAAAACAACTGTTCTCAATTTATATATTTTAAAATGTAATTTATTCTTGTGAACCGGAATCTTCATTCCTACTTAACGTCACATTAAATGACAATAATGTCATTACATTACTTTAATGTCACATGATCCTTCAGAATATACTGATTTAGTGCTTAAGAAACATTGATTATTGTAAAAAAAAAACGTTGTAGATGGTTGTGCTGCTCAATATTTTTTTGGTGGAATGTCAAAAAGAACAGAATTGACTTTGAATAGAAATCTTTCGCAACATTATAAATGTGTTCTCTGTGCCGTTTGATCATTTTAATGTGTCCTTGGGTCATTCTTCATTGGGGTGGCAATACCAGGCAGAATTTGTAAATGATGCTTGTTTTTTTCTTCTTCTAATAAAATGTATTGCCATGCATTTAAAATTAGTTTAATATGTTATATCCATTAAAATAAAAGCTTAAGAACATTTAGATTTTTAAATAATTTCAATCAAACACTGGTGACACACTTATGTCTATGTCATTTTGAAGTAACACCATAATTGTGGTGACATAATTGTCAGGCCTAAAAGGGTCTATAGAATCCTCCCTTTTCTTAAAGGGGTGACATTCATTGTTGTAACACCACAGACATGAATTTGGGGGACAACCTTTTTCTTAATTATAACAAAATATGTATTTTTTAAAACAATTTATTAAAACTGTTAATGTTAAATAAAATCTATATTCACAATATAACCACTTTATGTTAAAAATGTTATATTTTTGCAATTACATTCCATGATACCTCTCTTCGGTATGGCAGGGACATCCATATTTTGTTACAAATGCAATCTCTAAAACTCAATTCAATATGTATTTTAAAACAAATAAATGTAAATATTAACAGTGCACAAATTGTGTTTACCCAACAGAATACAAAAAAAATATGATTTATTGGTATTTAAAGTTTATTTCAACTGTTGTAAAGTATAGAGGGACACCACTTGCCCCCACAAATGAAGAATGACCCCCTTACTGAATATATATATATATATATATATATATATATATATATATATATATATATATATATATATATATATATATATATATATATATATATATATATATATATATATATATATATATATATATAAAAAAACGTACTAACCCTAAACCTTTGAACTGTACTGTAGTTAAATTTACTTTAATTTATAAACTGATTAGTCATTCACCCAATCCTTTAATTGTGCTGAAAAAACTGTAATCTTCACATCTTTACAAAAACCTCAAGAAAGCAGCTGGAATATACAAACACACTGGCACAACAAATAAAAATGAAGTGTTTGCTCTAGTGTTGTCCAAAGACCCGGTACTTCAGTATCAAGTCGGAACTAAAAAATGAAAACATCACGGTACCAGTTTTTTTAAGTACTGGTGGTACAGAGAACCCAGTCAACCCAGTTCTTGACGCGTACGGCTCTATGATATCCGCGGTGAGACGCAGACGGAATCACGGAACCTAGTTTAAAAACGGAATTTACAGTTTAACACGGAATGTCAAGAAATGTGTCACGGTTTGGATGAATTAATCAAAAGTAGGTCATTACACTTAAATCAAATCGCGATATGGACTAGTATCTGTAAATATTAAGCCGCAAAAGTCGATTCAAATATGAATCCTGCATGAGTCTTTGTGTGAATGAATGGCAGACACACGTTTTTTTACTACATACACTGAAACGTACCTGATGCTCGCGGTGATTTCATCATCTGCCCTCTCAATGAGGACAAAAACAACATCTCCAGAACTGCTCTGAGAGTCCCTTCATGAGCATTTTACCGTTTCATTGGAGTAAAACCACCGTCATATCATATACACACAGAAATGTAAAGGTATTCACGACAACCCATCAAAATAAAAGTTCGGTTTAGACATTGTGTCAGAAATATATTAGGCTATTATTTAGTAGAATGTATGTGATACTACTACTACTGTTTAAAAAATTCATAAAACTAATTTTTTAATAAATAAATCACACAATATTTCTTCCATGTTTTAATTTTAATAGTAAATCCCCTTTATTGACAAAAAAATTAAATGTGTTTAAATTTCATTAATTAAAAGACAAATTAAATTTGGCTGAAACTTGTTTACAGTTTTCCATACTTTTATTACTTGTGGAAAAATTGCAACACAATATTAAATAAGCATTGATTTTTGTACATTTTATTTTTGTTTGACTTTATTGATAAAAATAGTGTGTTTTTTAATTAGCATGTTTTTGTGTTTTGCTTTGGTACCGAAACTGGTACAGAGAACCGTGGATTTTCACTGGTATCGGTACCGAATACAGAAACTGTGGTACCGTGACAACACTACTTTTCTCCCACTGCTGTTATTCACGGCCTAATTCAATCCTCTGACACAGCACTTTCAATATTCAGTGAGTAAGCAAGTAAGTTATAGTATAATCAGACTACTAAGTGACAGCAAAGACATCTGCAGCATTAGTCATACTGACTATCAGGGACTGACTGAATGGTCACTGTTTTCACTCCTCGTTGGTCTAGCTTCCTCTTTTTTGTTAATCAAGGACTCATATTTTCCTAAGTTGCAAATGGTCATAGCATTTCACGGCAGTCCAACAGAGTTGGACAGTATCACAAAATACTGATGATGATGATGATGAGACTAATAAAAAAAGCAAACATTCGCCTTTAAATGTCCTTTCCCTTAGCAGACCTGGTACATACGTAGAGCGCTTCCTCAAAACTTCTCTATTCTTTCAACAAGTTCTCTGAAAGACAACAGATCTTGAAACATCCCCATCATGTCTAGTTATCAGTCTTCTTTTAAAGTTTAAGTTCATCACTCAAGAGTTCTCCAACAAACAAACACGTAGATTGAAGCGATTAGATTACTACATGGTTCACCTCTGTAATGGGATATGTGCATTAAGATTTGAATATTAATGAGTCTGTATAAGAGCATTTGGCCATTAGAAATTCACCGTACCAAGTAGTTTCAAGCATACATCAATAGCATGAACTAGGGCTGTGCAAACATGCTAGGCAATATCACGTTCATAATCGCAGATGAATTGCATTTGATTATAAATGCAAAATTGCCTAGCTTGTCAGTAAACTACGGCTCTGTGTATTAACTGTCACTCCATCTGAAAGCAGGTGATAGCGATTTAGTGCCAATTGAAAGGCTTGCAACGCAATGCACATCAGCGCAAATATTACATCAGGCCTACATTTTTTGGTAATTAAGTTTCATTCTCACTTCCTAAGCAGTGCGAAGTGCTGGCAGGTAATACTATGGAACACTGTTGTATTAAAACAGCATTGCTAGTGTCAGCAGAGTGTGAGGATGGCTAGTACACATATAGTCAGGAACAGCTGGCTGCTCACAGCCCCAAGCAACTCTCTGCTGCTTGCTGGAAATCTGTCACCTACCAGATTTAAAGATCGGCAGAACAGCATTTCAGCTGTGCGAACTGAACACAGACACTAAAAATACTCTGTGCTGTGGGAGAAAACAGCTGAATGAGGGGACCCTATAGGTTTAATAATAGTACAATGGAAATATACTGGAAATTTAACAGAACAATGTTTATATAAGTAAAATGTGCATATAAAACAAACCGAATAGCACATTTAAAACAGAACTTTATATTTAAGTTATAAGTAAAAAGCATGAAAGGCTATTTAAGAAAGTGTAATATTGTTAGATGGCTCATTAAAACTGGATGCCACTAATATAATATGCCAATTGCAAAAAAATTAAACATTTACCATTATACAAGCGTTCATGTCATCACATCTGACTGGTTAGAGTTAAGCTATGTGACGTTTGACTTGCTTGTATTATGAAGTTTGTCTGTATTCATGAAATTTCAGACAAAAGCACACAGTGGAAGCAAAGTGACTATATTTGACAATATTTGTTAGAAGAAATATACAAACTAATCGACCTTTTGTTCTAAATGGGAGACATTTGATATTACCTGTTTATTCCAGTGTTGTTATTACAAACTAAACTTAAAGTACAACTATTCAAAATGGTAACACTTTATTTTAAGGTGTCCTTGTTACACGTTATATGTATTTGCTATTATAATAATACATTATGCATAATTAAATGCAAGTAACCCTAAACCGAACCCTAATCCTAACCATAGAGTAATTACATGTAGTTAATTAATATTACTCAGTACTTACATGTAAAATTACACTGTAACAAGCACATCTTAAAATAAAGTGTAAACTAAATATTTTCTGTTCAATCTAACAAAAATAAAATGTAAATATTAGATTTTTTTTTTTAATTTAAACACTTAAACGTTAGAAATGATGCCACCTAATGGAAATAAAATCTTTAAAGTTAATTACTAAATCTACTACACCGAAAACTGAAGTAAAAATAAGGCTAAATAGAAAAACAAAAAAACTAATATAAACTAAAACATGTAACAAAACTACCAAAATAATAATATACAATAATGACATAAATATTACTAAAATAGCACTGCTTTATTAAACTGTGGAATAGAAGTTAAAATGCTATTGGATACCTGTGACTGTGATTTGTTTAGCAATCATGTTGATTCCAGTTATAACTTGTCAGATGTTATTGTTAACATATGAGGATGATGATGGATTTATAGACATGTAACAAATATAAAACCTGCACTTGACAATCTCATATGGTTTGGAGAGCCATGACTCTGAAGATGGTGCTACCATGACCTACAAACCCTGAGCTAACCCAGATAACGCTAATAAGGCCCATTCCTGATGTGACTGCTCAGGACATCTCTGCATTCGAGGCCCGGCAAACTGACAGGAAGAGTTTCACATCAATTAGAGCCAGACATCGTTAAAGCGGAACTGAACAACTATCCATTATGATAACATTGGCTACATTTCCTCCACATACACAAGATGCCAAATTCATGGAAGAGCATCTGATAATGGACTCAATCATTGGCACACAAGGTTGGAGAATCAAAACGATTAGATTTGATAGGATTGAGTTCATTTATTATATTGTTCAGTGTGCGTCTGATGATTAGGTGGCAAGTGCACATCTGAAACATGGAATTCGGAGCAGATAAACAAGACCAATCTTTATTCTGAGAAAACCTGGATTGGTATGAGTGTGGGAGAGTACAAGCTGACTTCCTCTAAATAATGAAAAGTGCCCGTTAAGTTTGAGCTGGGAGTCATCCTGAAAGTATGTGACTGAACAAGTCTGTACAGGGGTGGCGAAAACTTCTCGGCCTCCTAAGGGAAGACTGACTGTGTTTACATAACACAACGTCCTGCCCCAGGCCTTCCAGCTCTTTTCCTCATTCATAAAAGCTAAACTGCCACTCTCAGCTCTAGCAGACTTTAAAAAAATATGACAGCTACATCCATTAATACGGGTTGCAGGAAGATTCAGCTTTTATAACACACTTAAAGTAATAGTTCAGCCAAAAATAACACATACATTGGCATTTAATTTAATGATTTAATATCCTAAAATGACATTTCATCATTTACTGACTCTCACATTGTTCCAAGCCTGTATGACTTAAGGTGTGGTCAAATTAGTTATTATTTCAACAAATTGTGCAGCAAAACCTCAGCTGTCTATTGTCAGTAGTGTTGCGATGTATAAAACAGCTCACGCAAAATAACATTTTAAACCAAGCAGCTTCCTGTTTGTCATCTGGAGATATTTTACAAAATATCTTCTTTTGTGTCCCACAGAAGAAAGTATATAATTCATACAGGTTTGGAAAGACAAGAGGGTGACAATTTTTATTTTTGTGTAAACTATTCCTTTAAGACCTAACGTTGTGTTATTGCAGCTCTTAAAGCTATGGCTGTCAAAACAACTTGCATACACAAAACGGGTCAAATGGTATTTGTGTGTTTCTGTTTTTGTGTTGCACACAAACAAAGTCAGTCATTCGTGTTTGGAAAACATCAGGGTGAGTAAATATGATGGTGAAATATATTTGCTGATACATTCAGCTATCTAAATTACGTGAATGATTAATCAGAAAAATGCTAATTATCAGACGAGGAGCAAAATAGAAAGACTATCTCCTCACAGCACTCTTAAAGAGATAGTTCATCCAAAATGTAACATCATGTCATAATTTGCTCACCCTAATACTGTTCCAAACCTGTATGACTTTCTTATATGAGATATAAATGTTGTTAGTCAGAATGTTAGCAACTCGGTTTCGGTCTCCGTTCACTTCCATCGCATCTTTTTCCTTGCAATGAACGTGAATGGTGACTGTCGCTGTCATTCTGCTTAACATCTCCTTTCAGTTAACTCGCGGCTTCGTTTATTTTTTATTGTTTTAAAAGAACGGATTTAGCGTGCCATAAACAAATAGTGTACATTACAGCGGGTGTGAAAGTGAGCGCTAGTGGGATGGATCAATAAAAGAAGCGACCCATACGGACGCCATATTGACCAAAACAAAATGGCAGAACAAGAGCATAGTTGACAAAGTCTGCAGGCTTTTGCTGACAGATGTCTTCTCGTGACACGATAAATCCACAACAACGACGTTTAGATCTGCTCCGGTAATCACGGGTAAGGTAATCTGACTCAATCGTACCGAGTGTGGCGTACTATCACTAATACAGTGATGTCATGTTAGCTTAGCTTAGCCCATACACACTAAGAGCGAGGGAGCGTCGCACTAGATCGCTGTATTAAAATATATAATAGGCATACTAAATGTCATGTCACGCATACTTGGAGTGCAGACAGATTAGTTTATTATAATGGAAGGGTTTAAGCTTAGCATAAATCGGGCGGACAGGAAGCTAACGAGATCTATAACGGTAGTAACGTTAAATTGCTTAGTAAATCAACGTAAAGTCGTCAATTAAAGCAGCCGATCTGATGGCGATCAGTGTCTCGATTTGGGGTTTCTAACTAGTGTGTCAGCATATCCACGGGTCTGTACCTGGAGTTCGGCCCTCTCCACTTCCCAATGCGCCCTTTCCATCTCAAAACGGGCCCATTCGTGCTGGATGTAGTGTAAAATCCCCGGGATAGTGTACTGCTGGGGCCTGGGCATCTCGTCTTGCTGGTGCTGAACCATAGGCGCTCCTCCAGCGCTGACGATATGGGGATTAATGCTGCTGTTGCCCTGCTGCGGTGCAGGCTGCTGCTGCTGTCTCTGGGCGGCCATTCCTCCTCCTCCTCCGCCGGGCTGTTCATCCATGTTTAAAAATAGGAAAGTCCTGCTAGAAGTCGGCGATTGTTTTCCCTCAGACCTCCCTACTTTACCGTCCGTGTAGCGATGCGACGTCGCCCTGCCCGCCACAAAATCGGCTGGCACCTGAGCGGCTGTTGTGGATTTCGTATCAGCGCACGGATTTGCCGGCCGCCATTAGTCCTATCCCTGGATGTGAGTCTCCTACTGCGGGGGTGAGCAAGGGAGGACTGTGGCGCGCTGCATGATGGGACGCGTTCACCCAACCCTGCGCTGTCTCGACTCATCCGACAGACTGTCGGGTGGACACCGCGCATGCGCCGTACAGCTACAGGCTCTACCTGACGATATAAAAATGTTGCCTTGAACAATATGTGTATATATATATAAGTAGGGTGGACGTAAGCAAAATATAAAATAGCTTCAACTGGAAAGAGATTTTGTTCTTTTCATAACTAAAAGCTGCACTCTATATTGCTAATTTCAAAAATTTCCCCTATAAAAATGAATAGCAACTTTCAAATGATGAAAAACGACTGGGATAATTTTATTCACTGTTAATTTATATACATAATTTGTTTTTGTTTTCACCTAAAATGTGGCATAGCAAAAAATAGCAGTATATACAGTAGGGTAGGCAGAGTAAAAGAAAATTAGACCGTTTTCCCCTTTTCTTTTTAGAATGGAAATCATTTCAAATATTTGACACGATTTTAAATAAAAATAAATAACAGCCACTATTAGAAATATTCCAATGATATTTATTAACATGATGGAAAAAAAGCTGTATTTTTCTACATGGGACAGGTCGCCGCGTCGTGGACGCTGACATGTTGACGTCACATGACCTGCTCTGTCAAACAATCCACTTAGCAGTAATACTTTTACAGTTGTAACAATAATTGTGGTAACTTTGGCATTTTGGTGAGAATTATTGGTTACCAAAAATAATTGTATTTATCAGTTTAAAAATAACTGCAATTTTTTACCCCTTCCAGTTGTTTGCTGACGTAATGACGTAATATCTCCGTCTTTCTAGCGGTGGCCTCTCCACTGAATTACAATGATCAAGTTCCTGCTTATGGTCAACAAACAGGGGCAGACTCGCCTATCCAAGTATTATGAGCAAGTGGATCTTGGGAAGAGAGCAGCTCTGGAAGCTGATGTGGTCAGGGGATGCCTCGCGCGGAGGAAGGAAGAGGTCAGTCACGGTTCCCAAATTAATAGTTAACTATGCATATCACTAGCCATGGTCTGCATTACAAATATTACGAATAGATAACTAAATACATAACAAATATTACTGACCCCTCAGGGCAGATATAGGGATAATATACACAGAAACTGCTGTTTAACCTTATATATCATAGATTTTTGTATTTCTTCTTCCTCAGTGTTCATTTGTGGAGTACAAGGACTACAAACTAGTCTATCGACAGTACGCAGCACTTTTCATTGTTGTTGGCATCACTGAAAATGAGGTTAGCTATATTATTGGTAAAATTACTGACATAGTTGGGAATCTGTGTTTCTTCCAGTAGTTTTTAAAGTCTGATGTATGGTCTCTGGCTGCTGTCTTTCACACAGAATGAACTCTCAATCTATGAGCTCGTGCATAACTTTGTGGAGGTGTTAGACAAATATTTCAGTCGTGTGGTGAGTACTGACATTTTGATAAAATATTACATCTTTCAGAGAAAAGATCTAAATTAAATGTTTTATGTTCATTTATGATTAAATTGTTTTCTTTTATTGACAGAGTGAGCTGGATGTATCCTTTATAAGTGTAATTACACGAAGTATTATTGACCAATCTTGACTATGACTGTGTCTTCAGTGATGCGTGTCTATTTATATGAAGGTTTCATTCCTTAATGCACAATCAGATCATGTTCAATTTAGATAAAGTACACATTATACTTGATGAAATGATCCTGAATGGACACATTGTGGAGACCAATAAGAACCGGATACTGGCACCACTAGTGGCCCTGGACAAGATGGCTGAAAGCTGATCCAATGCAAATGAGAGCTTTATATTTGGTTACAAATGATAAATAAATGTTTCACTAGTCTGAACTTAGGGTTCATCTTTCATCCGTCTACAGAATTAACAATTTTGATGTGACCTGTAATAATCCCAATGCATTGTCAAAGTTCCTCCTAAATACAACGAAACGTGAATCACATTCAGGAACAGAAATGTGCGTCAGTTCATCATCAGCAGGAAAAATCAAACAAGACTGTTGATACTTTGCAAACATTTTAATGATTATTTTTGGAGCATACACATTTGAAAATATTTGTTTACTTCAAACTGCAACTTGAGTTAAATAAATGTTTATAATATACAAAGAAAATACAAGGGAAAGCACAGCTTGCTTTTTACTTTGTCTTTTTTATTTTAAATGTGCCTTGCACACAGAACCAGTGTTTTCTGTATCTATAGCTTTATTGTAAAATTACACAAATGCACTCAGGGACTTTGATCCTTTAGCAGGGCAATGAATAGTTGAAAACATACTCACAGTAACGGAAGCAAAAAGAAAAGCATGTGCATGATTGTATGCAGACAGATTAAGTAAAACGAATGAAAGAAAAACAAATCCTAATATTTCAACAATGCAGGCACTAGTAAAACTTAAAACCTGTTAAGGAAATGCCCAAACACTCAATAGTTATCTCTACAGAAAGCAGGTGTGCTTGGGTCCAGGGTCTGACGCTGCATATGGTGGTTTCTGGGTGGGAAAAGGTTGATCTATGCCAAAATTTACACTGGACCAGGAGTAATGACAGTAAACATTAGGTGAGGAGAGACTACCCTGGCTGCCAGCGGCTCAAGCCCTTAAAGCAGTAGAGTGACCTGGGAAAGGCCTTGTGAAGCAGTCAGTGGAGGAGGAGACCCTAATCAGATTCAGGAGCTAGTGGAGCTGCGACGGGACTGTTTTTCCTGTTTATCTGGGTACATGTGAGGTGATGGGGAGAAAGGATTTCATCAGAGCACAGCTTTATTTTCTGCAACAAAACACAACAGGCTTCCCCAGTACGGGAGTTGGTCTATGATGTAGGGGAGAGCATGCTCAGTTGAGGTGGAAGCCCTTCTCCATAGTGGCAGCGAGGAGGCGCTCTCTCATGATCTCTTCGGAGGAATATTCCGGCAACTTCAAGTAGTGCACACATGTGTTAACTGAAGGGTAGCTGGTATCTGTTGCATCAACCTAGAGTAGAAAAGACAATGAAGAGAGATGGTGTTAGCTCTTTCTAATGTTATCTTAATGGCTGAGTTTTAGCATCACAGATTTTAGTATGCTTGCATACCTTCCGGACTATTGTGAGACGTGGATGGAGGTTGGCCAGTCCACCAGGGGGCAGGGTCGAGCAGCCTGTGGTGAACTGGAGGAAGGCTTTCCTCTCATCCGGTGACATTCCACACAGCACTCGCACAAAGCGCAAGAAACCAGGACTGCAATACAATTAAATCATCAACATGATACACACGGTCTGAAAAGTTGCCAAGTTGTTTAATATATTTTACATTTAGAAAGCTGAACAGGAAGCCTTTAATTCAATGAGGTTTACATGTACCATAATGTTCAGCTATTGTATGCATACATATATTACTACTACAACAATATTGCAATAGCTAAACAATGGCAAATTAAAAAAACAAATACAATAAATAAATCAGACCTACCCTAGAGTATGCCATCATAAAATAATGAAATAACTGTAGTGTCTACCTGTCACGTGTGTAGCCAAGTTTAGGTTCTGTGTAGTTAAAAATGTCTTCAGTAGTCCAGGATGGAGACTGGTTTCCACACAAGATCATCTGCACCTCTTTATGACTAAATGAGCTGAGCTTCTCCATAGGAAACACCCTGTTAAAGCCCTCTGTAGCAAAACATACAGACAGCCATTAGAACAAAAGATCAAATATACAACGCATTTGAAACTAATAAGAATAATGTTGTAACAAATGTCATTTAGAAATCAACTGATATTTGGAATGTATATCTCCCGAATAGCCAAGTTACAGGTGTCATTTATCCAGAGTATATTGAGAGTATTTGAGGCCGGTCAACTCTGTTGTACCTCTAAAGGCTTCCATTTGCTTCTGGATTCCTGTGTGCATGCTGAAGTCAAACATGAGCTCTACGTACTCCTCTGCGTTTTCCGTGGTGACCATCTGATGAGAGGACAGCAGAATTATTAGCATTCATTCACGTAAACAAATAACAAAAACATTTACACCATCATTCAAAAGTATGGGGTCAGTTTAAAAAAATCTTATTCTCACAAGGCTGCATTTATTTGAACAAAAATGCACTAAACAATAATATTGTGAAATATTACAATTTAAAAAACGTTCTATTTCAATACATCTTTAAAACATTATTTAATCCTGTGTTGGTAAAGCTTTAGTGTCACGTGATGCTTCAGAAATAAAAAACATTTAAAAAAAAATGGATGGTATTTTTGGATGGTAGTATAATTTTATCAAGATGATTATTTATCAGGTTTTCATTTTATCAGGAAGTAGTGGTACTTGGGTGATAAGCTCTGCTATACAAATACAGGTACAAACAATGCATTAGCATGATTACAAATACACCATACTAGATTTAGTGTCTGGACAACATGTGACCTACCTCATCCTCTCCATTGGGCTTCAAGTCTACTGATGAGAAACCATGTACTTTGGATGATGGACAGAACTGGAAATTTAATCTAATAAAAATAAAATGTTAGATGAGTAACATCTATAAATAAAATACCCTCCAAAAAGCAAGGAAGTAACATCCATGAAACATCTCCCAAACTAATCTAACTATACAATTATGGAATAATATTAATTAACATGCATTTACTAAAATGTTGTGATTCTTGTTTATATTAGTTGCTTGTAATTCTGGATAACTACCTGTTATTAATCTAGTAAGTATATCCACCTGATTTTTCCCCTAAGAGCAGGCTTGGCCATTTGTACATTTTATGTGCGAGGCTCATCCCCTTCCAGTTATTTTTTAGCTGCACAAAAACAGCTCGTTTTGCTGCTTGATATTGAAATCTGGTGTGTCTTACCATATTATTTTAATGTATTATCTTAATTATGAACAGTGGTTTGTAGTGCAAACAGTTCTCCTGTTCGCTGCACTTTATCTTTCCCACCATTTCTTTATAGCATCTAATGAACCGGAAGTCTCGCACATTCACAGATAACAGCTTCCACGTTGAAAATAAGGTGGATATGACATGTATAATAAGAAGACTGTAAAATAAGTGTTGCCTAATTTTCATTGATAAATATACCAAGTAATATGTATCTCTCACCCTAAATCATCAACACTAAGTGGTGGGCCAGAGCCCATAGGGTTCTTCAGCATGAGATCCTGAAGCCGTGTGTTCTTCTCATCCTCTGACAGACTCTTATTGCCCAGGATCTGTCTGCGCTTCACAGACAGTGCCTTCAGCTCTTTCAGGAACTGTGCTCTGTGAGGATTCACCAGTTCAAAGTCCTCCCAGGTCAAGATGCCGTGATACCAAGCTGGTGGCTTGGCCTTAGGTGGGTCAAGGATGAACTCAGACTTGGAGTCTTCATCAAAGCTACCCACTGAGTAAGTGTCCTGACCCTCCTCTGTGGAAGCTTCGGACTGGATTTCAGAGAAGTGGCAGTCTGACTCGACACGAGTTTGATTAAGTAGCTTACTCATGTTGCTTTTGATATCGCCCATACAGAGCAGTTTGAAGAAAGGCTGTGATATGGGCAAATCCACAAGCCGGTTGTCCTGGATGCATTTGGCTAGAAAGATGCCAAGAAACAGGAAAAGTTTGGTGATACGCTCCAGTTCATCACTGTCCTGAGGGAAGGGAGCAGGGAAAAGGCCGCAGGAACGTTGCACATAATAGCCTGGTGGTTTCAAGCCACCGCCCAGATCCACCTGATAAACAATGAATAAAGTTCATTAATTCAGCCAAATCTGTCATATCTGGGTAGTGCCTTAAGCACGTAAAACAGCCTGATACTCACTTGACGTGACTCATCATCTGGGAAGTCGTCGTCACAGAGCCAGATACCAAGAGAAGTCCTCTGGAACTCTGCTGCCACAAGAGCATAGAACTCCAGAGTGGGTCCAAGACCAGTGCCCTCCTCCCCCTGGAACTCCACCTGTGCAAAACAACGATCTTTATCAGTCTTCATTAAATAGTTTGAAATAGTTGCTGTAGAGCAGTGTTTCCGGCGACCAGGCCCCAGCAAACATAAAATGATTTCAATAAATATAATTATTGAAAAAAAACAACATACAAAATCAGAACAAAACTGGTTTTGTTTCTTTTTTACAGCTGCACCACAAATTTAAGGAAACCGAGACAGCTGGAAGTGCATCCTGTTTGTTTTCTTATTAAAAATTAATAAATCATAGGAACAAATTAACAAGTCGTAGGAATGATGAGTTTTGTGCACAAGCCCATTTTGTACTATAGCTACTTGTTCCTGATTTTTATCTTGTTCTGTTCTGAATACTGGTCAAATTTAAAGGATTTGCTGACAACGTATAGTTGAAAACCCATCTTAATACCATGTGTACCATTGCTCACTTCATCTCTTTCAAAGGCTCCGTTTACACTGAACTGCAGGTCTAGATGCTCAATTCCGATTTGTTGCCTATATCCGATTTTTTGGGGCTATCCGTTTACACATTCTTTCAATTGTGGCCCATATCCGATTCATGCGTTTAAACTTGAGATATCATATGAAACATCCCATATGCGTAGTCATTTAGCGCCCCCATATGTGCTTCCGAGCCGAGCAAATTTGAAAATTGTATTTTATTTTCATATTCACCATTAAAAGACCTACAAAATGTATGCCTTTTTTGGAATTGGTTAAAAAATGACAGCTACACCCTGTCTGTATGGACAGGGTGTAGCTATACCATATGGACAGACAGTATACACTGTCTGTCCATATGTAAATTGTCTGTTGTTTTTTTGCACTGTCTGTCCATATGTAAATTGTCTGTTGTTTTTCTGCACTGTCTGGAGCATGCTCATAAGAATTTCACTCACCAAGGCACTTGTGCTGTGGTGATGTGACAATAAAAGTGATTTGATTTGATTTGATACGATACTATAATAATAAATCACAATATAGCTGTTTTTTAGGGATGTTCTGATCAATCAGCATCAGCCGATAAACATTTTATGACTCGATCGGTACTCATCCATTTGGCCGATCTCACGTACCGATCGCAATTCGATGACGTCAGCGCATGAGGATGTACATGATGTGTGGGGACATAAAAGATTTGGCACCGCAGTCATGTCATCATGACATGAGTGACATGACATGAAAGTGTGGAAAGTTTCGAGAAACAATGACAAATTTGCTACATGTGTATGTTTTGCATGATGATATGATGAATGGATGGTTCATTTTAAACAGCAGATTCAGTGACATTAGAGCTGATCTGTGCATCACTGCACACGTCTGTGGAGCACAGGCTTTACAGCTCCACGGCCACCGGAGCTGATCGCGGCCACTCTATGAACATTTATTTAGAAAACTAAATATATTTGGCCATATTAACCTACTCAATATAATTAACAGTGGGTTTACTCATTTTAAACTTTATCTGGAATGTCACCGTTTCTGTCACTACAACTTCCCGATCAGGCGAACACAAACACACAAATAAAATAGTCTTCCTAATGAAAACATTTAGCATTTTTTTTGTTTGTTAATATTGCATAATTTATGATTTCTTTTATCCACCCGCAAATAATCAGAATGCATTTTTGTATTACCCGAGCCACAGATTATCCGCAGGGCCTGTGGATAACCGTGATCAAACTACTCCGTTTTGTTCTTTCAGTAGTTTAAATGTTTCAATTTATTTTGGCCTCTCTCTAACATTGGATTATCAAAACGTTCTCATCTTGAGCAGAAAGAAAGATAACTGTTTCAAAGTTAAAAAAATCCAACCTAGCTATCTAACAACAATTATTTATATATATAAAAATGTTCTTAGCCTACAGATTAATAATGCTAAATATAGATCAGAAACGTCTCGATACATCTGGTTTGAGTCAGAAGTAATAGATAGATAAACAGACAGTAAGAAAAATAACTATATTTGCAGCAGTGTTATTTTTCTGCTGTATTGTAGTGAAAGTAATCACAATTTTGCCTCTCACCGTGTTTCTGTCGTGGTTAAAATAACCACGTCATCGCAGCTCTTGAACTGACGTGCGCTGGCGCGCTTCCGGAGAGAGAGAAAATCGCACAGAGCTGAAAGGGCTTGAATAAAACGTGTTTAGCTTTAGATAAAAATATGAGGATATAGCGCTGAAAGATTTTTGCCATAAATGACCCGGAGCACTTGTTATGTGATCCGCTCTGCTGTTACGGCTCGCGGTCCGGATGGATGCTGGGGTGCGAATGCACTCAGAAGTATTTAAGGATAAAAGACTCAAATTGCTTTGAAAATATTCACGAGTCCTTTTCCTCGAGTCAAGTCTGGAGTCATTTCAGGTCAAGTCAAGCCTGAAGGCTATAAAAATGTGACTGGAGTCCGAGCCTTGCCTTGTGGTGCATCAGACACATTTAACAACATTTTAAACACAATTTTAAAGAAATATTAAAATGTTTAGATTAAAAATGTGTTTTTCCCCATCAGTTCTCCAAGTGTTCACTTAAGACAGAACAGATTTTTGCGGGAATACTGAAACACTGTAATTCTGTGTATTTATCGGGATCACGCGCCGTCAGAAGCATCATTATGCACGCTCTGAACGGAGAACGAAGAAGCGAACGGAGAAAAGGTAATCCTCTCAGAAAATATACAATTAAATATACTTTTAGTTTAATTACTATTTGGAGCATTGGGATCGCTAAACGAGGGTTTAATGAACTAATTTTTGTGAAAACCTCAAATTCGACTAAAATCACTCATTTTGCCAGCATGGGTCCCATATAATGTCTTTAAATGGCGGAAAAGTACCAAATTGTCAGTTTTAATGTAGAGAATGTGATGCCTCAGAAAATCCGATCTACCCGTTTATATCCCAGTCCTATTGGCACATATCCAATTTATTTTCACATATGGATGAGGTCTGAAACTGATCTCGCTATATCCAGGGTTCGACATTTTTACCAACAAATTTCCATGACTTTTCCATGACTTTTGTGACAATTTCCATGACCTAATTTCACATTATTTTACAATAAGAATAAAATCTGTTCAAATTATCATAGCATTTTAACTAAAATGAATGACTATTAATACTATTGTTTGCTTTTTGTTTTAGTACAAGCTTAAACTGCCAGATGTGAAGGTCCTTGCAGTCCGAAATTTCACATGCAAAAGCATACAAACATTTCTGACTCGGTGTGTAAGGACCTTTACTCCACACAGAGAACATATCACTATTATCATTTATTTAACTCAGTTAAACGCAGGCCAGAATTTTGTTTTGCAATATATATATATATATAGGGCCCTATGAAATCGTTTAATTTTTCCCAAATTCCATTTAATTTTTTCTAAATTCATTTTTACCGTTTAAATTTTCTAGATTCCGTTTTTTCCGTTTCATTTTATAGACTCCTTTTAAATGATCAAATTAAATTGTATTTATCAAAAGCATGTCTAATTAATTAAAATCATGAAACTTATACAATTTAATTTATTAAAAGTGTAACAAAAATGACATGTTTATGGCCGTATGAAATGTTATATTTTTTTCACCTTATGTTTTATTGTTGCCAAATTCTGTTTTAGCTCATCTGATTATTTGAATGCATACAATTTTTTTTTACTCTTACAGTAGCCTTATGAATTGTTATTTTTCCTCAGAAATTCTGTGTTGTGTATTTAAATTTGACTGGTTATCAGATTAAGGCATGAAACATCGATTTAATTTATATTTTAATGAATGAAAATTAAACATTTACATGTTGAAAAATGAAGGGGATTTAGCCTACTATTACAAATAAAATATTTTGTGATTATGTCTTAATAAAATAAAGTTGTATTATTTTTCAACAGTAGTAGTAGACGTGTTTTTGAAGTAGAACTAAATTCACAGTTTCATTGTTTGTAGGGACAAACAGATGCAGATAATTAAAACATGCACATTTCTTCTCTTTCTCTGTCACTCTCAAAATGGGCATATTTGAGAAACAAGTCGAGTAGTTTGCTTCACTGAATATAATTGTCGGTCATTTAACATTTCTTTCGTAAAACAGTTGACTAAACATCTTACCTCGCTCTCTTTTATTAATCTGACGCTTCGTCACGTGCTCAGCATCTGTGAATGCTAAACTCCGCCTACTTTGATTTGATTTGAATTAAATTACTTTGACATTGGCGAGCACTGTTTGCGCTGAGGCAGAGCAGACTTTAAAGCTTTTTATCATCCTAACAAGAGCGCTGCGTGTCGAGGACAGCAGATGCTCATGTAGGCCTATAATTATCTTTATTGAAGTGAGTTAGGTTTAAATCGCAATCGTCAAGCATTAATTAATGATTTTTGTTGTTGCAATTTTACACATAATAATCACGATGATCACAGTACACAAAACTGAAATTGCGTCAAAATAACAGTCAATATTTTTGAGACCCACCCCAAAAAATAAATTAGCCTACTTTCCACAAATCACATTTTCAGGGAGCCCATGTATTATTAAGGGGAGCCCTAAGCTCCCCGTAGTTCGCACCCTGCTCACCAGGATGGCCATTTTAACGTCATTTGTGTGTAATTTTGCCGCTTAACGCAACAAGCTGCACTTTTAGAGCCCCATATTTCAGCCTCGACTTTTAGTTTATGGCTTCGGGACAATTTTCACATCAGGCACGGGCGGGCATCGGGCTTGTTTTAGGATTCCTCCTTATTTTTGTATTTTAGAAATCCATCAATTATTATGGTGATGAAAAGGATTAGGAAACAATACCGCGACTGACAAGAGCAGCTCGACCGGTCTAATAGCACACATTTGTCTAGGTTAAGCGTTTAAACTAACATTGTGATATGCTTTTTAAGTATTTTATATAGATTTAATTTTAGTCAAGTGGTGATTTAAGAAGGCTAAATTGATCAAACATAATAGCCAAACTCACTGTCTGCAGCTGGCGATTGCTCAAAAGATACTTTAAAAACAAAAACTTGAATTTAATAAACAAATACATTTTCCAAACATATTTCTAAATTAACTTAATAAAGAAACGAAATCGCTTTGCCATTAAAAAAACGAAACTGAACTATTTGAATGGCTAGAACAGCAGCTGTGTAATGGGAAGAGAGAAAGAAAGACATGGGCTCCAGTCAGACTCAGGAAGGTAATTCTGATCATCTGCTGGACAAGGATTGGACTGGGGCGTATGTTTGAGGCCCGTGCAGGATTCTACTGAGGTTGTTTGGTAAAGTCAATTTGGTGCTCGCAAGGCTTTATACGGACGCCATTTGGACATGACTGAGTGCAGCGCAGTGGAAACCGCCTCTGGAGCGCGGTACAGAACGGCTTAAAAGACGCGTACAAACAAATAATAGGCTACATTTTAGAGACAATGCAACAATGACCCGATTAGGCAGGTGACAATTCTGTCAACTGTACCAAAATGCCAGAGAAAGACTTGTATCGCACCGTGCAGCTCTTTAGTGCAGACGAGATGCGCTGATTACGTGTTTTAAGAGAAAGTCAAGAGAAAACACAGCTGATGAATCCGTTTTCAAATGACCGATTTGATATTCTGTGTGGATCTATTTACTCATCAGCCTACAAGCTATTGAATAAATGTGTGAATATCCATCATTTTAAATTCGAAAGCTGCGGAAAAGAGTAGAAATATGCGATATAGCCCATGCGCAATCCCGTACCGAAATTCAGGACCTGAATAAACATAATTGTATTATACAGAGATTTCCATGACTTTTCCAAAACTTTCTGGGTTTATTCATTTTTCCAAAACTTTTCCAGGCCTGGAAAATGCGGTTTTAAAATTCCATGACTTTTCCAGGTTTTTCATGACCGTACGAACCCTGTATATCTGAATGCACGTTTTTTTCCCGTTTACATAGTCATAGAACAGATACGATCTGTCACATAAGAGTAAAAATTTTTGAATTGGGTCACATTTAACTGACAGTGTAAACGGGCGGCCAAAGTGTCATATTGACAACATGATTTGTAGTGGAAAGAAAAACTCTCTCACTAGCAGTCTCTGACTTTTAGACCCCACTATTTTTTTTCAAACATTGTTTTGGCATTTACCTCCAGTACAGACTTTCTGTCAGCATGTCTCTGCATCACACTCTCAGCCCACTCCATCATACTCTCTCTGCGAGGCACCTTGACACGCTCGTGCTTGAGTCGACCTACACGGAACTCGCTGGGATCATCACGGCGAACTGTTGTGGATGGTCGGGAACGTTCCATAGTGGCTTCTCTTCGGTTCTGGAGCCAGACAATAGCCCTAGAGAGAGAGAGAGAGATGCAAGTTCTCAAACTACAATTTCACAGATTTCTTGTATGAAGTAAAATTTCTTTCAATACTGCAATCACAGACCTGGAGGCTCCAAATGCAGTGCAGGTAAAATAAAGCTGCCGGGTTTCAAATGGTATGAGGAAAGGACACTTGCTGGTTAACTGTTCACACCAGTCCGGGAGAGCCCCGCTAGCCAGGGCCAGTGGCTCCTACAAGTCAAAACAAGAACACAGAAATCATTATGGTCACTTTTAATCAATTTAAAGAATTCTTTCTGAATAAAAGTTTAAATTTCTTTCAAACAAACAACAAAAATCTTCTCGACTCTACAATCTATATAACATGCATAATTAACATTACCTCAATCTGCTGCAGGATTTTCGTTGTAATTTTTTTGCTGGTGAATTCCTCAGGTGATGCATTGAACTGCAGCTCTTCCACATCTACACAAAGAAATGTGACTTAAATGCATAGTAATAAAAACTCATTAAAGATAATGCAGTGCAGATGAACTCCTTACCTTCCTGTAGTGTGCGGCCAGATGAAGGTTCTCCTCCGATGGTAAATAGGATGCGCAAGAGTTGTAGTACGTCCTCTATACTGCAAGCGCTCTGTCCTGAGCCCGCCTTGGCCTGAGCCTGCTCGCGTGCAGCACTTAGGATGTCACAGCTCTGCGTGGCGGACAACGTCCCTGAATTCAGGCCTGAAGATCTGCAGCCACGCTCACAGAAGTCCTGCAAAACCATAAAAGTACTATTAACACAAACTATTCGTAACTTTTCCTCCCAACCCTTTTATAACAATCACAACAGACCTATAACAATGCAATTACTGCATTCTTTCAAAATGATAAAGTTTATGGCCAAAGACGACAAAAAAAGAAAAAAATTAAACAAAGAGAGAACCAAGTCCACAATGACACCTAAAAACTTTCATGGTACAATATTTACACCCATGTAGGCATTAAAATTTACATAAGGACAGCAACAACTGTCTAACAGGTGGCTACACAAGTGACAGTCAAGCAAGAAATAGAAAAATACTTGTAAAACAGAAGGGAAAATAAAGATGGTATGTATAGATATATATGCACATCCGATGGCATTCTATACCTTGTATGCAGCTATGAGCTGCGAACAATTTCTGTTTTTCCTAATACTTTTATTAGAGCCGGTTAATTTCCAGTGGCGCAGGAAAGTTGAGTCTGCATTCTTCTGCATGTAGGTTATCAAGTCATTCTTTGGTAATTCATCTGTGCCAAGGTACTGTTCCACATGCTCTACAGACCAGCAACCCTACGACAGGAAGAACCAAATGTTGGTCTTTCCTGATTGTAAAGTCTCACGCAATACACATGCATTACAGTATGTTTAACCACTAGAGAACCCGTGCATTTAACAATAGATACCACTTGGAGTAATGTCACAGTCTGCTGGCTTTAAGGTTAGTGACGGCTGACAGACAGTTTACGGAGAAGGAGCATTTACACATTGGGGACAGCCACAGAAAAATCACAGCCAAGATTTAAATGAGCTGAAGAGAGCGAATGAAAGGAAGATGGGTAGAGAGATACTGTGGAGCAGAGATGTTTAAAAACGTGTCATTACCATCTTTCCACTCTCTCTTTCTTTGTCAGAGTCCTTCAACTCCCTGTACATTATCCTGCAAAAAACAAAAACAACATTTATTAACAGAAGTCTAGGAGAAAACATGACAAAAATTGAATTATTTGGATACAATTAATACAATTAATTTTGATAGACTCACGTATACGTAGGTTCCCAGATGCGTCTAAGCTTGTCGGGTTTAATAGCACCGTTGCATGAGAGCTGGAGAAGCTTTTGGACATAATAGAAAATGGTGAACTTGTAGTTATTGAGAGGTAGTTCTACTTCTCGAGTTGTCCCAAGTCCTGCTACTTTCAGGATGAGAGCCAGACGGGGTGAAGGCGTGCACTCCACCTCCTCCTGCACCTCTGAGCGAGGTGTACCTGTAAGCACATTAAACATGAAACACAATGGAGGATGGCTGTCTGACTCGGCAAAAAATTGTTTTGACTAATTTAAACAAAGCTGAAATAAAATATAAATGGAAAAATGATATGTGCTTGACATTAAGGCTTGCCCGGGACAAGTGAATGTTTTGGATGGGCAAGTGTAAGAGAAATATTATTGCCCAATCGGACAAGTAACTTGAAGTCAATATCAAAAACAATAATAACTGCCTTAATTTATGATATAGCTTTTGTTATAGGGGTGTGTGATAAATGTCGTTTACAATATTTTGGTAATTGTTATTTTAACGAGTATATTGCAAGAATCAAACAAGAAACAAGACACACCTACAGAGTGCACGCATACATTATGTAAAGTCGTCTAGGTTAGATTAGCTCAAGTGAGAGTGCGTTCTTTCAATGCATGATTCAGTATTACAACGCATGAAGAATGATCAGAAAATTCAAGTTAAGGGGGCAGAAAATGTATTAAATTTCATATAGTTAAACAATATCACACGAAGATAGAGCGCCTTTTTTGCTCCAAAAACAATCATGATTCAAATGTGATTTAATGAGTTCAATAAACAAGGTAACATTAAGAGACTTACGTTTTAGACAGCATATTTCCTGTTTTTGCTCTATTTCACCAACAAAAAATATTCCAAACACAGCCACAGCACTGTTTTGTGTCTCTGAGCAACATGAGGGTTTCGTGCCTGATTGAATCACCCGTTTAAATGATCCGGCTCAATCACAATGATTCAGTTCTTAACAGTGAATTGATGCCGCCTACTGGTGGTTTTATTTTCACATTTACAGTATTTTTTTAAATCATTTCAAATTTTAGTATTCAAAGTTTTATGAATCAAAACATGTATTAATTTCTAGCTGCAGATTAAAGCATTCCATGTCCCTCAGAGCTGCATTAACTGTGTAAATATATCTATTCCACTTCAGATGCACTTTCTGTGTTTCCTCTCCATTGCAAAGATGAATTTTGTTGATACTGATTTCATTTGTTTGGTAATAGCCCAAATATCTTATACTAATTGACTGATTAAATTGAACTCTAATTTAAAAAAATAAGTTTGAAAAATCATAAAAAAAGGTAAATATTAGTATTTTATTATAAAATAAATGTATTTCTAATTAATACTCCATTTTGTTTTAAAATATAATAGTATTATCACACTTTATTATGATTAATTATTTTATCTAAAAAGAAATATCTAACTAAAACTAAATGTGTTTTATATAACTACAATAAAAAAAAAATCTATGGGCAAGTAACATTTATACTCCGACAAGTAAATAACAAATTTACTTGTTTGAAGGACAACCATATGATAATACTTAATGTCAAGCCCTGTATGTATTGTGTGTGTGTGTATATATGTATACACACACACACACATATATATATATACACACACACATATATATATTTATAGACTTTGAAAATAATACTGCAATGACACTGCAGCCAACAGATAAGAACATATCCTCTTTCTACAGCACCAACAGTACCTGGTGGAGGGATTTCCAGGTCTGTAGTTTGCTGGACGTTAGTCCGGCCTGGTCTTGGATCAAATGCAGGTACTAAAGCAGAAAACTGCCTTTTCAGCACAAAGTCATCGTCCCACGTCCTGCGTCGACCCCCTTTGGTTTCATACTCCTCTTCCTCCTTTCAGACCACCATTGAAAAAGCAAAGTAAAGCTCTCTTACACATAATGCTCAACTGCTTGTAAATGTGAAACAAATTCACCTAACCAAAGACATGCTACACAGAGTAACCATGCTGCTAAACGAGCAAACAAACTTAAAAAAAATAAAATAGAAACACCAAATACATTCCTAACCAATAAATACACCATTATTCACCAGATAAAAAAAACACATTTTCAGGTAACCCAGATTTGAGAACACGAAGAAAACCAAAAATAAAAGATTTCCACTGTACTATTATTGAAACTACAACAGGTTTTACCCTATGAATATGAACGTGGTAACCAAGGTTGACCCTGGACCGTACCAGAACTTCCTCATACTCCTGTTCCTCCTGATTGTCATCCTCATTCTCATCATCATCGTCATCTGGCTCTGGCAAGTCCTCCTCGTCATCCAACTCAGCAAGCAATGTATTGGCTCGACAGCTGTCCAAGAAGTCTGAGTGACAGAAAATCAATGCAAATAGTCAGATTTCATACTGCAAAACATACATAAAGGAGATTAATTCAGAGAATAAGACTGCCAATTAGTTTAGTAATAAGCAAAAAATCATAATAGCGATTAATTTGGCCAATTTTTTTAGAAATAAGCTGACAACAGGACATGTACTAGAACAAGAGGATGAGGGAAAAGAGTATATAATAAATGTAATATGGCCTACCATAGAGGGAAAACTCGGCCTCCTGACCTGTGTCACTTTCACTAGATGTAGAGGTCAGGCTGGTCGTCAGCGTGTTACTGAGCAACTGGCCGACGGACAAACCTGTAGTTGCCGTGGCTACATTATTGCTGCTGGTTACTATGGAGGTGGACATTGTAACAGTTGAGGAGGTACCAGTGGATGTAAGGTTAGGAAAGCTCTGCGCACCCATGAGAGGAGAAGCTGCAAACAAAACCCCAAAACTGTGATTAGTCTCCAAAAAGAACAAAATAAGCAAGTAACTTAAAGCTCGCTCTACAAACTAAACATGCTTCAAATGGTTGCAATATGCAAATCATGGCAAACAAATTTGAGTCATGTTAATATTCACACAGTTAAATAATTCGGAGCAGGATGCAACTCAATACTCCTACAACAAAATGGTTGCAGTTACATAATCATGAGGGAAAAAAGTTAATAAAATATCCTGAAAACGCCAAACAAGGTTGTAAATTAAATTGTATTATATTTTCATGCAAATCCAGTCTAAGGCATAGCAAAGAAATGGTTGCAACTGACAGGAAATACTACTATTTATCTTCTATACTTAATGTTTCAGAGTGCAATTCTAACCGAATCAGAATTTTTCTGAGAACATCTCCCTCATGATTATCAAATTAACAAGCCTCCACTTAAGTCACTGATTCAAAACAAAAGTTTAAGATATATAAACCAGTGGTCCACAACCAGGGAGCTAGGGCCCACTAAGGGTACTTGAAATGATTTTAAATAAGACAAAACAACCATTAAAATAAGCTTAATCAAGACTTTTTTTTAAATAACCCCCTCATCAACTGTTTGTTTCCTATGAAGAAGAGTCAGGGTTCTCACTATCAATAAAAAACATTAATAATGTAGCATAATTTTAAAAGTGTGATTTGTAAATTAATAAAACCTTCAATTGTATTTAGGTAGAAACTTGTAACACATGTAAAAAAAGTTCAGTAAAGACAAATTACTGGGAGAGTAAATTCATTGGTTAAAAAAACAATTTGAACGGTGAAGATCATTCAGCCTTTAAAATGTCCGAAACTTGATTATTTTAATTTTGACTACTGTAGTTACTTTAAAATTTGCATTAACTAGGAGTGCCCAGCTCTGAAAAACAAAACTAAGACTAGGCTGCTTTTGAATATTGTTGTGGACAATATAGATCTATGGAGTCAAAAAGGTTGAGAACCACTGACCTAATCTAGTATTGGCTGTTAGAAAAATGGGTAGCCAAAAGGTACTCACTGGCAGTGCTCAATACATTGCGTCCCAGCGTGTTAGTGTTGTTGTCACTGCTGCTTCGGCTCAGGTTCATGTTGTTGGTGGCATTGGTGCGAGACATGTTGGGCGCTCTGCGAACAAACGACTCCATCAAGCTGGCCTCTCGAGAGGACAAGTTGGGGACGCTGGCACTGGAGCTCATGGGCGCTCCAGCTGCCAAAAGTGAACTAACAGAGAGCCGCGCACTGTTGACGGAGCACAAGGGCCTCTGGGATGCAGCCTCTTTGCTAGATGACTCGGAAACAGAGCTGACGTCAGGCGAGCTCACACTCACGATTCCCATAGAGATGGCTGTAGACTCGGCCGACTGTCTTGAAGTTCCATCGGGTGCTGGTATTTTACGTTCGTCAATTTCACTTCCTGTGTCTGCAGTTAGCGTGCTGGTGCTGGAGGCAGAGCCGGCTTCGGCTGTGGAAAGCACAACTATCGGTTCTTGGCCCTCCGCCCCTGGGGGCCCTCCGACGATGCCTACTCCCTGCTCCAACAGGCTCTCGACTCTGCGGTCCACTCGGGTGGAGCTGAGGCTTATATCACTGCTGCTGGCCACGCTACACACCGAACTGCTACTACCCTTGCGGCTAGAGGAACTGGCCCCCGCTGTGGAGGATGAGCCACCCTTGTCTGGACAGTTATTTTTCACCAGGCTGCTCCAGGACTGCGGCGTTCCTGCAACAGTGGATGAGACAGGTTTGGGTGACGGCGCTGACTCAGGGTCGTACCCTGGCGCAAGCTTGAGGTCAAACTTCCCTTCCGCACCCATACGATACGAGTTTGAGCCACCGGCATCCCAGGTAACATCAATCCAGCCTGGAAAGTGGGGGAGGGGGGATATGAACGGGTGAGACCCAGCAAGAGAGCAAAGAAAGACAGCACAGCAGCAAGTCAAAGACAACAGCTTTTGCTCGACACTGGACCAGAAATAACGGAATAAACCAAAATCATTGGATGAGGTCAAATTGATTTTGACATCTCTGCAAAACCTCTCCAGTTTATATTCAAAACACTGACAATTATTTAAGAAGAAACCCAAATCACTCTGGTCCAGGTGAAGCAGTGAGGTAGAAACATGAAGCACAGAAAATGACAAAAATAAATAAAAATAGCAGTAGATTTTTGCAAATGCCAAGCTACGAAGCCACTTAAGAAAAAGACAAGAAGATTCATTTTTGGTCAGTGTCAAATACATTTGCTATAGAGTTCATTCGGAGCTTGCAAATTGTGACATCAACATGCACTTGGCTTGACTGATGGAAACAGGTTAAATAGGCTGTTTTACACACTGAAACATGGCTGCCCAAAGAATTAATAAAAACAGAGTGGATGCTGAAGATAATACGATTAGGACATCAAAAATGTTACCTGTTAAGTTGGGGGGGAGGGATAAAGGTTGCACTTCAAAATAGTAAACTAATAAAAACAAAAAAGTATGGAATGACAGTTGCAGAGAGCAAATAGTAGTAATCTAACACTTATCACTGAACTTCAGAGTGTGAAACAGATTTTTTTTTTTTTATCAATCATGCAGAATAGAAGAGCAAGAGGAAAGCAACACATCAAGAAGTAAACACAGGAAGAAAGACTGGTTTCAGATCAGCATAGATTGCCTTTAACTAAAAGTATTTTAAGATACTTGAAAATAAGAAGGGCTGATTTGAAAGCAGTTCCTCTGAGGCATGCTGGGAAAACAAGTCCAATGTGATCTAACTTTTGTTCTGCTTTACTGTGTGAACGTCAGTAATGGGTAACTCCATCTCCCCCCCTCACTTCTGATGGGTTTGCTGCAGAAAGCTTCTCAAAACATGCAAATGCACGTGATGTTCACAATTTGTTTCCCTTAAACATTGAAGAACCACTGAACTCCATTGTCGATTGGCCAGTAAAGAACTTTTCATGTAGTGGTCCGATGCAGTGACGCCTTGAACACTGTTGTATAGAAATCTGCTACGGCATAATAATTACACACTGTGCTGTCCTATACATGCTATCAACGGTTGGATGCACACACTAAGAGTCACAAAAGTGACACCGGTCCTCACCATTATGAGCCTCTCCGGTCACAGTGCCCTCTCCAGCAGGATTGCCATCCTGGTCCCTCCACTTCCAGTCTATACCGCGCACCACACGTGCCCCTGGTACAATGTACTTCATCACCTGAGAGCGAAAGAGCCGGCGCTGCCTTCTCAGGTTGGCCTCTGCCTCCTTCACTGCTTTACCTGACAATGCAGAACAAATCTTGACTGATTGGAAACATGAGCAGAGACAAAGCAGTCGATAATTAAAATAGCGTGCAATTAAGGATGGTCACTTTTCTTTTGTGATAGTGTAGACAAATTAAAATAACATGCTTGCTAAAGGGCCCCTTTTAATGACTCCGTTCCCAGTTCATATGTTAATAATTTAATTTACATAATCCAACGCTATCATGATGAGATGACTCAGCATGAAATGGAATTTTTTATTGTCATACGGTGAACGATTCAACCATGTATACGTTTAATTTTTTAACCATGTTATTTTTAATCAAAATGTCATAATTTATTTTCTCCCTAGTGACTGGACACCTCTAATAATTTTGTCCATTCAAAATCCTGCCTCTTACAGAAGACACAAACTCCCATTCAGATCTTCATCCGATTAAAAAACAAATGGATATGTCCCTGCCATACATTTTTTTCTTAAAAAAAAATTAATTTACCTTGGCTGTTCACCACAATATGGAAGAAAATATATTTAGCTACATCCATTACACCCTAACTTTAAAGCCAAATCCAGTGTATGCCGAAATAGAGTAGCACGTTACTAAATCTTCAGTGTTGCCATGTGGTACTTTGGGAGCCAGATCCCAATAGAAAATTCAATGATGTTAGGTTACTGCAATTAGATCAGTTAGATGGCAAACACTCATATACTTACAAACAACATCACTTTGAAGCATAAATATTATAATTGGATTACAATGAAACAAAGTGTAGTGTTAGAAATTATTGGCACTTACCCAGCTGGTCCTCACAGACTCCAGTAACAGTGCCATAGATCTCTAGACCAGACAGGGAGAGGTAGTGTGTTTGTCCGCTAGCATTCTTCCCCATCTGTTTAATACGAATGTGTCTCCAGCCCTGCTTCTCATCTTTGGATGGATCTAGAGGCCATGTGGCTGTTGACCTAAGGCAGTAATAAGTCATTAGTAGGTGCACAAAAAAGACATATGTTCAAGTCAAGGTAGCAGAGCACAATAACAGCACACTCTAAAATAGTGTTATAACACATACCCTGGTTCATTGAGAGAGCTGTCATCCACATGGGTGTAGAGAGTCATCCAGTTCTGACCATCTTTGGACACTTGAAATACCCAATTCCGGAGTGCGGATCGACCGTATCCACGAGCGTGGCGAAGCGTGTATGCAGAGGGGATGACCCATAAACCAAGATCAATGGCAAACCAGGCGTTTTTGTCATCGTTGGTGTGACAATTGAGGGCGGAACTGTCTCTGCTCAGGATGTCTTCAAGTCGGCCGTAAGGCAAGTTTCTGCCCTCGGAGGAAGTCACAACCACTAATCCGTAAGCAGCGGGGTTCACCCATTCATATGCGGTCCTGTGATCAAACAGGGTTTTTGGTCATGTTGGGTTTAAAATGTAAGAATGAACAATTATATTTAAATCCATTTAAAAGATCATGCAAAAAAGGAGAAACGAGCTCACTTCGCATTGGTGCCAATCCAGTACACAATTCCATTCTCGTCAAAGTCATGCTGGTGCCTGAAGGTGAAGCTCTGACCCTCTCTGAGCTTCCTAACAAAGATGAATGAGGACCTGTCAAAATCATACCACTGCTTGGCCACCTGGGGAAAGGGATGAGACAAAGTTATGACCTTTTCTCAGATGCCTGTGGGGATACAGCTGAGTAAATATGGAATAATAGAAGAAATAAAACAAAAAAGCTTTCATACCATCTTGAGCAGATACTGCTCCAGTGACTGAACAGTGGCCAGCGGCTCCATCTTTAGCATTCTACCAGTTCGGTCAATCAGGGCTGTTTCACCCGGAGCACGCTCCAAGCGGAAGCGTAACCTCCTTGTCAATATCTAACACAACAGAATAAGATTTAAAACAATATATTGTCATTCATAATGAAAGAGGTCACAGTTTCATAAGCACCAAACTGAAAATATACACCAAAACAGGGAGACCGACCTGTAAATTATACGTTGAGCCTGGTGTATCATACAAGTGGAGAGGTAGCCGCTCTATTGACTCCAACACTGCTATCAGTTTGCGGATTAAGCCAACTGCTGGTCGGCTAGAGGACAGAAACAACTTAAATGTTAGACAAACAGACTAGAGGAAAACAAATTCTGTCATTGTGTTCAAATTAGACAAGTAAGCTGCTGGTTGAGACTCATATATAGGGAAGAGATCACTTTTGCATGCTGTGCCAGGCTTAATTACCATTATGTGTAAGAGAAGATATACTTTACCTTTCGTCATCTTCATTTTCAGTAAATGCAGTCTTGAACACATTTATTCTTTCCATAAGAGGCTTACAATCATGTTTCATGTCTAGCTCCACACTCTGTGAGGAAAAAGTAATAAGTAAAAAGGTAATGAGTATTGGGAATAAAAGGAGACATGTTTACAGTTAAATTGTGCATGACTCACATTGCTGAGGACAGTAAAAAGTGCTTGCACAAGGCCACTGCTGCACATTTCATACGGAGAAATGGTGTTCTCATCTTTGAGAACGACGATTAAATTCTCCAGAGCGGTTTTCATGAGGTCTCGCCATGTGTTTTCACCTTCAATGCACTGAAGAAACAAGAACCAAACTCTTACTCACTGTTATTGTCTTTTAGACCCCAATTAAAAGGGAATTGGGAACTAAAATAAATTGTGAGAAAAGTATATTCTATGGGCAGATAAAGTTTTTGGTTTAATTCTACCTGTCCGTTAGTATGTAGCTCCCAAGCAGACTCTAGCTGTGTGGCGATGTTTCTTAAAGTGACCACTACACCTCTTGGCATACTCTCCACAGCCTTGAAGTGATCATCATACAGATCTCTGGCCATAGTTTTTACCTACAGACACGGAGAGAAAGTTGGGAATGCCATTGTGGGGTCAGTAACTTTGAAGTAAAAAACAAACATTGGACATATCAAATTGATCAGAAGTCACAGTAAAGACTTTTATAAAGCCGTTTATAATTTTTTTCTAAATATTATGTTTTTTTACTTTCTATTCAAAGCTCCTGAAGTATTATGGTCTCCACAAATATTGTGGAGGGGGGATGGGGGGCAACACATTTATCATCATCATTGATAAAAAATGCTTCTTGGGCACCAAATCAGAATGATTACCGAGAATCATATAACAATGACTCAAATATGCATGTTCACATCTGCCACATCTGTCAGGAAAATTCATTAATCCTACCTTTTGTTTTGTTTTTTCCAATTTGGATTTGAGCTTTCTTCCTCGCTTACCAGTCCAGCCAGTAACAAATTCAGACCCTGAGACAAACAAAGGACCTAATAATTGAGGAAAGATACAGGCAAAATTGATGCTGTTAAACTATTTTTCCAAACTTACCTAGAGATGTTTCTGCAGTGAAAGAGTGCTTAGTGCCTCGGTTTGACTCAAACACAAAGCCTGGTAGGTCCTCTTTGAGGATGGTGGCCTGCTGGCCATCTGAATTATGGATGGCAATCTCACCCTCTTTCAGACAAGTTAGAGACCAGTTCCCCACAGTGAGTTTGGTGGGACCCTGTGTGGACAGGATGGGATGACTGGCTGTCACCGGTTTGACCTGACTTCTGGCACGCTGCAGCTTCTCCAAAAACTCACTTCTGCTCTCTATAGGAGTGAGGAAAAAAAAAATCGGCTACTATAACTCACAGGAACGAATCATAATTTGACACCAAGCAATCCCATTTCAATAAATTGACAAAAAAGATTGTTCTGTTCTTTTATTGATCGATCAGTTTGTGTGCAGGAGACATACCTGAGCTGTCAGAGCCACCCTCTGGGCTTCCACTGGAGTACATGGTGGCCAATTTACCATCCAAGATGAAGCGGAACCAACCATTGCTGCCATTGGAAAGCTCCAAAGCAGCTGCATCACTCCAGATATAAAGGCAGTCCCTGCCTCTGATGATGGACCAGTCTCTCCAGTGGTAAGGTTTCCCCTGCTGGACCTCTTTGGCATCCTCTTGTGGTTCATCATCCTGGAAAATAAAACATACTGATTCATTTCAAAGCAAATTCTGAACAGTGGCAAGAAAATTTTGTTTAGTCAACAACAGACATTTTGTACACACAAGGAACAATAAAGAAGAAAATGTGGAATGAGTCGAGTCTGACCTTCTCAGGTTTGGCCTCTTCCTCATTTTCATCATCTGATGTGGGTCCTGCCAGAGTGGATACCTTATTAATTACACCCAGCCTGGCAAGCTGATCCAAGAACACGTCACCTCCCTTATCCACTAGATCCCTAATGATCTGCAGTGCCAGCAGGTGACCATCATCATCATCCTGTGAAAAACAAGTAGAAAGGTCAGTAAGACTTAACTTCAACCCTATTACATTTCAAAAAAGATCACCAGGAAGTTAAGACTAAAATATACAACCTCCTGATCCAGCACAGTCGCAGTGATTTCCACAAGTACAGTGGGCAAGTTGTGTCCAGCATCAGAGTCACATACTTCCTTAAGTAGAACTTCAGAACTGTAGTGCACCATCTTTCGGATCAGAGCTAAACTAGCTTTCCTGTGAATGTGATTATGCAAACAAACCATCATTGAAAGTAAAGCATTGATGTTCTACGGAGAACAAAACACAAAAATGTTACTATACTGGTTTTCCTTTTAAAAATGTACTTTGGCACTGATGGTCCTCTAGAGCCCCTCACCTTATTGAAGGCAGCATGGTCTGCTGAAAGGTCTGTGCAAATACTGGAAGCAGCCTTTTCAGGTAGACAGGTGCCATGTCAGGGTCACCTTTCGGCTCACTGCCCTCTTCCTCTTCTTTATTAACATCCTTCTTTTTCTTGTCATCCCCCTTGTTGACAGGACACATCCAGTCTCCTATATCAAACACCACATGAAACACTATGAAAATCTAACAAATCCCCTTGAATTCACTATTACAAAATGAATGAGTGATTGCATTCAAGCACAATATTGCAATTTCTATACCACCAGTCTCACTACACAAAGTAGCAGCAAAAATCATATATACATATTACATTTTTCAAACAGGGTTTTCCCAAACACTTCTTAATCTTCCACTGGCTGTCCAAACATCTAGTCTGTCTCAAATTCACACTATTGGTTGAGCCAATGCTGCTGTGTCTGGCTGGTTTGAGATGTTCAAATGACAAGTGCAATGTTCTGATAGCACCATACAACCTCATTGTTGACATTTTATGAAAAATTTGCATAAAGTTAAAACCTCTACTTTCAAAAATAAAAAGGGAAACAAAATTGTCATGAAGTAGAGATGAAAGCTGATAGACTCACCAGGAGACTGGAGAATTGCTACAACCTCGCTGTGTCCTCTCTCTCTAGCTTTGTCTAACGGAGTTTTCCCATCTTCATCTCTCAGGTCAGGGTTGGCCCCATGACGCAGTAAAGTCTATTGGGAAACATTTGCCATAAAATAAATAGAATACATTAAAAACAATGTATAATAACCACAAAAAGAATTGGTTATATGACAAACACCTTACCTTGGCTACTTGTGGCCTGCCAAAACAGGCAGCATAGTGCAGAGAGGATGACCTCTGGCCTCTATTGACATCAGCACCTCTCTCACAGAGGAACTCCACCTTAAGCAGGCCAGAAAACAGAGTAAAAACAATGTTCTTCTGTTGCACTAACCCCATTCCTCTAACTTACATAAGCCATCACCAGACAAAGAAATCAGGCTGTATTAAGTTTCATTATGCATGGCATTTGTAACACTGCTGCTTTTGGTAAATTCTTGCCTATTTAGTTGTGTCTCTCCCACATAACCATATCTGCAATGCAAGAATAATGCTGTCCTAAATTCAGTGTGTAACCTTTAGTCACAAGACTAATGCTGTTTCACTGTGTCTGAAAGCAATTTCTTGCAACATGTGCATTGAAAAACAACTTCAAAATTTCAGATATTAACAAAAAACTACAATCTCACCATCTCTTGTGTTCCAAATGCAGATGCCCAGTTCAAGAGAGTCTGTCCTACATCATCCATGAAATTCACTTCAAATGCTTAGAAGGAAATAAAAAGAAACAGTACAAGTCAGTCAGGATGTGACCTCAAAGCAACATCAGCCCTCAAAATCTACCGACATCCAAAATATTGATCTTGCATGCACAACTTGAACACTAACCACCGGTGTCAATGGCATCAATGAGGGCATCGGTGTCTTTGCTGCGTATACAGTCAATAAGCTGTCGGTGAGAGCGTTCCCCGGAGCTGTCGAGACGCCGCAGACCAGGGATGCGACCAGTAGAACCAGCTGTAGATTTGGGCAAAGCCTTGCGTCCCTCAAAGAGCAGCACCAGCAGCAAGTCCACCAGCCGCATGGTGTCCAGCACACATCGCTCATCCCCCTGCAGAGCACTCTCCATTGAGTCAGGCAGTTCTGAGCGCAGAAGATCCTGAACGGAGAGATGCAACAAACATTCATAAAAAGTAACTCGAGGAACCTGGGATTTTCTTGTAGTGATCTGTCATAAAAAACTGAGGAAACATAGTAGGTGTGACATCTAGCAAATGAAAAGTATTCTGTGAATATATATCTTACATGTGTGACAAGTGGTGAGCCTCTGCACAGTGTGGACAGAAGGCTGACAATGGTGGACACTTGGTTGCTCAGTTTAGAGTCCGCAGCAGATGGGGTGGCTCCGCTAGAGGTCCTGCCAGGCTTGCAGGTGGAGGAGGGTCCAGATGCCGTCCCTCCTGCCGCAGCCATACGGGACAGCAGCTCTTCTGTCAGTCCATGCTTAGCTAATGGGGCAGGATCAACTCCACGCCGTGTAAACCGGTCCGCCAGTGAAGCAAAGCAACGCAGAGCTCCATCAGACACCTGTAAATGACACCAGGACAATAATTACCACATAGTTGTTTACATAACATTTCTGCATAATTTTACCAACAACGTCAGTCCTTTATAACTACGGAAAAGAGACTGAAACTGATCTACCTGATTTTATTTATATTAATCAACAGTTACTTAATCCCCGTTCACACCAAGAACGATAGCTATAAAAATGTAGTTCTAAAAACTGTTCTCAAAAGAATAGCAGACCACACCACAGCTATAACAATAAAGGCAAAGATTCGTTGTAATCAAATTCAGAACAATTTTTTTCCAGCTGACGAATGATTCAAACATTGAAACTAGGGCTGTCAAAAGTAATGCATTAATGCGTTAACGCAAATTAATTTTAACGGCACTAATTTTATTAACGCAGTGCGCATGTTCGGTTTGACCCGTGACCTAACCATAGTTGGAGAAATAGAAATGGATGGAGAAGCTGACAGTGTTGCCAATTCTGCAACTTTTTTTTAACTGCCTAGGGACCAATCTTTAGCGTTTGCCCAAACCTTATTTAGTTTGAGACTCAACGGCACTGCTGCAAGAGCGCGAGGTCTCTCTTTCCCGCTGCGCACACACCTCACTCTCTCTTTGTCTCTCTCTGCGTCTGCTCTGTTCAGCAAGCGGCTGAGAGAAACAGCACTTTCAGGTAAAACACATTATGTTGCTTCTCTAATTTAACATGCAAGTATAGCCGAATTCACAGCACAGCTATTGTCTTTATCTTATGTGTAGCCTATTTGATTTTATCAGATGATGGCTAGATTATAAATCAGGATTTTTGTGCAGATTAACGTCTTGGAATGGAGAGCTGGTTATTTAGTCTTAATGGGTTGCATTTCAGTCACTATTTCATATTCATTCCATTGTCAACAGAAACATTAAAATAAATTAATGAAAACAGTTTTATTGAGAATTTAGCTGCATCAAAATACAGTGTGTGGGCACAGAGAGGCAAACAAATGTAATAATAAATGTACATTTTGCATGTTCAGAAGAAGTGGTTTGAAAATGTAAACAGATTTGTGTTAGAAAATTAATTTACTAACAATTAATTTGTTTAAATTGCTCAGTGCAAAGAAAGAAGTAATGGGAACCTGGTATATTTCGGTTCTATTTTCATGCGTCTAATAGACATGAACAACATGAAAAACATCTACGATCTTTGAAACATGTCTAGTCTTCAACTGGTGGTGGTTGAGGAGAGACCCCCCCCACATGATTGTAAAGCGCTTTGGGTGTACAACAATACACAAAAAGCGCTATATAAATGCATCATTCATTCATTCATTCAAGCTCTGTTAACTATCGTTTCACTAATAATAAAATAAATCCGTATTTGTCCATGCCCTTGTTGATTAGAGTACTACAAATTTGAAAAGTATTCATTTAAGGTAAATTTAGAACAGATAAAAGTGTGCGATTAATCGTGAGTTAACTCATGACAATCATGCGATTAAATATTTTAATCGATTGACAGCCAATCAGAGCCCATCCCGTTATAACAAGCTCGAGAATTTAAAGCAGCAGACGAGCGTGCACTTAGAATAAACAGACGACATAGTCTGCTGGTCTAGACGCGAATATATGAATCTGTATTAGGTTCGGCCCGAATATTCGATTATTAGTTTGGAGAGTTGGCATTGTCAATTTTGAGATTTGAATATCCTTTTTTCTTGTTTTTGAACACCTGGCATGCCCCCCGAAACGGTTCTCAACTTGTCCGCCTGGCTGACAATTCGTGCATTCGTTTGTACTGACCTATAGCATGCATATATTTCATGAAAAATCTTCTATTACGAGTATTTGCTTGCCGCACAACTACATTTGAAATAATGAACTTAAGCGCGCAAAAGACACGACATGTGAACGGACCCTCTGCTATTACAAAACCGAATGCGATGCATGCGTTTTCTTTGTCAACTGTCCCAAAATGCGAGCGAAAGTCTTGGATCAGCGTGCAGTAGCTCGTGTGGTGCAAGCGAGATGTGCCGATGTGAAGCCGCTTTGAGAGAGTGAAAGAGAGAAGATACGATACAGCTGAATCCCTCACGCTGTTTTCAAAAAACTGATTTAATCTGATGGATTGATTCACTCAACTAACCTACATGCTATATTCAATAAATGTTTGCAGGAATTTCCCTCATTATAAACTCGAAAGCTGCGGGAATGAGTAATGAGTAAAACTATGCGATAGCCTATACACACAAATTCAGGACCTAATTAAATATAATACACAGAGATTTGTGAAATAAAATCCATGACTTTTATAAAAGGACTGGAAATTGCTGTTTTCAAATTTCATAGCTTTTCCAGGTTTTTCATGACCGTACAATCTAGTGATCGACCGATACTGATTTTTTTATAACCGATACCAATTATTTGCATGTTTATGTACCGGATAACCAATATGCAGAACCGATATTTATTTACGGTTATAAAGTAAATAAATAACTGAGTGAAGTAAGTCCATTCTTCACTTTGGTTTTTCCTTCTTTCAGTCATCTTAACAACAACATAAAACAGTTGAAAATTAACATTCATGTAAAAATGTAATCTTCAAATTACAACAATAAAAATATTTTATTTATAAAAAGCATCATCAGCAACACTGATATTAACAATAAGCAAAATAATGTCTAATGTTTTCAAATGGAGAAAATAAAGGACAGAAGTCATATCAACTTCATTTTAAACTACAGTTTTAATTCACTGGATAATGTTAATTAACTGAATAATATTCTCTGGAATATTGAAATAGCTATAACAAACAAAACATCGTATTTTATTGCATTTCTTAACTGGCATGTTTTATCGGAATTATTAAAATGTTTGTCATTCTAGATTATGAAAACTGCTCACAGCACGGTTTATCTATGCATTTACACAGAACTATACTCAAACTGCGATCGCTTGCGGAGATAATAAATAATTAATTTCTATAGTAAATGTTAATATAATTTAACGTGTTTAAAACAAGTGAATCTTGTTAAAAGTTACATGCGGTGTTGGAGCATTTCCTGAGCATCAATCATTAAGTGAACAGTGCCCACTGCTCCAAGTGTGTGTGCACATGGATGGATCAAATGCAGAGAACACTGGTTAGACTCTGTATAATTATGTGACAAAAAAAAATATATATATTTGTTTTTACAAAACCGATATGCGATTATGGTAAAATGCTTAAATATCGGGAAATATATTGGTAAACCGATATATCGGTTAATCTCTAGTACAAACCCTATAAAACTGATGCACGCTTTCAATCACTAAAGATTGATCCTCTCCCTCCTCTAATCATATGCCGGATCCGTTACCCCACTTTATTTCGGAACCTCTCAATTAGGGGTCGACCGATTATCGGCCTGGCCGATATTAAGCATTTTACCGATATCGGCCATTTTAAAAACAGATTTGCCGATTATTTTTTTATGCAAACAAACATACTATTTACAGGTGACATTATTTATTGGTGAATAAATAATACAGGTGAAACTATTTAATGTTTAAATGCACTATTTGGCTCGATACAGCCTGTCTGAGCTCAACACTCTGTGAGAGTGAGGCGATCTCTCAATCTCTGAGAGCAATCTCCGCCCACCGCTCATCTGATATGTAGAGAGTCACGAGTCCGACCAATCAACGCGGAAAACTGAAGGCAGTCTCACACCGAGAGCACTTGCTAACTGGAGCTGCCTCAGTGATCACGCATCAGTTGTCTCTCAAAGGTAAAGCAGCAGCAGACGTTGCAAAACACCTCAATATAACCTATGATGTCCGCGATGCGGAAAATGCGGGCGGAATCGCGGAATGCAGTCATATAATGAAATTTACCGTATAACGCGGAATGTCGCGGAATGTGTCGAAGTTTGGATGAATTAATCAAAAGTAGGTCAGTACACTTAAATCGACTCACGCTATGGACTAGTATCTATAAATATTAAGCTGCAAAAACACTATTTAAATATGAATCCTGCATGTTCTGCATCTCTGTTAATGAATGACACAGACGTGCGGTTTCATTTACTGCACACATACATACTGAAGCGCACGTGACGCTCGCGGTGACTTCAGCATCTGCCGTCTCACTAAATGAGGACATAAATACATGAACAACATCCCCAGAACTGCTCGGAGAGTCACTTGATGAGCATTTGACCGTTTCATTTGAGTAAAACGATCGTCATATCATATATACATAGGCTACAGAAACTTAAAAGGTCCTCATGGCAACCTGTCAAAATATAAGTTCGGTTTAGCCGAATATATTACTGTATACGTAATACAACTACAACAATTATTACAACTTTTGTTGAGAATAATCACACAATACGCTAAATACGTTTACTTTAAGTTTTACAAAATGTTTACAGAATGCTTCTGGGTGATCTCTGTACTTATGTTATTATTAATATTACTGTTTAATGTTGTTGTTATTAACAGTTTTCAGAATTAAAGACATGTTTAAAAGCATTTAAAGAAAGTTTTTTTGTCAGAGCTCTTGTTATAATTAATTTTGGCATTCATTTTCATTTTTACACCAGACACGTATATCGGTTCAAAATATCGGTTATCGGTCTACTTGATCTGTAACAATCGGTATCGGCCCTGAAAAACACATATCGGTCGACCCCTACTCTCAATTTACAAATTAAGCACTGAGCTACCTTATTAAAAGTATTGCTCTTAACAGACCTGCTGTGTGTTCCATATCACTAGTGCAGAGTCTGTTCTCGGAGCATATAAACCCTGCCCGCGTGAAGCGCGCCGCTTCCGGTTCACGCTGTTCTGTAGTTTATTAATTCTGAACGTGTCGCCTGTCCACATTTCACCAAAATGCGACACTGCACTCTCTTGGGTCTGCAGAAACTCACCCGCCACGCGTGAAGTCGATTGGATGAACGGTTTTCGACATAATAAAAATGCAAACAGAGACAGACACACAGACATTTCTGCATTTATTAGAGAGAAGAATGTTCAGCCGCCTTCCTCTGAAGCTTTGAATATTCGGTGTTGATTACTACCGAAGCTTTGAAGCTCAAACAATAGTATTCGGACCAGCCCTAATCTTTATAGCTATCATTCTTGGTATGAACGGGTCTTTGCACTAACATTCAAAAGTTTAGGGACAGAATTTATTTATTTTTTATTAAAGAAAGAAATGAACACTTCCATTCAGCAAAGATGCATTAAATCATCAATGCATTAAATGCTTTATAAAAGTGACAAAGACATTTATAATGTCACAAAATATTTATATATATTTTTAAATTCTACTATTTTGAGCTTTCTATTTAAAGAATGACTTGTGGAGCATCATGAGACAAGTTAGCTTAGCCATAACTGAAAAAAGTACACAAACTACACAACTTTTAAACTACACAAAAATGGAAAATAGCCATTTTAAATGTCTAAACAAATACTATATTCAAACAAATGAAACCTTGGTGAGCATAAGGGACTTAAAAAAATATATATTTGCATTACTAAAAAAAAAACGGTAACAAAAATCATATCCCAAACTTTTCAATTGTTTCCATTCCTCACAAAAACTAGAGAAGCCTTACAGCATGTAAAAAATCAGCACACTAGTTTTCAGGTGAACTATCCCTTTAAGTGTAACTCATGTCCTACCTGGTGGTCTTCATGTTTCAGCAGACTAGAGAGGGACTCCACGCATGTCTCTAGGGAAGAGTCTTGTGGCTCCATCTTACTACAGAGGCGAGAAACTACTGCCATGGCAGAGTGCAATGTGTCCTTGTGCACAAGATGACCACTGTCCCTAATGAAGCTTAACACACAGTTCAATCCACCCGCTTCAAATACAGCTCCAGACTCCCGTGTGCAGATCAGCTCCAGAACCTGATGACACAAGACAGTATATAATATGACCACCATGCATAGTGGAATTTACTGTTCAAAAACAGCTTCATAGGGCATCTTTTCAACGGTTTAAACTCATATTAGCAAATTTACTTAAAAAAAATAAGTCTAAAAGTCTTGGAAGTAAATATAGCAATATTTACCTTTACACATTGTTCAGCCAGATCTCTGCTAGTCCTGTTGTTAAGTTCCACCACCACCAGCCGGTTACACAGGGCTTTGATGGCTCCATCGACTCCCACAATCCTGCGGGTGCATTCAGCGGACACGTCCAGGTAGTAGGTGATGGCCCTGGCTGTCACTTCCAGCACATTATCTGGAGCGCTCTCATCCAGGAAGATCTTACACAGAGCTGGGAGAAATGTCCGTGGAGGACACCTACGGTGGTGAGACAGCAGTGTCAGAGTGAAATGAATGGTTATTAGGTCTGCACAATATGGAGTGAAAATGCTGACACAATATTTGCTTGTTAGATAATACAAAAATGATATGTGATGCAATAAACCTAAACATTTGTCAATTTCTATTATTATTTAAAGCCAGAAAATAATTAAGTCCAATGCATGTTTCTAGTTCTTCCTAGGTAAACAAACAAAGCATTACTATAACCTCTCAAAGTGAACACTATATCTCTTACTCAAGTGGCATGCTGTAAAAACTGTAATCCTTAATTAATGATAAACAACCGTAAATATAAACACTTCGCAGGAATTATTAATTTACATGTGCAAACTTCGTGCAAAACATTGTTCATGCAGTTTGTTGTCCTTGGGTTTAATAGGACTGCTGAACCTCCCCTTTGGGTAACCACTACCTAAGATACAGCTTTTTACAAACCACTTGTGACTGAGCAGGGTCATCGCATTTAAGACCAAAATACTCTCACACAACCGCGGTGCTTCCTTGTTTGTCTTTGTCATCTTCAGCGGATATTGCGGCTGTCCTCACATGGCTTACTCAGTTTGAATTAGCACAATACTACTGATCCAATAATTGACTATCAAATTTAATTCTGGACTATTTAAGACAAGTAAAAACATGTCACAATCTAGTACTAACCCCTTAATAATACACGTTAGAGTAAGTTACTTTTGCATATTCATTAAAAATGAATAACTTAGTTCAAACAAACTTTACTAACATTTAACTGAAATGTGTAATAAACTTATTTTACTCTTCAGGTTTAGACAATTTTTTTTTTTACTTCATAACCTCAGGAGTTCACGTCCTTAGTTGTAGGTTGGATGTGCTTTTTACCCAACAGCCCACATTTACATAACTCCTTGTTATAGAATTACACTTATTTCATTTATTTTAAGAATATAAAAAAATTCTCATAATATCTAACAGTTTCACCACCACTCCTTGTTTAGGACTTTATTCTTCTATATTTCAAAAATATTTATTAATATGAAGTCATGTCTAATTTCAAGTGATTCTTAAGTTTCAAATTTATCACTGATAAATTTGAGGCTGATACCAATAACCCTAATCATTTTTTTTTTGCTCTAAGTGCCCCTTGTCACTCTTTTACAAGTTAATAAGCTACATTACAATGTACCACACTCTAAAATTTCAGGCAATTTACATTCTGCACAATATTCAAATTCAATGCTACAGTTATGAATAGCTCTACTGCTGCTATCAAAAGTAATAAACCTTTTCAGCCCACCAGAACTGGCACCTCATCAGTATTCAGACTTACGTTTCGAAGCAGCGGTCAACGTTGTCTGACATGAGCAACAGCATGCAGAGCTGCTCCAGGGCGATGAGCTGCATATCCCTCTCATCACCCTGTCCCATCTGCAGCCACTCCAACAATGTGTCCGGGTCCACGTCCGCCATGACTCCCTACTACCCAATCCACCCAACACCCAGTCACCCTGCCAGCAGCAGGAGAGAAATGAACAGGGGCAGTCACTGGTCCTCTTGTTTTCTCATCAAGTCTTCACCTTCAGGAGAAAAAGGAACAACATTTGAGCATGGAAAGGATATCTGGGATACAACAGGAGACAAAAACACCACACAAAAGATAATACTTTGCAATGTTGCTTAGGGCCTTAACTTCCTACTTTTTCCATTTGATTGGTATGTATCTTTTGGCGCTGATCTGAAAACGAGATGCTAATGGTCTAATCCAATTCAATGACCTATGCTAAGCGTGCTACCGCCAGACACTGAGATCAGCTGAATGAATTCAGAAACGGTAAAACTCAACTGTTTAACTCTAGGGGAGTTGTAAAATGAGCCTATTTTCAAAAAGGGAAGTGTTCCTTTAATCAAAGTACTGAAATAAATCGCTATGATCAGCTGATTAGTAAGCTTGGGCAACAATAGGTTCGCATGATGAATAGTTCATCAGTGACTCGCACTGTATGGCCCAAACAGCCCAGCTTTTCAGAGACACACAGTAGGCAATACAAGCTGAGAAATCACTACGCTTTTATTGTTCTGAGAAACAAACCATTAAAGAATATGCAGACAAGCTGAGCTAAGCATGAGGATAAATTCATTAGATCGGGAGATTTATGTGAAATAGCAAACGTCTGTTCTTTATTACCACCCGGGTGGCTACAGACAGGCATGCCTCAGATAGATCCACCTCCTTCTTAGAGACTAACAGAGAGATCCACTTATCAACAGATTAAATGACTAACTTGATTCAGGAAGAACGTCCTGTTGAACTTGACATTCAAAGCAACTGTTGAATTCACTGGATGGAGAGTAGAAAAAAACACAGGAACACCAAGTTACTTCTCTACCTTAAAACAACTGTACATATGTATGCCACCTGATTGTGATTAATCAGACCTAAATCGGATTAGACAATTATACTCCATAGCAGACACACTCAGCATTACTTTTTAATTCATGAGCTGACATATCCCAAGTTGTTCTTTCTGGTTTTGTAACCTGTTTTTAACAGTCACACACTAGTACATTGTGAACCACACAATGGTTTCAATATAAAAGACTTCTGAAAACATGTTCTGATGCCATAGCCTTGGGTTACACTCTTTCCTTGGAAAGAAAACTCAGAAAGTTTACTATAATTATACTACCTTGAAATGAATGGGATCTGTTTATTTCAAGACCATTAGCCCACCAATCCAGTAAGGACACACAACTTGATCTTCATATTGATATTTGTAAGATCTATCATCTTAATGTTGTTTATTAACTTTACCCTATAAAGCAAACTGTATCATATTCGATACATTAATTGCTAAGGCCTCTAAAATATGATCAAAACTCTAATACATGACCTCTGATTGATAGTTCAAAGCATTTTCGTGTAATTATTCATGTAAAACTTTCAGCTCATGGTACACAGATATTTTTGATGTTATTTTTTTTTATATTGTTACTAATATATATATATTAGTAACTATTAAAGTAACTAGTAAATATTAGTATGTATATCAGGTATTTTACAGTGTTAACTAAAGCATTAAACACATTCCCACCTAAGCTGAATATAAGAGCATGGAAGAAATTTAGGTAGTTTCTAATAGTAAACTAGCTGTCCAAGTTAATTTGGGCAGTAATGTATTTTTAGATTCTGTCTGCTGTTGTTCTTACAGCATAGAGATCAATACAATTTCAAATAATCAAAGTACCAGCAAAGCAGACATTCAGCTGATCCGTGACTCTTGCATTCGTGATATCTGACGGACAAACATGATTCTAATGATGTTCTTTGACTTTCTGCCAGTCCAGCCGACTAAGGAGTCAAAAAACAACTTGATTGCAACCGATGTCATCATGACACCAGCCTCTACAGCAGCATAATACATTCTCACCTTCACAGTGAACACAGACGGCACCTTTTAAGACACGCATAGTGTTTGATCTATAATATCATGTCGGGTGTTTAACTTCATGTAACGTTATAGCCATCTAGCATGATACTGAGAGCCGAGCGGGTGAACAAACAGTCAAATTAACCCCGAAAAGCTCTAACCATGAACAATATGACGTTATGAAACTCCATAACTGTGATTAAACGTTAGAGAAGTAAAGTTAGGCAAAAAAAAAGTCATACATTAACGTTCAATCTTGTCCAGATGGCCTCTTTTATCGTCGTGTTCGCTTACACGCCATGACGGAGTCCAAAACCATTTAATTTTACGTTAAAGTCATATTTGACCTTATGTTTCCGCAACAAATGAGTATAATCATAAATTATCTGTTGTGAAAGCGAGGTTCAATTAGCTGGGATTAGCGAAAATGCATCCTGGTAGCGTCACTTCGACAGACCTAATTAATCCCAAACTTCATTTACTTATTGGAATTGGGCATGAATATGTTTTCCATCCACATATATAACAGGTCTGAAAGCAATTTTAGGGTAAAGACGCAATAAACACCAAGTAAAACTGACGCGGCCTTGTGTTTACGAGTAAATCCGCGAGCTAAAGTTGAATGGAAGCAGAAGGCCTGAACGCCTCTATCAGGCAGAGAAACAAACCATCCGCCGAGCGACACAAACACTTACCGTTTATCGCCGAACGAGAGGACAAGAAAAACACACAGGGTGGACAAAATTCGTCTCGAGATGAAGTTGTGTCAGACGGCAAGGTGTGAATATTGCTTCATTCCCATCTTCTGCTTGTTGTAAGGTAACGTTAATGTAGAGGTCAAAGTAAACGGGAAGGCGTCGGGTGAAATATTGAGTGAAACGGAGAGCCGTCGAAAGGACTAGTCGAGGCTCCGCATATCACGAGGCTCCGCAGCAGCACTAAGAAACACGCAGCAATGCGGCTAAGCGACAGGGGGCGCTAAAACACCTCGCCATTTACAGTCGACGAGGTCGCCAAAAAGATTACAAACATTCACCTAGATTGCACAATTGTAGAAAGAGAATGATGACACATGCTCTCTCAAATCATTTAACGTTTTAGTAGGTTAACGTTCGTATTGAAACGTTTGAAATGCATTATGCATTTTATCTATTGATCCTATCAGATTGGATATGTCCAAATTTGGACATTTTGTGCAGTGAGGAAAAAAACTGAAAATGCCCTCTTCAGGTTCCACTGTAAATTAAACCAAAGCAACTCTTGAAGCAAAAGTAGATTTTATTATTCCAGTATAATCAGAAAATAAATGTTAATCTTGCCTTATTATTGAATTTGTACAATTTACACATACAAAACAATTGGTATGGTTACAAATGCATAATTGTACTTGATCATTGCTGCTTCTAGCAGAAAAACTATGGTCCAATAGTAGCTGAAACTCTGCCATTTGCATTGTAAATTTGTTAGTAGTGCGTTTATAGTATTAAATATTAATTTAATGCTTGTTTAATATTTTTGCTCACGTAGGATTCGTATATTGCCTGTCAGTGCAAGTGCAAGATAGTTGTGTGTTGAAATAAAGTGATACCTACACATAATTGCATGCATAATTAGAATACAGAAAAAAGTCAAATATGTTTGTAACTAAAGTTAAGTACCATTTTAACATATGGAAGCCAATTTCTGCCACACAAGAAATAGAATCATGAGTTAAGTCATAATTATGATAAAAAGTCGATATTGTCGATATGGTGTCAAAACTGACATACTATGTATCTATGAGTCAATTTACATGAACTGTTAAATTATATGCTAGTCAAAATGATAAGTCAACTATTACAAAACATTACTTTATTTCTCAGTTTTAACTAAGTAGGTCACAATTTTGACTTCTGGTCTCAATTATAATTTACCAAACCATGATTTTTTTTCTCATGTGGCAGAAATGGGCTTCCATATGAATGCGTAATGCAGATGTATTCAAAGCATCAGTGCAGTGATGTAATGCAGTATCTGTTTGTAATGCTTTATCATTAATACACATTCACAACACGTGCAACTATCTCTATGCAACTTAAAATATTGAACACATTTTGAATTTATAATATTAAAATGCACTAAAAATGTATATGTACAGTCAGGTTTAGTTGTGAGCTGCAGCATGTCAGTGAGCAATTAATGATTTGCAATCTTTTTACAGACACAAAACACTTCTCACAAAAAATGTATGCTATGCATAACCGAGTTAATGACAATTATTCAAGCTTGTTAGAAAGCTAACCATTAAAACTAACAAAAGGTTTATATAAATGATGACCATATAAAATTCACTCCCATGGATCAGCTGTTCTTCATGAGTGTAAGACTGGTGCCAATGTGTCTGTGCCAATGTGTCTGGGCCCCCCCTCTAGAGGACAAAAGGCCCCCCTGAGAATCCACAAAAGCTGTCTCTTGCATATGTCATCCAGGACGCAGCACACTGGGGGAATCCACAAAGCTGTCTCTTGCATATGTAACAGTAACATCCAGGGGTGCAGCACACTGGGGGATCCACACCCTGTACTGACATCATTTCCCCCTCCCCTCACCACTGAGAATTCACTGAAAAATCCATGCAATGTAATATGTACAAATAAGTAACCATACATGTTTGATATCTTTTGAAATGTCTCAGTGCGCCTGGTAAAATGGTCTCATCATCCCAATCATAATAAAAAGCTAAAAGAAGTTCTAAAATCTGAGAAGAATAGTGTACAGCAGGGGACCTTCCCCTGATTTCCTACTCAAAACACCTCCTGTATGTAAATAAGTAATCCTGGCCACAGGATCTCCAGAAGCCTTTGGTGGCCAATTCTAAAGACTTATTATAATGACAAGATACCACCTGGGTACCCACCTGGGTGGGTCTATTGAATTCTGGGTATATATGAAAAGAAAGGACACAAACATCTGGGAGTCAGTAAACTGATTGCCCGCATGTCACTTGTGTGTAGTTTTCATTGCCAGGTAGTAATTTCTACAAGTTCTTCAATTCCTGAATTATTGTTATGTTATGGTTAACCGTTGATTCTATTCTTGTAACATTGGAGCTTTGAATTATTGTTTTGATTACCTGGTCAATAAATTGTAACGTTTGATTCTATTCTAAATGCCTCTGAAGATTGCTTTCTCTACTAGATTAGTGGATTCGTATATTTCCTGAAGCCTGCGTCCAGTTTTAGCTGACGGCTAATATCCGCATCTTTTAAGTGTGCTTGGGTGTAGGGACGGGTTAATTCCGTTCAATGACGGTGAACGCCGTCTGATCAGATTGAATTCGGCACGTCCACACCTCTGACTTTTGATTAATGTTACTTTAAACAAAGATTTGGCCAACCCAAAGCTATTACGAGTGTAGTATATTGATCTGCTAACATATCTGATAGTGGCCAAAACCCTTTACTGAAGTAAACGATTGAACTCGAGTTCTGAGGGTGCCCCATGAGGGTTATTCGATGTCTCTGATTGTGTACGTGTGAATTTACGGCAAATCTCAGATACGTAACCATAATTTACCTCTGACTGATGACCGGCCTGACGAGATTGTGTCCGTGAGATCTGTGGAAAACAGGACCTCTGAGCGATATAGCTTCCCTATGTCTGGACGGGTAAAGTAATGAAAAGAGCTGATAAGAATAATCAATCATTCGTTCCTGTTTTAATGATGCACAGACATCATTAAAACCCTTTTCATTTTATGGAGTCAGATGAAATAACGAGATAAAATATATAAGAAGAAGTGTTCCATTTTAATGTTCTTGTTGTGTCGTGAAAAGGAAAGATCGTAACACGCAAAGCCCTTCACCCGGAGCGACTGCCGTCATTGGATCGTTCCAGCGGGTCGCTTCAGTGGTGACCCGAGTGGTGAGTGATCTCGCAAAGGAGAACGTGATTCTCGCAGAGACTAATACGTCATTCCAGCTGCGACAGCCGCGACATTCAACTTGAATTCTCTTTGGGACATGAGGTTTGAACTCCTTCTCATCCATATCCAACTGCTGTGGTAAGTATATTTTCTTTGCCTCTTAGAAGTTGAGGGAAATATTGTTTACACCATATAGACACATTTTGTAGAACGGGTCGGTATACCCATTTTTGAGACCGGAACCGAAAAACCCGGTGGTATTAAGAATTAGACGAGAAACAACATGTCTTTTCAGGGAAACCACAGCAGCAGAGGAGATCAGGAGATAATGGAAGTTTTAGGAATACAATTACAAAAAATCCTTGTTCGGTTAAGCGACAAGGGATTCAATTTGAAGTGGAACAACAACGAAATAACATCCTGGTATTCTGCCGAGGGTGCGAGACTAAAATCGAAATCAAAATACAAGAAAATTCCCGCTGCAATTGTTTATTTGTTCACGTAACGACCTCGCGACCATGACCGAGAACGAAAAACAATAACAAATATCAAAGAAATCGAACGAGTGCGATCTGACGAATTACAAAAGTTAAGAAAGCAAGTCGAAATGTTTGCATACGAGCAACAGGGTGGGCTAGACAACGCGAAGAAATGGCTACAAAAATTGATCAAGTTCAAGGGAAACTAATTACATATAGTAATTACATATCTGCGTCAAGATTGTTGCGACAAAACAGGTTTTCCAGTTGCCGCAGTTAAACAAGCAGCACTGGATGAAACCGAGTTAGAGGCGCAAACTGAAAGCGAAGATGAGGACACTGCGTTAGCGTGTAACAATAGGCCGCAGAGAAACTCGTAGAACCGAGCTCTCGTGAGTCTGTGGCCAGAAAACAGAGCCTGCGAAGCCCAATAAAGACCCGAACCAAATCAAACGACTCGCCAAAAAAGGCAGTTAAAATCGCAGTGTTAAAAACCATGAAAAATGCGGATGATGATATCACAACAATCAGCCGCCCGTTAACATGCGAAGAATGCTCTAGGCATAAACAAGTCGTAGGAATTATGCCGAGAAAAGGGCCTTTTCAACCCTACTGGGAAGCATTGATGCTACAGGCTAATGTCTACAAACTAGAGATTAGAGACGTATGGCAAGTAGCCCTCCTCACTATCCCTGAGGAGCTCAGACCGAAACTAAACACAGAAATGAAATCCGGCAACATAATGAACAGAGTAAATGACGAAACCGACGAAGGGATTTATGAACGTCTAAAACAGGCATTATTAGACATGAGGGGACCGTCACATGCAGACTGGAGCAAAATATTAGAAATCAAACAAGCAGGTAATGAGTCATTTGAAACGTACGCTGAACGGTTATGGGTAACATACAGAGAGCACTCAGGCCTTGAAAATGCAGACCGCAACCATGACGCATTACTGCAGCTTGTTAAAAACAATGCCGGCATCCCGTGCTCAAAAGCGTTATCAAATGGCGCCGACCCAGCCGAAACACGTTCAGAGCAATAGTAGACTGGGGTTCAAGAATAGAAAACAGATGGCGATTAAAACCCCGCAGCGTTGCGTCCGCACAGTGGTTAACAGAAGGAACAGCACAGATAAATTTAGCCAAAGGTCTCCAAATAAAATGATATGCCATTATTGCAGAAAGACTAACCATGTAAAAGTGCGAGATTGTCAAAAGAGAAAAGATTTAAAAACAAGCGAAGCATTACCAAAAACGCCCCTAGCGACAACTCTGAGCTGTTGAAACAATTCGTAAACTTCATGATAAAACATTTTAACATCATAACTTCGATTTGGCAGGAGGTTAGAACACGCGATCCCTCACTCTCCGTCGTTAAAGTGCCTGCGCACATCATCGAAAATCCAGATGAAAACGAGAAAACAACAACATCACAGATCAATTAGCCAAATTAGCAGCACAAAAGGGAGATGAATGGAAGCCTGACAGACTGGTTGTTCCTGCCGTGAGTGCGATTCAAACTATTCCTATTGACTTGAAACAGTACCAACAAGAACTGTGGAGTTCTGATGGAGAGCTGACACCGCACCTGCAGCAGGACCAACTAGTCAAGGTCACTGAAGGCATGATTTTAAGAGACGATAAATACATTGTTCCAGAAGCCCTCCAGAAACCAGTGATGAAGTTGTACCACGATTATGCACACGTATCAGCTCCAAAACACAACAGCTGATCCAAAAACTTGGTGGCCACAAATGGCATCAGACATTCAAAGATGGTGTGACACATGCATCGTATGTGCCTCCACTAACCAAGGCAAGCCTGGCCATACAAAACTGTGTAGACCAGAACCACCCAAGGGACCTTGGGAGTTACTCCAATTGGATTTCATAAGCCCACTACCTAGTGCCAAAGCGGGATATCGTTATTACCTTGTGATAACTGACAAATTTTCCAATTTAACAGTTCAAACACAGTGGCACGAGTAGTAGCGAATCAAATCCTCCCACTCTGGAGAGCACCAATCACTCACACACAACCTGAAGGGGCCATCCACACAAAAAATCACAGTTGCACCAAAAGAGACAGTTACATGGCCTCCCGGATTAGCACCGGATCCAAATTGCACACCACAAATTTGTTGTAGTTCAGGTAACACCCACCCACCTACAAAGAAACATTTCAGGACACACTCGAGCACCAAATTCATGTACAACCTCACTGCCTGGTATCGACTTAAAATAGATCCAGGTGACACAATTAGGTAACATGCATACACTACACGAAAAATCTAAAACAATGGCATAGACCCAAAATTGTACCACTATATTAAAAATTTGGAACCTGCAACATATAGGTGCACACATACAGAAACGCATAATAACACACATATGAGATTCACCGAGCTAATGTACTTGTCTGGACCAACCGAAAGGAAGGAATGTATTGTGTCGGGGAATGTTTGCATTGCATAGACAATTTCACCAATCCACACAAATTGTTACTTTATTACATGATGTAAATTTGGTAATGACACATGTAACTTATAACATTTCTGCTTATACAAAACATTGTATTACTAATGATGAGTCATATGCATGACTACAGTCACGAATCGATGATTTAATTTCTGATTACAAAGACAGACTTGCCGTCCAAATTCCACCTGCTCGCTAAAAACGAGACCTGCTCAGCAGTATAGCCGGCCTGTTCGGATCAATTAATTCAGCAGCCAACACTTATAAAATAACCAAACAATCTCAATTCTCTACATGGTTGACAGATCAGATGGCCACTGGTTTCCAACACATCAATCAGACCCATACCATCGAACGTGACTTAGCCTGCAGATCATATGCACAAGATTTATTCACTGCAACAAGACAGGAAATTTTAGATCTTCGTCTTCACAAGACCCCGAGACATGTTTTGAATGATTTAATTGAGGTTTTAGATTTACATAGATGGTTCTCTTCAGGAAAAATGTAAAGTATTCAGAATTAGTATCCACAATTGTGATGTATACTGAAACGAATGTATTGATTGTATTGGATTTTTTGCCACTTTTCCTTTAATCCACCCAGATCAAGTTTATCCAAATTCCACTAATATTCGATCCATTGGCACGGTAGTTAAAGATCAGGTAATTAAATGGGATCACCTACGTTGAAGGGTACTGAGACCTTATTTACCAGTCGCACTTGTCATGAAACTCACAATTATATTGTCTGTACATATAACACATTACAACCTTTCTCTCCCAATGATAGCAAACTCATAAGTGTTGAATCTTTGCATGGCCATTCAAATGCTATTCAGGTGTCTCATACACAGTGGTGTGTCATCAGTGAGATGAATTCGTTCACATATGGAGGACTGACCTGTCCTGCTGATCACTCATTTTGCTTGGAAGTGACAGAGGATTTTTCTATGGGCCAGATCGACATCCTCGGATGGATGCCAAAGGACGCAGAGGTCTCCCCATGGTGGGACGACACCTTTATGAACACGGAACACAAGCCTTGATCGACACGATGGACCTGGTACAGAACGCCATCCTCCAAACAGAGTACCACCTTACAACGACTGAAGTGACACTGCAGGAAGCCTGTGAGTGGCCCAAACAGTGCCAGAGGGAGGAAACTGTAAGACTGGTGCCAATGTGTCTGTGCCAATGTGTCTGGGCCCCCTCTAGAGGACAAAAGGCCCCTGAGAATCCACAAAAGCTGTCTCTTGCATATGTCATCCAGGACGCAGCACACTGGGGAATCCACAAAGCTGTCTCTTGCATATGTAACAGTAACATCCAGGGTGCAGCACACTGGGGATCCACACCCTGTACTGACATCATTTCCTCCCTCACCACTGAGAATTCACTGAAAATCCATGCAATGTAATATGTACAAATAAGTAACCATACATGTTTGATATCTTTTGAAATGTCTCAGTGCGCCTGGTAAAATGGTCTCATCATCCCAATCATAATAAAAAGCTAAAAGAAGTTCTAAAATCTGAGAAGAATAGGTACAGCAGGGGACGTGCCTTCCCTGATTTCCTACTCAAAACACCTCCTGTATGTAAATAAGTAATCCTGGCCACAGGATCTCCAGAAGCCTTTGGTGGCCAATTCTAAAGACTTATTATAATGACAAGATACCACCTGGGTACCCACCTGGGTGGGTCTATTGAATTCTGGGTATATAAGGAAAAGGGACACAAACATCTGGGAGTCAGTAAACTGATTGCCCGCACATGTCACTTGTGTGTAGTTTTTCATTGCCAGGTAGTAATTTCTACAAGTTCTTCAATTCCTGAATTATTGTTATGTTATGGTTAACCGTTGATTCTATTCTTGTAACATTGGAGCTTTGAATTATTGTTTTGATTACCTGGTCAATAAATTGTAACGTTTGATTCTATTCTAAATGCCTCTGAAGATTGCTTTCTCTACTAGATTAGTGGATTCGTGATATTTCCGCAAGCTCGCGCCAGTTTTAGCGACGGCTAATATCCGGCATCTTTTAAGTGTGCTTGGGTGTAGGGACGGGTTAATTCCGTTCAATGACGGTGAACGCCGTCTGATCAGATTGAATTGGCACGTCCACACCTCTGACTTTTGATTAATGTTACTTTAAACAAAGATTTGGCCAACCCAAAGCTATTACGAGTGTAGTATATTGATCTGCTAACATATCTGATAGTGGCCAAAACCCTTTACTGAAGTAAACGATTGAACTCGAGTTCTGAGGGTGCCCCATGAGGGTTATTCGATGTCTCTGATTGTGTACGTGTGAATTTACGGCAAATCTCAGATACGTAACCATAATTTACCTCTGACTGATGACCGGGCCTGACGAGATTGTGTCCGTGAGATCTGTGGAAAACAGGACCTCTGAGCGATATAGCTTCCCTATGTCTGGACGGGTAAAGTAATGAAAAAGAGCTGATAAGAATAATCAATCATTCGTTCCTGTTTTAATGATGCACAGACATCATTAAAACCCTTTTCATTTTATGGAGTCAGATGAAATAACGAGATAAAATATATAAGAAGAAGTGTTCCATTTTAATGTTCTTGTTGTGTCGTGAAAAGGAAAGATCGTAACACGCAAAGCCCTTCACCCGCGGAACGACTGCCGTCATTGGATCGTTCCAGCCGGGTCCTTTCTTACAATGAGAAACGCACTTCCCCTTGCTTTCTGAGTAAATATGTATTAAGTTCCTCATAGAGGTTAATGCCGTTTTAAAACTGACTATAATTATTAAACGACACACATTTTTAATTGATTTATCTTTAAAAACAAAACCGATTAAAACAACACCTCAACAATCACTCAGTCATTAAAATCATAATACTCGCATAATATCCAGTCAGGTGAATTCAGGAAATTGATCTTGAGTTGAATGCTGGGTGTGTTTTTGTTAATGACTAGAGGTGCTTGTGCTTTAGTGTTCATGCTCTCCTGGTTGCCCTTGACAGCTGCCTCCAGCCTGGCTTTCATGTGCGGGGCGGAGGCCATCAGCCCTTTGAAGACAGCCGAGTGCTGAGGACCGATGCGCATGAGGTCTCTTAAGGCGGACTCATGCAGTGAGCGAGAGGATGCTGGAGCCGATGCCAAAGCATTCTCATCCAGCAGGAGAGAGATGAGGATGGGCAACAGCACAGCCACCAGCTGTGGACCTGCATGGTAAAAACATACTTAGTGCTAAACAACAATGTCATATTTTGCTAACAGTAATTGTAAATAAGATATTAATAAACCAATGAAATCGTCTTGTTTTTTAATGATACCACAAATTACAGCTGTTTGGGACTAAAACTTGAAAACATGTCCAGTCACTTACGGTGAGTTTCGTCTGCAGCAAACACTAGTGCTTCCAGGGCTCGGATTGCATCTTGCACGGCCTGTAGCTCTGCTGGACCTTGTGGACGACTTTTTTCCACTTCCTCCAGTTGTGACACCAGACGGCCACCCAGAGCTAGAATAAACGGTGTGGATACCAGCACTGGGCCTTGGAATAAAGATACTAGCAACTGATAACTTCTGCTCAGCACCTAAATGGGACATTTTGAGACATAGTAGAGAAGAACATTAAATATAGAGTTTTTTTAACAGTACTGTAGTAATTGTGTTAAGAATTTCTAATCGACTCTCTTTACTCACCACAGGGTCCTTAGACTCCAGACTGGCTCTGAATGCCTGGATGCAGCGTGTCTGCAGGGGCTCCACAATGATCGCCTCAGCACTGGAGTACAGCAGGAAGATGGTAAGGGATGTCAACATGGTAACCTCATCCACTCCAGGCTCCATTTTATCTGTCCAAAACAATACATGAAAAACCAGAGAAAGTTCTTCAAATGACTTCTACAACATGCTGAAAAACACACACCAACAGAGTGTGGTTGAAATGAGAGAGAATTACCTGTATGCCAAGACTCCAAGAGCGTGTGCAGTGCACATCTCAGCAGTTCAGTCCAGGCCCCGCGACTCTTCTCAGCTCTGCTCATAGGAGAGGTGAGAACAGTGCGCAAGGCCTGCAGGATGCCTGGTACCAGCTGTCCACTCTCAGCTCCAACAGAGCCCTTCACCACCTCTCTCAACACCCCGAGCAGCAGATAGAGCACTGTGGGCAGCACTGACACACTGCCTGTGAAGAGAAGAAAAAAACACTCTCAGATCTCTGATCATTTATGGAATAAATCCAATTTCTGTGGAACAGAAAAAAAGAGACTTTTCATATTAAAGTATTACAAAATTTTCGATAGAGGGCAAAAAAAACAATCTATTTTATGTGACCTTGTAATGGAGAAAGAAAGAAAATCCTAAATTGAATAAACAAAATGAAAAAAATACAAATAAATTGGGCAGGAGGATGTTTTTCTAATAATCTGAAAGCTCTTATTGCCACAGTAATTCTCTGTATCGCTTACCCTCTGGTGAACAGATGGAGGGCAGTTCTGAGAGGATGGCCAGAGCAGATGTGACGAGTCTACAGTCAGTGTTGCTGAGGAAGCAGGTCTGTCCTCCCCACCCCATGGGGCTGCCAGCCAGTTTGGGGCTGAGCTGCGGAAGCCTTCTCACAAGCGTGCAGAGACACAGCTCCAGTGCTCCAAAAACTAGAGACTTCCCCGGCACCAGGCCACCAGTGTCCCGCCCCTCACCAAACTCTGGAACAGTTTCCTTCTCTGCTGCACCATCATCGACTGACCAAATACAAAAAAGACAGATTAATTCAGAGGGTTATTAAAACTTTACATCTATTTATGCAAAAGTAGTTTTTGAGACTTACCCTCTGCACTGTGGCGTTTCTCTTTGACATGCTCCTGAGCAGCACAAACAATCTGGCGCACCAGTTCCAGCACAGCCAGTTGAATGCTGGGAGATTCCCGAGTGACTATGAGCCTGTGTAGAACGCTGAGCAGCTCCACACTCAAAGCCTACAGAGAGAATGCCATACACTTGTCAAGAACAGAGTGACTAACAAGAAAGACCAACACATAGTAGATTTGAACTACATAATTACAATATCAATATACAATATCATAATCAGGGCCGGCCCGTGGCATAGGCGGAATGGGGAAATGCTAGGGGCCCCTAGCATTAAAAAAATAATGATTAAAAAATAGATTTTTATTACCAATTCTACTTCAATAATATACATATAAAATGTTACACAAAAAACAATCGTCCCACAAAAACAACTATTTTATTGCTCTTCTCAGTTATTGCTCGGCCCTGATCATAATAGTCAACTTAGACAAAATGGCACGCACCACATAACCTAGATCACATAATTTTCACAACTTTCAAAACACCTGCAATCTTTTTATTTTGGAACAAAACATTTAGCCACCTGAACAATCGATTAAGTTAAAAAGAACAGTATGTATTTTAAATAGAAGTCGTTTTTTTAACATTGTAAATGTCTTTACTGTCACTTCTGATCTGTTTTAATTGTAGAATACCTGATCATTGCCCATTTTCGAACGGGGCCAAGGCACCTCCAATAAGACCTGCAGAGCCTGAAGACAAGAATGGATGTTTTCCATTTGGTCTCCAGAGTGAGGAGAGCACAAAAACTCCACACTGATTCCTAAAGGGAGAATTTGAGTGAATTGAAAAAGACTAAAAATGTATGTTATACATGTTAATCCCAAATCTAAGTAAAATCCTAAAATACCTCAAGTATTTACAGTATGATCCTCATAATCAGCCCATGTAAAATGACTAGAGCAAAATTCAGTTCTCTGAAGGACTGCAATCTAGCAATGGACACCCTATAAACCTTGAACTACATCCACTTATTGAAACAGGAAATATTAACTGAGCTCTGTACCCAGGATCAGGTGGAAGCGGTCAGTGTTGTCCTCTGGGGATTTGACACTGCTCAGTGAGGTGGACTGGCCCATGGAGGTGGGTGTGACCGGTCTGGAGAGGTTGGCAGGTCCCTCGTCCACCATGATGAATCCGGTGCTGTGGAGCCAGAGAGCAGTAGCGTGGAGAATGGTAGCCCAGGCACTGTAATAATGTGGACGGGCCTGTTCCACCGTCTCTGCAGTGTAAAACGAGCCACCTGACAAATAAAGGTGCACGTTAGAACATACAGTAGCTCTAAACAAGACATTAGGGACTGACTCCACTATTACAATTGTTTAAATATTAGAAAAATGATCTGCATATTATTTTGAATACACTGAATTATCAATTGAAAAATGTAACCACTGTTCAAAAGTTTGGGCTCTGTAATATATATTTCATACCTTTACTCAGCAAGGATGTATTAAATTGATTCAAAGTGACATTTATAATATTACTAAATAATTATATTTCAAATAAATGTTGTTCATTTGAATGTTCTATTCATCAAAGAATACTGAATTTAAAAAGTAGCACTATTTTCAAATCACTATTTCTATTTGCTATTTTCAACATTATTATTATTAAGAGGAAATGTTTCTTGAGCATAAACTCAGCATATTAGAATGATAGTAAGGGTCATGTGACACTGAAGACTGGAGTAATGGCTGCTTCTGCTTTGCTATCACAGCACTAAATTATATTTTAAAAACACTAAACTGAAAACAATTCTTTACAATTCTCATAATATTCCACAATACTACATTTTTTACATAATTTAAACAAATAAATGTAGCCTTGGTGAGCATAAGAGACTACTTTCAAAAACATTTAAAAATCCCAGACTTTTGAACAGTAGTGTATGTACTGTACAAATGGCGCAAACAAGTAACTGTAACAAAAAAAAGGCTAAAACTCCTTTATCTACCCCTTCCTGCAATTAGAAGCAAACAATCTTTCAACTGATTTCCTCAAAAATAAGAACACCGAGTCTGACATAGGAACAACAGTATGAGTTTGGGACAGGGCTATCTGCTTGGCTGAGTGAGTGTTTGGAAAACATGTTTGCAAATAGTCATTTTTTTACATATTCATTTGGTTGCACTAGAGGCACATAAATTAGACAGTTATTTTTCATAATCCTGATATCAAATGTGGAAGTAAAGAAGTATATCTACTTCTTTTCCATCAGGTAGGTGTGTAATCTGAGAAACCGAGCGAGCGTAGTGACCTGTGGAGGGGAGCTGACTGGAGTATTGCGACGGCAGGGTGAGCAGGGCATGGTCCTGAAGGGCGGCCAGCCACAGGCGGCTCAGGGTCGCAAGATCAGTCTGAACCAGTTTGAGCAAACCAGCCCCTGCTGGACCTGCAGTCCCACCCTCATCACTCTGCTGCTGGAGATGGCTGCCTGGACTCTCCCTCTGCCTGGAGCCTTGTACCGCTGTGATATACACCTGTAGAGACACATAGATTTACTCAGACACAAGTTAGATCAAAGTTTGCTGCAAGATATACACACAGATATTCCATGGTATTAATGGTGTGGCTATCATACTTCATATACTGTCATACTGCCCATCCCTAGAGTTATATAACGGCTAGACGCAATGGTGCAGCTGATTTAATAATTGTGTGACAGTGTGATGGTGTTCTGTACCTCCGCCCAGGCTTTGAGCACAGCCAGCGTCTCCATGGTGAAGGTGCTTTCATTATAGAGCTGACTGGTGACGTCTCTCCCAACCTGTACTTTGGCGAGAGAGGAAGCCAGAAGCTGATGCACCCTTCTCAGGTCACGCAGCTCACTGATGACTCCACTGGCGATCCATGCACTGCATACCTGAAAGGCAAAACAAAGGTTGATGTCAGAACTCAACACTAGTGGAGCAGCTTTCAGCAGTATAAGTGAACCACTAGACTCTGGGAAGAAACTGGGTCAAGTGAACCCACGTGAAACAGAGGTATTTGAAAACAAGCATGAAGCGGGTTCAGGAGGTTACAAACAGGATTTATTAGAGGACTAATTCTACAAAGTAAACATATTTTGGATGCCCAATCTGAAAGTGACCAAATAGGTCACTTGAAACAACGGATTGGGTTACATGGTGTTTTCTGGTAAATGTTAATAAACAGAAAAAGTGCATCATTATAGATAATGATCTATAAGTTCTTTAAACAGCACACCTGGCAGGCTTTGGAAGTCACATTTGGAGGGGCGTCCACATGGAAGGCGGGTCTGAGCGCAGCTCCAACCTACAACATCAAACAACATTTAGTTCATTAAACATAAAATATTGCTTTAATGCTGCATAATTCCCATACATTCATTTATTCTGTTTCATAGTTTTAATCTTAATTTAAATAGTGGAAAATTAAAATAAAGAGTTCAGAACATTTACTTAAATGTATACATTCACTAAATGAAACCTCAAGGGAAATGTATTTGTACAAATATTATTCACACTGTTCGCACATACACAAGCAATCAAAAGTTTTGGGTCATATTTTTTTTTTAAAGAATTTAACACTCTTATTCAGCAAAGACATTTCTTCAAACGTGACAGTAAATACTTTTCAAATAAAGTATATGCTGTTCTTTTCGGGGGAAAAAATCAGTTCCATAAAAAGCACCTGTCATTTTATTTATCTCATCATCAACATCAATACTAAGAATAAATGTTTTGAGTACCAAAAAAGAAATACAGAATGATTTCTAAAGGATCATGTGACACTGAAGACTGAAGCAATGACTGCTGAAAAATCAGAATAGCAATCACAGGAATAATGACATTTTTCAAATAAAACAGTTCTTTCTATTTTTACTGCATTTTTTATCTAATAAATGCAGCCTTGGTGAGCAAAAAATATATTTTTACCGACCCCAAACTTTTGAACATCACTATACTTTTTATGGTCTAGGATTTTTATTTACTATACAGGATTAATGGCCTACAACCAAATTAAACTGAGTAAGTTTATTAAGCGTAAATTAAGAGTAAAACATTTTGGGACATGATACTGAAGATGTTTCAAGTCCCTATTTGAAAAGAGGGCCCCCCGCTAAGCCCACAGATAACCTAATTGAGTGTAAGTGATACAGGCTCTCACATGAGTGCACACACACTTAGTAACAAGAGACTAATGAACAAGCTCAGGTACTTCTATGGGGTTCTAAGAATAACAGCTGAGAGCTTTGCTGTACAGCTCTGAACATACAGTTCAAATATCCAAGCATCCTCAAGTCAAACAGGCAGTCTTCAAGTTTTTAACAACAAGTGATGCAACAAAATAAATCTGAAGTTCTCATAACGTTATTCCGCAAACCTAAAACTGAAAACCTACATTTGTGCCCATAATGAATAGTTATTATAATTAATAATAATTTAATTTAATAAAAATGATAATTAAATTAAATGGTTCATTTTAAATTACATTTAAATTGAGAAAAAATATACAACTAAATTAACTTCCTTAACTGGTGTGACTTTAAAAATAACATGCACTCACCGGCCACTTTATTAGGTACACCTGTTCAACTGCTTGGTAACACAAATTGCTAATCAGCCAATCACATGGCAGCAACTCAATGCATTTAGGCATCTAGATGTGGTGAAGACGACATGCTGAAGCTCTTAATTGACTTTGAACGTGGAATGGTTGTTGGTGCCAGACGGGTTGGTCTGAGTATTTCAAAAACTGCTGATCTACTGGGATTTTCACGCACAACCATCTCTAGGGTTTACAGAGAATGGTCTGAAAAAGAGAAAATATCCAGTGAGCGGCAGTTGTGTGGACAAAAATACCTTGTTGATGTCAGAGGTCACAGGAGAATGGGCAGACTGGTTAGAAATGATTGAAAGGCAACAGTAACTCAAATAACCACTCGTTACAACCAAGGTGTGCAGAATACCATCTCTGAATGCACAACACGTCAAACCCTGAAGCAGATGGGCTACAGCATCAGAAGACCACACCGGGTGCAGCTCCTGTGTGCTAAGAACAGGAAACGGAGACTACAATTCGCACAGGCTCACCAAAATTGGACAATAGAAGATTGGAAATAATGTTGCCTGGTCTGATGAGTCTTGGTTTCTGCTGTGACATTCAGATGGTAAGGTCAGAATTTGGCTTAAAGAACATGAAAGCATGGATCCATCCTGCCTTGTCTCAACGGTTGAGGCTGGTGGTATAATGGTGTGGGGGATATTTTCTTGGCACACTTTGGGCCCCTTAGTACCAATTGAGCATCGTTTAAACTACCTGAGTATTGTTGCTGACCATGTCCATCCCTTTATGACTACAGTGTACCCATCTTCTGATGGCTACTTCCAGCAGGATAATGCACCATGTCGAATTAAGGCAGTTCTGAAGGCAAAAGGGGGTCCAACCCGGTACTAGCAAGGTGTACCTAATAAAGTGGCCGGTGAGTGTATAATGTTACATAACATTTTAAAACAGCATATGGTTTTAAATAATATATAATAAAAAAAATTGTATAAAATGACAGCTATAGACCAGCACAACGCCTTTCTCTGTAATATTTTCTGTTATAAGATAAGAAGCTAAAGTTAGGGTTTCTGTTATTAAATATTTTTTCATCACTTTTCTCCTCCGGTTGAAAACCAGAAATGATATTTTATGGAAATTTAACCACAAAAAATAAACAAATAATTAAGGGGTCCATACTTCCACACTTATTACATTTGCGATACGCATTGTTTACTAAAAGGAATTTAGGAAATATCCTATTTAATTAAGCTGCCAGTCAATGTTCATGTTTGTTCTAGGAGCAATTTCTTTCTTTCTGGGCATTTCAAAGTGTGCAAAGTATTGCTCACATTGGCTTGATACTGTTCCAGAATCACATGGCCAGGGAACTCAGGCTCTGGCACATTGGAAAATTTCCGGATAATGACCAGCAGTGTTTGTAAACCAGCCAGTCGGAGCTGATCGCTGTGGTCTGTGGCTGCCATGAAAGCCATGCGGATGAGGTCCGCCAAGTGGAGAACCAGGAAATCTGAGAGACAGAAGGGGTGCCTTTATTAACGTGTTAACAAATGTATATAAAATCACCCCAGAAGGTGGCGCTAAGACCCAGTGATTTACTGAACACATCAAGAAAGACATCACAGTATACAGAGTTACAGAAAATACACTAAAGCAATTTGGAGAAGAATGAAAATAAAAGGAAATAAAAATTCTTACACAACAGAAGTGATGTGTCTAACCTGCAGATTCATGTAAACATTGTTCTTGAGCGAGTGCCATGTTGAAGTGAGCCGGGTCTCCTTTCTCACACTGTGCTATTATACGACACACACACTCCATGGAAAACACACGAGTAGACCAGCGCAGGTTATTGAAGGGGCCGCTGGATTCAGACTTTGCGTGGAATGCAGAGGAGTCATCATATCGATCTCCATCCTCCTCCTGCTGCCTTCCTACAGCAGCAGCTCCAGCTGAGTCTAAACATAAAGAATATGAAAAACTAAAATAATCAATTATTAAAAACAAAGAATTTGTAAACACAGATCACAACATTTTAAGCCAATCTTAAAGCCTTTACACTTGTCAGGTGGGTTGTATTTTACAACAACAGTAAAAAGGAGAGCACATTTTGCAGGAGATGAAAAATTAAGATTATTTTATTCTCAACATACTTTGCTTTGGGACCTGAGACTGAAGCCCACCTGCAGAGGCAGAGAGCACATCTTTGCTGAGTTTGAGCCAGTGGGCCAGGTTACTCTCAGCAGCCGAGCTCATCATGTGGACGAGCGTCTCCTGAATGTCTTGGCACAGGCGCGGGTCAGACTCTCTGTCCAGCAGACTGAACAAAGCTCCCTCCAATCCCACCTCCTTAATAGTGACATCTGCAGGATAGACAAAAACCATTTAACATACAGCCATCATTATGATATATATTATAACAAATGATGTTTTGCTTGAGAAGTGTGCTTGCGCTGTCTTTAAAACAAATGCCACTTACACAGATATTATATATATGTGTGTGTGTGTGTGTGGATTGACAATATTTTTAAAGATTTTTAAAAGAACTCTCACCAAAGCTGCATTTATTTGATCAAAAAGTAAGAGAATTATACTGTGAAATATTACCATAATTTTAAATAACTGTTCTCTATTTGAACAGATTTAAAAATGAAATGGTATCCTGTGATGAAAAACCTGACTTTTCAGCAGCCATTAGTGTCACATGATCCTTCAGAAATCATTCTCATATGCTGATTTGGTTCAAGACAAAATTCCAGGCCCCAAACTAATCTGTCTAACTGCAGTCAAACCCATCTCAAATTGAAGAGTACAGTAAAAGAAACAGTTTTGACAATACTATGTTGTGCAGTGGGGGCGATGCTGACTCACCCAATTGTGTTATCTCTGCGTGGTAGCTCTTTAACAAAAGCAACTGCATGCTCCGATACCTCCACTGCTTCTCTCTGAGTCAGTTGTCTCAAGCAGGCCACAACTGCACGCCTCAGAGACAGGTATGAACTGCACAGGTTTATCTGTACATGCACAAATATTATACATGATATTAAATGTAACATAAGAACTTAGTTTGATCAAATGAATGATGAGTAAATGAATCAAGTGAAGTTTAGTGAAACAGAAGATTAGAGCTGGGTTATAAAATAAAATCCTTGTAATTGTTTAAATAATTAGATCATATAGCACACCCCTGATATGAAATATAAAACATAATAGTTCAGACTGAGAGCAAGTAGGTGAATTCGGAAACAGAGCACACTGTAAATGTAATGATCACTTCATCACATATTGCACAACATAATCCAGACAACAGTGAAATAAACACTTCAGCAGACAGCTGTGGTCATATCAGAGTTAGTACCGTTATGTCAAAATGATCCCACACAAACGCTCTTTCAGTGTAGAGAAGGACAGAGGGAGAGGAGAAAGGGACAGCAGGGCTACTGTCAAGGCTTGTTTTGAGCTTTAAATGATGTGACAAGCAAGCTGTTTGCAAAGAACAGGACCATGAATCAAAGCATCTAAAAATAGAGCTTGTAGAACAAAGCATGTTTTTCTCAATTACTATCTAATAATGTCTAAATGTGTGTCTGTGTGCGCGGTTGTGTGAGGAAGAGAGAGCAATGGACAGAAGCTTGCAAAGTAATTATGCTAATAGCTTGAATTGGCATGAGGCCACAGCTGTGGATGTGAATGTCATGTGCACCGTGTGGGTGGTCAGTGTTAGAAGCCTTCACAGAAAAGAACAAGCCAAGCAAACCTAATCCTTGGCATTAACCCTGCCGTTAGAGGCAGTGACGCTGTCTGCTCATGCTCAAAACCAGATCCTGCTTGAGTTAGTTTCACACTGGGAAAAATGAGAGGACGACAACAGAGCGTAATTACAGAGAGAGACGCAAGAAAAACGAAGGGAATATGAAGTGCAAACAAAGGAAAGGGAAGAAAGAGGCCTGACAGCAGAGAGGCAGACAAAACCTACCAACACAGAATAATCCAATAAGATTTCCTGTTCGAGAAAGGAGAAAACAGCACTGTCACTACAAATGAGGGCAAAGCCAGGCCCGTGAACACTCACCTCTTTCAATGACATTCATTTTTCTTCGATATAAGACATTAAATAAATGTGAAGAAAAAAAAACTCCTAGCATATCAGCCACTGATCATTTGACTTTTTATCAATTAGTATCGATTGATTACTATTTATACACACACACACACACACACATACACACCAGTTGGTACCAATATTGGTTGATATCAGTAAACAACGGTTATTGGCTGACATTGGCTTTTTGAGTTGTAATTTTTTAATTATTGGTTATAAATTTCAACAATATATATTTCATTATTGGTTATCTGTAATTACTACTTTGTAAATATCTGCCAGAATATTAATATCTACTATTCCTTTTTAGAAAATATATTCTCAACTAAACTGAAATTCTCCTTGTACATTAATTAACTCTAGATATACACTGTCACAACTAAAGACAACATGGAAAAACAAAGATTACAAATATAAGTATATGTGACCCTCTGTGTGAAATCCAGGCTACAGTCTCAAAATCTAATTATGAGATAACAAGCATCAAAGTTTGATTTCTACCATTAATTTCACTATAATTTCAATCCTTGACATGACTTTACTCAGTCAATATTAAAGATATAAAGGCTAAATTTTCACAGAATGTTCTTTACCATATGAAGGATTATTTTATTTGTAGAAAACAGCAAATCACAAAAAAATGACTTTAGCTGGTTTTTCACAGAGGGTCACATATTTCTTTGGTTTTGTACATAATTCATAAATAGTCTCAAAAAAAAAAAAATGTGTAACTTGTAATGAAAATGTATATTTATCCACCTCAGAAATTATTTTACTTTTTTTCTGACAACTCGAGCTGCTTGGAATGAAAATATTATATTAACAATAATATAACAGCCTAACATTTCTGGTCAATCAAAAATGATTTTATTCACTGTATATAATTGATCAGAAATCTGTTCAGGTAAATGTGTTTTGAATGTCTGTTGTTCAGTATGATTTTGAGTGTTAAGTGCATTGATGACGTACACAGAGGCTGGGCACAAGGCTGGCCAGATTGACAAAGCGTGGCGCAAACATGTGCAGCTGCTGGAGGCAGGAGATCGCCTGGGCCTGGACCAGACAGTCCTGACAGTCCTGCATCACAGCACAGCCCATCAAACACGAGGTCCTCACCGCACACACCTGCACCCTCACCTGGAGAAAGTTTACATTAAACAACCAGAGAGAAGAGAGTGTGTAAAGGTCACACCTGCATGATGACAGTGTGTGTACCTTGCAGATCCGGCCCCATGGAAGTGATAAGGATGTTAAGGCAGCGGCCCAGGCTTTGCTGCACCTCCACGTGTGTGTGTGGTGTCGAGAGGAGCAAACGTAGCACCAGAGTGAAACTAGCCTCCAGATGACTGTGATACAGAGGGCCTGCTAGATCCACAACCATGGACAGAGCGTGGAGAGCCCACATCTGAATACAAGCATATAGTTCACTGAAAAGTTAGTGCATGGACTTCCTGACAACACTCTATATCGAAAAGCACACAAATGGTATCATGATTTATATAAAATAGTCATGTGGTCTGTGTACCTGTACTTCAGGTGAGGTGCTGTCCTGGGACAGGGTGAAGAGGACTCCAACACAGGCACTAAGGAACTGAGGGGAGTTAATTCCACCCAGGTAACGGTAGACAGCGCTGAGTGCCAAAGCATGACCTGTGCGTGTGATGGCATCCCTCGCCGTCTTCAGCCTGAAACACATTTACATTAATTTCAGATCCTTTCATTTGAAAAACACTCTTTTTTACAAACATTCTTTTTTACACTGCACTTGGCATACACTCACTTGTCAAAGCTCATGAGAGTGATGGAAACGGTGAAATTGGGGTCATTAAGAACTTGCACAAGCCTGGCTAAACCCTCCGCAGCCATGCAGCGCAAGAGAGGGTTTGAGCCCTCTAGCGCCCCCAACAGGAGAGACAGTGCTGGTCTCTGAACCTCCTCTGACCCCAATTCCCTCCGACTTGATGCCAAACACTACAAAGCAAAACAGGACAGAGGGGGGGGAAAGAGAAACATTATATGGAGTGAATGCAAAGGTTTTCAATTGTTATTTTTTAAATGGTTTCTTACCTTCAAAGTGCAGCAGAAAGCAGCAGCTACATGGATTTGAACAGTCTGCTGCCGGGCTCCTTTAAGCTGACGCACAAACTCACAGAACTGCTCTAGGATCTGAGCCCTGAGACAGGAAATACAACAAATGTACTGTTCAGATACTGTAAAATCACATTTTCTTTAGCCATACATAATATGTATGTACCAGATTATTAGCCGATATTACAAACTTTCTGTTGATCTTGGATTCTTATGGGTCAAACTGAATACTGAATTATTAATGCTCATTTCCCCAATTACTAGATTTAGATTAATTGAGCATTAGATAATGCCAAATTAAACTCTAAAAACACTAATAATTTAATAACACGAATAAATCATCTTAAAATAAATATCCATACTGTACATTATAATGTATTGAGGCCTAAATTGACTTAAAATAACAGATTTTTGTCTTTCCATGTTAAATGATTTGCACTGATGTGAGGCTTATTAATTATTATTCATAATCATCTACAAATACCTAAATTAAAATAATCAAGTGAAAATAAAAACTGGTTCAGTTTTTTATTTGTTTTGGGCGGTCGTCATGTTTTGGTGAGTATTCAATTCACTGGATTATCTGAAAAAGGCATTGCCAGTGTTTATAAAATATGATAAGATAAAAAGAAATTCACTGAAAATCCAATGATATGATACATGATAAAAGCATAATGTGACATAATATTTCAGTCATTCATCTATCCATTGTATTTCAAAATATTATTAGTTGAGTTTGTGATTTCACGATCTAAATGCAGAGAGTTAGTAACCAAAGGCTGTTGCTTTAAAAACAATGTCAAATTGTACAAAAAAATAATAAATTACTAAAAATGATAAAAACCCTGAACAAAAAAACAAACCTTAAAAAAAGAATCTAGACAAGCTTCTAGGGGATGAAAGATGCACTGCAGGAGTACCGATGGCTCCATATAATCAGTATCATTTTCTCTCCACTGCTATGTTTAATAATGCATGGGACATGGCCAGAACAGCCCCCAATTATGCAAATGCATGCGGATGTCTGGATGTAAATTTGGCTATGCTGCATAAGAAAGTGCTTCAAAAAGCCTCTGGATCTCATTAAGGCCAGTTCCCACAAGCATTCAGTAACAGTATCAGTTCCTCCTAACAATCTGAATAACTTTAAACGGTAATGTTGATTAACATTAGTGCATCCATTCCACATTTTAGTGGATGTAGCATAATTTACAAATAATTAAATAATAATAAATAAATAATTTACAAAGTGGGATGCGTCATTATGAAAATGAAAGGCACTATAGAGTTGAGGGAAGCAATCTAGTACATTGAGAATGTTCTGTTTAACTATTCATCAGCATTAGCTATTCATTTGAAGCATTATGAAGGGTATTGCTTGCAAAAAGGTCCTATATAATGCAACTGAATGACCTGACGTGTTTGGCGACATCGAGATCCTTTTAAAATGAACTGAACTAAAAGTTCTCCAACCAGGCAGCAACAGATACAAAAGCCGCCCTCTGGAGGGATTCTCTGTGGTGACCGTGAACGTACTTCTGCTGAACGCCCAGGTGGGGAAAAATCACTCCAAACAGCTGGACAGCTGCTGCCGTTAAAGCAGAGGCTGGAGGAAGGGGGGTAGGAACTTCCTGGGCTTTCTCAAAGATGGTAAACGGGTCATATTCTAACGTCCCACCTCCTGAACCACCACTAAGGAACTTTAAACAGACAGAAAACATCATGAGGTTAAATATGAAATGTACAGTAACTAGGGAATCAATCAATGGCACTGACTGCACATTAACAAGGCTATTTCCTTGATGAGTAGACTGTGGTCTGACCTGTTCCTCTATGTAGTGCTGATCCACATCCTGCAGTCCAGGGCCCAGCAGTGCCAGGTCTTGGCTGTAGCACAGGGAGGGCAGCAGGTTCAGCTCAGCACATGCTGTGATTTCTGGCCTGGTCAGATCGTTCAGCAGCTGCTTCAACACTGTGCCAAAGCTCTCTGAGCCAACACAATCAAACCACAATAAACAAATAAATACATATTTGGGCAATCAAACATTCCCATATGTTATTGGGATATGAAAATAAGTGTCCTAAACAGCTTTCTTAAATTTCGAAGCATGATACAAATGTATTTACTTTTTTTTTGTACATTTTATACCATGCTCATGACCACTCAATAAGTAAGGGATAATGATAACCTTTTTGATAACCACAAAAATCATTAGCACATGATATGGTCCAATCGAGTTTCTTACCTTCATATGTTTTCGGTTGAAGCAATTGTGAGGATCTCATACACTCTCAATCTAAAGACAGTGGCTGCATTTTTGATCTGGTTTCCATAGGATTTAATGATAGAGGGCAGCCTAAAAAGAGGTGAAGGGAACCAAAATATGATAAATATTTGTCTATCAACATCCTGTTGACATTGCATCTGCATTCTGCAATGCTTGAAATAACTTCCTTTTAAGCAATCGAGATCCACTCACTGATTGAGCAGGGCTACTGCACAGGACAAGAGAGGAAGCAAACGACTGATGACATCATCGGTGAGCAGGTCTTTGCAGTGCACCACCAGACTCTTCATTGCTATAAGGAATATGACACAAGCTATGAAGACCAAACATTCCGTTTAATCCTATCTGCAGTCAACAGCATAGAACCTAAAGCAAAGTTTATCATGTCAGATAGACTAGTGACAAAGTGAGCCTATGAGATTCATAAAAGACCCTCACCGCACAATGCTCCTGCTCGTCCCTCCAGGGTCACCTGCCAGGTGAAGGAGTCTCCTCGCCGCAGCTCATTCTCCACATCCTTCACAGACAGTGGGAAGGCACATTTCCATAGCAACAGCAATCGAGGCAAGTGATGCTCCATTACAGTGGGACCTTGAATAAAAATATCAGAAAGAACAAAAAGGATGATCAAATTCTTCCAGGACATTGACTGGCACATCTTGTCTATGTGTCTGTATGTGTACATGTATGTGGGCATATTGAAGATCACAAACAAGTAAACTGATTCATACCCAGTGTGAAGAGGCACTGAGCAGCAGCCAACCGCCTTGAGTGCGCTGGATGGAGATTCGGCTGTTCTGAGCTGCAGAGCACAGCAGATCTTCTGCCAAGGTCATCACCACCTGCAACCCGTCCACAGGAATGAGTGATACACATCATCAATATTTATTTATTTAGTAAAAAATCAAAAAATATATATTTAAATATGTATATATAATACGTTTCACGCCCCGGCTCTTAATGCATGATTTTTCCATCTGGAGCATCAGTGAGTGTTTGAATCTGTAATAGCTGCAAATGAGTCCTCAGTTGTCCCCGGTGCGAAAAGATGGATCTCTAAATCATTGTGATTGTTGGAAAGGGTTAAAACACACAAAAATGCTAGAAAACCAAACAATTTGTGGGACCTGAAGGATTTTTCTGAAGAACAGCAGACAGTTTAACTGTTCAGGACAAACAAGGGACTCATGATCAACTATCACTAAACCAAAAAACACAGCTGTGGATCATTCAGGTAACAACACAGAATTAAGAATCAAGGGTATGTAACTTTTGAACGGGGTCATTTTTATAAATTCAACTATTATTTTCTCTTGTGGACTACATGTAAACATATTTTATGTGAAATATCTTATTCAGGTCAGTACTAAATAAACAATAGCGTGCATTTTGTATGATCCCTCAAAAAAATTCTGATTTTTTTTTTTTTTTGCAGATTCTGCAAGGTGTATGTAAACTTTTGACTTCAACTGTATATAAACACACCGCTGCACACAGACCTCAGTGGATTTTAATGAAATAAGTATATAGTCTTATGTCCTTCTTTGAGATAATGAAAATGATATGGAATATTGATACAATTTATAATTTGATAAAAAAAGCAAAGTTATAAATTCCAGTATCATGACATCACTAGTTGAAAATATATTGTATGTTCTGCAGAAGAAAGTAAGCCACACAGGTTTGGAGCTGCAAGAGGGTTTTGGCAATTTGGGCACATTATCACTTTAAGGTTTAATTTTTTATGGGATGCAAAACCACATAATACATTAACAATGACAGCTGATTTGTCATCCATTTCAAAATTAAGTCATTCATTTTAAATTTCTTAATGTTCATACAACTTCATTAAAATGAGCAGTGATGCTGTGTGGAAACTACCAAAGGGAGTCTAGACAGTGACCTGGTGCCTGATTGAAAACGGCAATTGTGTAAAAACGCCTACTAGCAAGCAACAGCAGAGACTCACTGACTACAGTGATCTGAAATGCTGCCAGCATGAACAAACCTTAAGCATATCTGACGATACAGCATAAACAGAACCGCAAACTTACTGTGTGCTTTAAACAGAGGATAGGACACGTATAGATACAAATCTCAGTCATACCTTGCCCTTTAAGTGAGATATTCCTAGCGGACAGAGCTGTACAGCTCCCAGCAGAGCTGCGATGGCAGCACTGTACCCTGCCACAGCCTCTGGGCATGACTTCAGGGCATTCAGCCTCTCTACACAGCGGTCTAGCAACACCGCCATCTGAGCAGGCATCCCTTCGGCAACACACCGCAGGCACCAGGCGGCCGCCAGACGAGCAGATGCGCTGGGGTGAAGAAGAACAGAGATCACAGTGTCCAACATTCCTGTCAGAAAAACAAAACAGAGAAACTACTGAACTTGCAGTTTTGGTAAAGTTCAAGGCATTAGAGATGACAATCTGTGCTCTTTCTGAAATCTGCAGCTGTAGGCACCTTTTCTGCTCACACATTCATCCAGGCCTTGTTGTGACACATCCATTAAAGAGCAAACACACTGACACAAAATCCAGGGATATAGTTATAGACACATGAAAAACATCTTTCTTTGATCCTGGTTCAAACTCCAGTACAAGACCATCAAAAATCACCATAAATGTGCAATGATAGGAGCAGGATGCCCTCTAGACCAGTTTTATTGACAATAAAGACGTCTCTTCTATTCACCAAAACTGCATTTATTTGATCAAAAACACAGTAAAAACAGTGATATTGTGAAATTTGATTTACATTTAAAATAGCATTTTTCTATTTTAATATTTTGTAATTTATAAATCTGATGGCAAAGCTGACATTTTAACAGCCATAACTAAGAATAGCTTTTTTTTATATAAATATTCTGTAACATTATAAAATCACTTTTCAATCACTGTTGATCGATTTAATCCTTGTTGAATAAATGTGTTCTTTCCAAAAATAAAACAATTACTACCCCAAAACTTTTCATTACTCATAATAGAGGCACTTTAAAAAAGTTTAATGGGGTGCAAAATTTTTTGTTGGTTAATAATTAATGCATGACAAACCTATGCTGGTATCCTGCAGTAATGGGGCGGCAGTGGAGCTCAGGTCCTGTAGCAGACTGCCCAGCTCTAGGAGAGCACAAACCAGCACATGCTGACTAGCTGCAACATCCGCAGGGCTCACACGTGCCTCCATGTTCCCCTCATGAAGAGCTGCGTCTGACAGAAACACAGGATACATTTAGGAAATTACAACTCAATACCCAATGAGATCCTAAATATTCGCCCTTGGCCTAGTTTCTTACCCACAACCCTCTTCTGTTTGCTGATCAACTGGCAGATCTCCTTGGCAGCTGCGATTTGGGCCTTCTCCCCCAGCAAAGTGCCAAGAGTAGCCCGCAGTATGAAGGAGACACAGCAGCGGCAGGAGATGACATCTGCCGGGTATTGCGTCGCCCGTGCGTGAGATACCCACTCCATGAGAAGAGAAAGAAGACAGGAGACGTGCCTTTCCAGCCACGCACCGCCAAGAATGGACACAAACACCACACATGTCTGTTTAAGAGAGAAAACAGGTGTTAATCATTTTAAAATAATAAACTAAATTGATCAAATAATATAAAATAAACTTATATAAAATAACACATTTATTTTAAATATAACTTCTATGTAGAACAACTTTTTTTCTGCAGATGGATAACTGACACATAAATAAAGGGAGAATTTTTTTTTCGATGTTATACAACCTCAATTTATTATTTTATTTTTGACCTAGACATAAAGCCAGTCATTCTGTGACTCAAAACACAAACATTCAGATCACAAGGGAAGGACTGTAGGAGGATGAGCGACCTGTGTGATGCCCACGCGCACATCTCTGCTGACTGAGCTGGTTCCTTTCAACTTGTCTCCACTGGCCCGCAGGAAGCCGGCTCCACCCCGCAGGAAACCAGAACTCAGCAGCTCCATCACCTCATCCAGGGAGTTGCGCTTGGAGCCTGGCCTCGGAGCTGAGGGCAAAGCCACAGGAACAGGGGAGGAAGAATGAAAAGAAGAGAAGCGTGAGAGAGAGTGTAAGGGGATAAATGATGGAACAGATGGAATCGAGTGAGAGGGGAAAGATGAGCATTACATTTGAAGAAAATAAAAGCAGTATGATTTTTACAATCTCCATGGGTAAATGATCAGCTTGGTGTCCTCTGAGGATGTTACTGAGATTACTGAATAAAATCCACCCACCTATGGCCTGTCTGGGCTCCACTGCAGATGCTAATAAAGTGCCAAGCAGTTTTGAGATGCTGACTCGGACATCATAGTTTGAGCCCTCGAAGGCTCGAAAACAAAGAGTGGCCGCATTCTCCAGCTCTGTGGACCACAGGAAGACAGCCTCTCTCTGAAGCTCCAGAAGACACTATCAAAAAATAATAATCAACTTCACAACTTCATAATAATTCTGGGAAAACTGGGATAAAAACTGAAACCTTGACAAAAATATCAGTTATTATAAAATAAATTAAATTCATTAAAGGGGTCATCGGATGCCCATTTTCCACAAGTTGAATATGATTCTTTAGGGTCTTAATGAAAAGTTTATAACATCTTTTGGTTAAAATTTCTCAATGGGACTGTAAAAAACACCTTTTTTTACCCTGTCAAATTCAGCTCTGTTTTCAGCAAGCCGTTTTTTAGTCCGTGTTGCTTTAAATGCTAATGAGCTCCGCTGACACCGCCTCTCTTCCGTGGAGTGACGAGCAGACTGTAAACTTCAGCCGCAAAACTGGCTAACTAGCATGTTGTTAAGAAAGGCGATTTGCAAAGATTCATAAAAACCCTTATACTCACTTCTGTAGATAAAGCTGGATCACGAATGATTTGCGCGAACATAGACGAGTTTAGGCCGATCGGGATTGGCGCTTTTCCTTCAAAAACGAAAGTAACGTTAATCCTCTGCGTCTTCAGTGGCTCAGATGTCGGGAGTAAATGACGACTGCTATATTCATTATTACATCTTACAACAAAACACCTCAATCGCTTAAACTGAGTAATTCTTGTCTTCCCCTGCACCGAAGTCGACAGAATGGTGGACAGCTCTCAGCTCACTCAGGGCGGGTCTAAGGTAAGACGGTCTTGTCAATCAACTATCATCCTGTGCATAACTACGTCATTTTGACAGGAACCTCAGAACAGCCTGATTTGAGAAAAGGGATTTAATTTTTTTTAATGGGTTGATTTTTATCATTATAGGATGGATGTGTACACACACTTCCAACACACATTTATGTTCAAACAACTTGTAAAGTGAATTTTGCATCCGATGACCCCTTTAATAATTATATCTGTCTACTGGAATTGATTTAAAGTTTTGTTTGAAACCTTTATGACACTTTTTCTTCAATCAATATAAAGTACACAATATCCTGTCCATTTATATGCAATATTTAAAACCCATAGATTGGAACAGAATGTAGTATATTAATATAATAAAATATAACAACAGTTAAGAGAAAAAAGTCACAAATTGATTAAAATAAGTGATTATAGTAATATTTAGTGATATATAATATTGTAAATATTCTGGGGAATTTTTGTCACTTTTCATCACTACAAAAACACACCACTCCGCTAACTAAAATAAATTATTTACTTCAAAAAAATGTATAGTGATTCTGAGCAGACAGCGACAAAAACTAAAACCAAGACATTATTTTCAAATTAGCCTTTGTTTGGAATGACAAATTATATTAATAGTTCATCTTTTTTATTAAATGGTAGATAATAAGTGTTTGCACCGCTTTCTCCTTTAGCTGGAAATAATACAATCACTTACAATTCCATATTTTATAGATATTTTGGGGTAATAATATTATTATAAACTGAATTGTGGTTGATATCAACATTAACAATAAATAACAAAATGTGTATTTCCCTTCAGTCAGCTGTGAATGTAAACCTACTTCTGTCAATAAGTTATACTAGTTTGATAAACATACATATGATTATTAACATTTCCATATGATTAGAAAGTTAGTAACTGAGGCATGGTGTTGAGTGTCCAGTACCTTTGCGGCAGCACAGCGCACAGCCATGGAGCGATCGGTGAGACATGTGCGAGCAGCTTTATAGATGTCTCTGTGACAGGATACGGCACTCACACCTAAACCCTTCAGAATCCTCTCAATAGACAACATGATCTCACAACGGCCCTGAGACTGGACACATTAACACACACACACACATACACATTTATAAAAGCAATTTATTAAAAAAATGACCGTCTTAAAGTTACCGTCTTCCGTCATTTTGGAGAGTATCCCAGAACGTTATTAACGTAATCAGCATTGTTTACCCTCAGTAGAAAGCATGCGCATGCTGAAAGTAAACATCGCTGATTATCTTAATAACGTTCTGGGGTACTCTCCAAAATGGCAGAAGACGGTAACTCAGGGAGAAGAATTGTTGAATAAGTTATGTTATTGTTTTCTTTGTGCACAAAAACTATTCTCGTAGCTTCATAGAATTACGGTTGAACCCCTGATGTCACATGGACTATTTATTTTCGTTCTTTATTTCTTCAGACTATTTCTGTGTGTTGATTGTGGTAATATCCTTGCTGTCTATGCAGGGCCACAGCGCGTTTAGATTTAATCAAAAACATCTTAATTTGTGTTCTGAAGGTCTTACAGGTTAGGAACGGCATGAGGGTAAGTAATAATGACACAATTTTCATTTTTGGGTGAACTAGCTTTTTAAGGTAAGAGTTTTGTCTATAAGATATACAAATGATTGCCTTAGAAACACTATTAAACATACACTACTGTTTAAACAACTGGGTTTAGTGCATTTTAGTTTTTTAAGAAATTTGAAGGGACAGTAAAGACTTTTACATTGTTACAAAAAAAAAAAATCTATCTATTTTCCATAAAAATATCTCTATTGTGACATATATCCGAGTGAAAATGTAGTGAATTTTTATTTGCGAATTGACAGGTCTTAAGCGTTTTGTGATGGTCAAAATAAAAAATGCTGCATGTGATGATTCAAAACCAAATTTGTCACATTGATTTTTCACAGTGAAGTACAGTCACATCTCTGTGTTTGGCTGAACTGTGAATCACATACTGGTTTGCAGCCACACGTACCTCTGCGCTCTTCATGGCTTTCAGAAGGTTTGCCACGGTCTCTTTAAACGAGTTGATGAGTAGTCGGCCCAGTTGTTCATACAGCACACCCAAACAGGCCACAGCTGCCCTGTAGGGAGCAATAAGTAAACTCACTGGCAGAAGATCAAGCTGAAGCCCATCTGCAGTGCGTGATGTGTGTGTATAGGGTGCAGATTTATGACACTCACAGTCGAGTAGGCAGGAAACTGGGCGAGTCATCCTTGCTGCGGATGATGTCATTGCAGCGGTCCACAGTGAGGCTGGATGTGAGGGAGTCGCCCACTCGGTACACCAGCGCCAGACACTGTGCCAGCAGCAGTCGTGTCGGGGGGCCCGGAGTACCTGTCAGTACCTTCGTCAGCTGCTCCACCAGGCGCTTCTGGTTCTGTTTCACATCGGCCTAAATACATGCCGACATACTGTTTAGATGAGCGGCGCTCTTTAATTGCGGTTTCTTAGTATTTCACCAGTAAGAAACAGACAGACACATCACTAGTCCATTCGAGGCTAAAAGACAGCCGGTGGAAAGGCAGACTAATAATCAGAGAGTCTGTTCAGAGAGGCTTGCTTGTGTTTATGTTTGAGAGAGAGAGAGAGACAGACAGAAGCGTTTCTTCTCAAACAGAGAGCGTATTGTTAGCGCCCTCAACTCACCCGTTCTGTGGCAGGGAGTAGTTTCTTGAGGAAACGCAGCCACTCGAAGACAAACTCGGCCCTCTGGTGCTCCAGCAGCTGACTGCAGGCTTCCTCGTTCAGCAGTAAACTATGAGCCTGCTCCATCTTTCCGTCTTATCTCCCTCTCCAACTTTTCACCTGAGACCTTAACACCAGAGCCCCTCACTTTTCACACACCTCCATCCTCCTGAAATAAACCACAAGTTTACAACTGAGGTTTTCACAAGGGGTCCGTGGAAAAGTTGACAGAAAATCTGCATTAAATAAATAGAATAAAGACATAAATAAGCAGACGAAAGAATATACCAAATAAACAATATTTTGTTTTCTTTTTTAGTTTAGTTAAAGTTTCATGTATATATGTGACCCTATCTGTGAAAACCCAGCTAAAGTCATTTGTTTGTGATTTGCTGTTTCCACAAAAAGAATCATCCTTCATATGAACATTCTGTGAAAATGTAACCTTTATATATTTAATATTGACTGAGTAAGGTCATGTTAAAGATTTAAATTATAGTGAAATTAATGGTAGAAATCAATATAGCTGCCTTTTATTTTTTAGGAACGGGATAAAAAAACTGCTTTACATAAGTTAGTTACAAAGTATACACCAAAGGTGATGTAAAAAGGAACTGATACAATTAATATGACTCTACATATCTGCATTTACTGATAAGGATGTTGCTACATGTCCTGTTTCATAACTTCTACATTTAATTTGAGTGCGCAAAAGTTTGTGAACATGACAGTTTATAACGGGCTTATTATAAATAGCACATCCGTTTTTCCAAAAGTACCTAGTAAAGTTATATGTCGCCGCTGTGAATTATGCATTATGTCCACTGTGTCTAGAAAGAAACCAGCAGATCGTGCAACTAAAATGACTAAAAGAAGACATTAAATGGATCTCAACTTCTAAACCAGATTAAGGAGGGTGAGATAGGACATCAAAGTGCCTGTCAGGGAAACAGAAAGCATGGGATAGCGAAATTATTTTAGGTTTATTGGATGGTTTATAACGACTTGTCAGACAGGCTTGTCAGGTACAAGACCTCGGTAAAGTTAGTTTGACATTCGTTTTTTTGCCAATTAAACTCTGTGTGGTTGTTATGAAACAAGACCCCTTACTTTTCTTACAGATTTATTAAGATACAAGGCAGTTCCTTGTGTGCATCTTGTTTGTTATATTCAGTTTCAATGTGAATTTATTCTGTATATGATTAGAAAGCTGATGATTGCGAACGTGTTTATGCTACTGTATTAACCTGTAGCTGTAGTTATTTTAATCAAATCAAAAGATATGTATAAATGAATACATATAATGTCCTTAAACAAGTCTTTATAGCGTGTTTTATTTCTTGATATAACGTTAACGTAAGTTAGATGATGATGACTCCAGGCTAAAGGAACAGGACTCCCTGGCTAACCCGATTTACTGCCAACTTCACCCAAAGATAGTTATCCTCGAACATTTGTTTTTAACTAAACATATGTCACAAACTAAAACAAACATGTAGTTGTCAATGATTTACTAAGTGTTAAGTTGTTTAGCCTAACGCTAGCTTTTTCGAATGCTAACAAATTATCTGTCATGCTAACGATAGCGAGATAAATCTTCAAAAGCAGCGATTTACTGTCTTTAAATGAAAGTACCGTGAGGAAATATGTGTATTACCTGATAAATCCATCAATTGTAATGTCGGGGGGACGGCAGTGAGAGACGTATTTCCCTATTCAAGGCGACTGTTTGTGTGTAATTCCTCAAAGACATCTGCTTGCACGAAAGTGCGAGTCAAACTGTGAAGCGCAGTCACGTTAAAGGGAACATGAACGTGAGTGACCACTAGAGGGACGCCATTCTAACGGGCTCTGCCTAAAAACTACATGGCTGTCCATCTAGACAACATTTTTGGCTTTTGTAGCAACGTGCTGAGAGTGCATGTATCTGCATTATATAATAGCTGCCTACCAGCACAGCATTTTTGGCTAGTATATAGCCACCTACCGTGGCAGCATTTATTGCCATTATATTTAGGTTTTTGCAATGCAATGTAGCACTTCCAAACAACCATAAGCAATGTTATTCACTTCACGTTACATGTACAGTATCTAAAACGGCTATATAAATTAATTATATAGTTCAGAAAGAGGGTGGGAAAAGATTTCGGTGCAAGAAAACTTATATTGATAGTATACTTGTAGTTCAGGGACAAAATATGAAAATAAAAGGCTTTAATTGTTATTATGCTTTTACACAGCATTTCAAAAACAGCAAAAAGACCAAGAGAGACATTTTTCAAAAACATATTTATAAAAATGTGAAGGAACATGACAAAGAAAGATAGAGCTTTACTATGAGCACAGCATACTTGAGTAAAACTGGTGGACAAAAATAAGTTTTAACCGTTTTTATTTGTTCATATATTGTATTTTGTATATATACATTTGCAATCTAATAAAACTAAATAATCTAAAATGTGGTATTTTCAACTTGTTGCTTTCACACCAGAGGAATTAATTAGAACTTGTTTATTTTGCATTTCTTTACACCGAGCTGAGTTTATCCTCTTTCATTAGAATTATTGGTATCACATCCACAGATTTTGAACTTCAAATTAAAAAATATATACAACTTGCTGATAAACACTGGATTGTAGAAGAACCGGCCAAACAAGGCAAATTACAAATCTTCATTTGAGAGGTTTCGTAAGCTAGAGCTAGCAAACATTTCATGAACACTGGTGTTTGACAAACCAATGCACACTTAAAAACAACTGAAAAAGTAGAAGATAAAATATTGTAAAACAATGTGATTAACAGCATTGAAACTAGCTGATTTAGAGAAACTCAGCAGTACTCCATAAAATAATCATCTTCCTCGTCACTGTCATCATCTCTGGATGGGATATCTTTATCTGACAGCATGTTCCACACCACAAAGTCTTCATCTTCAGCTGTTACAAACACAGGGGTGATGACAAAAAAAAAAGAGAGTAGCATTAATAAACATCATATTTTTCACAGTAGCATGTTTGAGTTACCAAAATGTGCATACCAATACATCTCTTTAGTGTCTTCTTGGCTACAGGAGTTGGTGTAAGCTTGTCCTGCACAAGTAATACATTGCATCGTCATATTAATAGAGCGAAAAAATAAAACAGTTGGATCACTTATGGGAACAAGATTGAAGATAAGCAGGATTTTGAGACTGTTACCACTGTGGTAGCCTTTTTGCCCCGTTTCCGTCCCTTCTGAAGATGAAAAATGTACCTTGTCCATATTATTCCTTAAAATAAACATAAAAAATGTATGTTTATACAAAGACCCAAATTAGACATCTGCATTTTTGAAACATTTCTACAATGAGGCAATAAGCCTGACGAGTGCACTCAGCATCCGCCCACTAAATATAGCTTTGGCAGTCGAGATGAAAGCGTACTTGTTGATGGATCCTAGCATTCCTGGGCTGATGTGCAGACACTGAGGGGTTTTAGCAGCAGTAGAAATGCTAGAACTCGGCGTCTGAGGGTTCTGAAGCAGGCTGAAATCTTCATCATCTCCATTTGCAGCGAATACAGGCAACTTCAAAAGACAACGTCAAGTTAGAATGTCTTAGGGTATAGACAAGATATGCTACCATTCAGACAGGGGGCTTCATCAGGTCTGTATGTGCAGTTCATGAAGAATCTAGTTCAGTGCATGTCCAAATCAATCAACAGTAAACACCTTGATTTGTTTATTGTGCATTGGTGAGCTTGGCAAACAGGTCATCATGGTCATCTTTGGGCATGTGGTCCAAGAAATGCCTCATCTGCTGTCTCCTTTTAAGTGTTCCAGCTTTAGCAGTTATTTCAACTATTTCCTTTCCTGAAAAAACAAAACAAACAAGAGACCTTTTTTTCTGTTGTTTTTTTTCAAATGCATGAATTTGCATTTGAAAACTCACAATCTGTAAAAACTGTCATAACCCTTCAAATGATACCTGGCTCCTTAGTTGCTGCTGCTTTCTGAGCTCTTTTTCTGGGTCTTTTGTTGGTCTTCTGATTGGAATTATACTGTTCCTGACACTCTTCAGCCGAACGAGTGGCAACAATATATGCAACGCTTGCCCAGTAACCACTCCTATGCTTGGGCAATGAGTTGACAGCACTGTCCAAAGAGATACACAGTACTATCATGATCTGTCTACATTGCATGCATCCAAAGCAATGACGTGAATTTGTAAAATAATGGACAGAATTATATATATATAGTAAAATTGCATTCAAGATTAAAGCTTACTCGTGTAGTTTTTGTAGCTCCTCTTCAGTCCATTTTCCATCAAATAACTCATCTTGTTCATTTATATGGCTGCTTTCTCGTTGTGGCTTTTTGATTCTAGTGTTTGCTTTTCCTGTTTCAGTTTTCTTTGATCCTCTGTTATTTGAAACAGCACGTTGAACCCTTTCCCCATCCTCTGAGTGCTCAGAATGCATGTCATCAGAGGACGCATGATGTCCATTTGTTTTAAGTTCAGATTTAGCTTTCCTTTGTCTTGTCCTCTTCAACAATAATGTATGTGCAGGCTTCTTGTTGTGTCGTCTTCTCTCTTCGTAGTTGTCAACATCATCATCTGTGGGAAAATCAATAGAATCTGCTACCAAATCATCTGAATTTCTCTGAGAGGTCTTTTTGGTCTACGTGAACGTCTCACATAGTCCTGTTCATTTAGTTCCTTATGACTGGTCGAATCTTGCACCACAAAGGTCTCAGTCTTATGAGGTTTTGTTAGCCGTTTGCGGTCTGATGGCTCCTTCTGTCGCCTTCTCTCTTCATCATCATCTGTGGGAAAATCAATAGAATCTGCTACCAAATCATCAGAATTTCTCTGAGAGGTCTTTTTTGGCCTACGTGAACGTCTCACATAGTCCTGTTCATTTTGTTCCTTACGACTGGTCGAATCTTGCACCACAAAGGTCTCAGTCTTATGAGGTTTTGATAGCCGTTTGTGGTCTGATGGCTCCTTCTGTCGCCTTCTCTCTTCATCATCATCTGTGGGAAAATCAGTAGAATCTCCTACCAAATCATCTGAATTTCTCTGAGAGGTCTTTTTTGGTCTACGTAAAACTCTCACTGAATCCTGTTCATTTTGTTCCTTATGACTGGTAGAGTTTTTCACTAAAGAGGTCTCAGTCTTACCAGGTTTTGTTAGCTGTTTATGGGCTGTGGACCCGTTTCCTCTTTGCCTTTTTGGAGGGTCTGGAGATACAAATGAGCTGTTTGAGTCAGAAGAGTACTGGACTTTGGAGTATAACCGAGCACTTTGGCGTAAGGAACTGCTGTTGTATGGCATGGATTGTGGTTCATCCTGAATTAGCTTTTGGGAAGACTTGTTATTGTGCTTTTTCTTGAGATCATTCTCAAAGCCTGTTTCCTGCTCATCATATGACATTGCTCCATCCCTAGTTGAGAAATGACCATTCACCGATTCAACCTTTGTGTTCTCCGTTATTTCTGACTCTGAACCCATTGCATTTTCCTCTCCTCCTGACTTTTGCTTTCTCAGAGAGGCTCTTTGAGGGCGACTAGCTTTTTGTTTCACTCCATGACCCGAGTTAGAGCTGAGGGCCATAACCAGGGGTCCTTTCTGAGCTCTTGGAGGTTTATTCAATGTTGTGCTCTCAATTGGAGGTGGATTGCTCTGGACCTTTCTTTGGGGTTGATCCTCCTCATTGGCACTGGACAATTCATCTTCACTGCTAGATGCGTTACGCCTCCCTTTAGTAAAACAAGTAAATATGAAAATTTGCAATGAAAAACAAACATACTTTAAACCAAATGTACGTTATCAATGCACACCTCTTCCCAGAGTTTCAGGCCTGGATGATTGTTCCTCTGTGATTTGTGATGTTGCGATATTTACTGGCTTCTTTGGCTGGAAATAAAAATAACATTACATTTAAGAAATGGCCCACCAGCTCCATAACAATATAAAAGTACCCATAAATGCCACTAGAGATCAAAGACATTGTTTACTGCAGAATGAAATGAGAAGAGTACCGTGGATAGCACTGAGGTAGAGTAGTCCTCATGGACAGTGACATTCATGTCAGAGTCCATAACAATCCTCCCTCCTTTCCAGTATTCCAGTGGAGGTTTGATGAGTCGGCCGCTGCGGGAAACTTTTGCACTGCCCTGCTGAATGCTGTCAGTCGGAGTGATGGGAGCTTTAACACACACACACACACACAAAAAAACAATATATTAGTGTGACAGTTTCAAACATATGGGGATGAACAGAGTTCAAAATATTCCAAACATTCTTGATACCGAAACTAATAACATATACACAACTAGACATTAAATTAATCAAATAATTGAGACTGATTCTGTAACCCAGGGGTCGGCAACCTACGGCACGGCACGCGTGCCAACAGTGGCACACAGAGGGATAATCGCTGGCACGTGAGCAATAGGACAAACTGCATGCTGACATACATTTTGATGTAATAACGTCTCATAGTCACACAGCCTGTTAGGAGCTATAAATACTATTAAAGTGTTAGAATTAACTTGCGCTAGTCTACGGAGATGTGCGTGATCGCTGCACATAGGTGCTTCAGATCAAAGCCTCAGCGAGCGCTCGTCAATGTCAAAATGACTGAGATGACCAATCAAATCAAAGTAGGCGGGGTTTACCATTCACAGATGCACAGTATATCCAGTGATGCAAACTACTTGAATTTTTTTCTCTCAAATATGGCCATTTTGATATGGGTATTGGTACAGTGGTTAACCATAAAAATGGCACGTCATGCCGAAAAGGTTGCCGACGCCTGCTGTAACCTATCATTCAGACAGATTTGTGAATTGTCCATCTGATTTAAATGCCACAGGTAATGTTATACTCACAGGTAACAACACTCTGAATTTTGGAATGTTTGGATGTTGAGTTTTTAGAGGCCTGTTGAGTTTTAGTTTTGGAAGGTTTCACACCGTCATCCTGATTTTTTGTGATCTAAAACAAGAAGAGGCTAAATCATTTAATACAATTTTGAAGTTATTTTTATAATTTGATAAATAACATAATAACAGAGTTGAGGCAACTTACCCCGTATGACAACTCAAAAACTGATCCAGGTACTCCTTCCACATTTTTGGAAACCCAAAGAGAAATTTCTTCAAAAACCATGATGGAAATACTGTAAGGATCGAAACAAAACTATGAAATAAACACAACCCATTAATGCAATCAGATTTAAAAAGCATTATCTTACATGATTTGGGATGTTTGGCCATTTTCCCAATGAGGACGTAGGTTCTGCCAGATGATGTCTTGAGAACATTACTTGAGATTCTTTCAATGATAAAACTGCTGTGCCAAGGTATCATAGTATCTCTGTATGTATCAAACAGAACCATTTTAGAGCCACATAAAACAGCTTCACAGAAGATTAATCAAAACGCATAATGCTGTAATATAATACATTTTACATTACTCTATAATATAGTGCAGTCACTATGACAAGTCTTTAAGATGTACAAGAAAAACGGGCTAGGAAGCAAATATCTTACACGCGAATACCATCAACCACAAGGTCTTTGTTGAGCAGTTTCAAAACCCAGTCTCTTAAATGAATCCCTCTCGCCTACAAGACAAAACAATATACTAACTACAAATGCTGAAATACAGATCACAATTATAAAATCACCAAATCATGTTTTTGCATTTAGTTTCGTCAATGATTAAACAAAAACTTTAAGAAACAAATGCTGATGTTTTTTAAACTTACATTTGTTTCCTTATCTAGAGCTACGTCTGCTTGTTGTTTTGACTGAAACACAGACACTTTCTTTTGTGGGATCAACACCCGAGGAGAGAGCTGCAGTAGAGGATCATCCAGCAGATTATGAGGGAGTCCAGGGACCACTTCTGTGCACTCCGACTGGCCAAACGCATCAGACTCAGGACTACTGGACGTGCCTATTTGGAGCCCTTCTTCGTTTTCCTTTTCTACGGAAATGCTCCTCTCGCCAAAAACAACACCACCTGCAATCACATTACACAGAGCTAATGTGTTATGATCAGTGCCATATTGTTCTTTGCTTTATTTAGATAACATTAAACCAATTTTTGGTAAAACTCAGAATAATACTTATTGCCAAAATGCCAAATATCTTTTCCCACTCAAAAAATTTGTCTTGGTGACAGAAGAAGAAGAATTTTGTGAGTAACACAGGGTAAAATTAAACATCATCATACCTCTACTTCTCTCCTTTGAACTGCTGATATAAGTGATGGTTTTCCGTTGAAGCTGGGCTAATGTCTCATCAGGAACCAACTTTTCCAAAAGCACACAAGGCTCTTGAGTAACCAAATGCAAACAGATTTTTATAAATTAATCAGGTTGCACTAAACACAACAGCAATTCCTAAAATAAAACATTAAAACCATACGTCTGTTTCTTTTAGAAAGATCCTCTGGCATTTGCTTTTGCCTTGCTTTCATCTCTGATAACATGTCCACGGCTATGTTCTCAAGTAAAACATATGGCCCTAGAAAAAGAATAGTGAAACTATAAGAATTCATTTTTAGAAGTCATCAGTATGTATGACATCTGGGAAAAAAGGGGAACTCACCAATAAATGACTCTGACTCCATATTAAAAGTTTCATGTTGTCTTCCAGGCACTTTATGCAGATTGATGGAATTAGTATCTTGTGGTAAATCTATTTCTACAGACTGTGCATCTCCTCCTCTCGGTGACTGAGGAGGAGAGAGGGCTAACACATATGTCTCCTGACTTGCGTTACTCTTTTGCGAGTACTGGGTTACAGGGGTCAAGGGGATAACGCCACACATCTCTTGATTTCCAACATGATCAGAGGCTGTCCCATGCCCTGCAGAGTTTTGTCTCTGAACTTTTGCCTTCATTCTTGCAAAAATCTTCGCCGGCGTCTCAGTGCATCTCTTCAGCATCGAGTCAGCTTTGTCTTGAGGGGGATTGATGCTGCTGATCTCACAGGGGATATCTGGGCTATTTTCTTCAGCATTCTGTGCAGTGGAGTTCATCACCAACATATCTCGAATTGAACTCTTTCTGCCTGACCCAGTTGTCCAATTGTGAGCTGCTTTAGGTATGATTTTGACTGGTGTGATCATGTCACCAGGCGTAGGGGCTTCAGGAGCAATGAAATAGTCTTGTAGTGGATGATACATTATTGTATTAGAGGAAAGACAGACTAAATGTTCACAGCCCCACAGTGGTCCATGTTCTCGTCAAAAATACTATAATATGCAAAGGGAAAATATCTAATTAACAAAAGTGTAGAGATGTATTCGTCTTTAATAATATTTAAAATGAGACGCTTTATATAACGTTATATTTATATATATATATATATATTTATTTATAAGCTTTCGCTGAAACGCAACATCAGTAATAAAATAAATATCTTAATCGATTTAAACCATAAACACTTGTCTAAATTCAGAGTTAACGTTAGTCTAACTGTACGTTAAAATAAAAGTTAAAACGAAAGCACCCCCTTGTACAATTAACCGTCGACAAACCCGTGTAAAATTATAGACTAGCGTTACACATCAGTGAGTGAAACAAAGTTCCAACTTAATAGATAGTTGGTTAAGTGACTTTAGGGCCTACGATTACTAAAACCCGACTCACTTACCATGTATACTTGTTTGAATTTTCCCAGATAAAGCACGGCTAACGGCTCGCGCGCGTAAGCACTGCGTCACTTCCGCCAATAACGCTACAAGGGAAGTGAGTGGTTAATTTTGGTGACTCGGTTCTTTCGGACAGTTCGTTTCAAAGAATTGTTTTAAAACCAGTCCTGCGATTATTTGACCTCAAAAAAGGCATAGTAGAGTAACATATTGCAGTTTATTAAACCGATATTGATTTTGTAGGATATTGTAATTCCATGTTACCCAGTCAAGTCACAGCCTAAGCCATGGTGACAAAATGTTATTTGCATTTGTTTAAAAACAATAATAATTCACAACACTTCCTCAAAATATTTGCTAGCGTTAATAAATTATATTTGTTAAATGCACCACTGTAAAATAATAATAAACATAATAGTTCTAAATTATACAAAATGTATATATATATATGGCTACTGTCACAAAGCAATAAAGTAATAAAAACTAACAACAGAATTAGTGCAATGGCATAAAGTTTCAAGGTATCAGTTTGAATTTACTTAAAAAAATTATGTAAATATGCACATGCTGGAGAAGTTAGAAGAGACCTCTTTAATCATAATACGGATATAAACATGTCTACTAATAACAATTATTCTTCCGACATGTTTCAATGCGAACGAATCTTTCAGAACGGTTTTGTGAACCGGCTCAATTGATTCATTGAAAAGATTCGACTCAAAAGAACGACTCGCGCACGAATCGCTACAGTTTGCATGTCCCACCTGTGTCGAAAATATGCATTTTGGAGAGAATACCAAGTGAGTTGAGTATAAGAATGAAGTTATACGTGTACAGTTAACATTTCGTCGTTTGTCAAAGGAGAAGATGTCCAAGATTCAACTAACTTTACCGGAAGAAATTTGGATCCACGTGTTTGGATTTCTCTCTGATCGCGACAAATTAAATGTTCGTTTAAGCTGCACGTACTTTAAGAGACTGATCGACCACTGGTCCTTATGGAAAGACAGCGTCGTCGTCCTTCAAAAGCTGTACGACTCACATTTCTGGAAAACGCTTTGTCAAAGGAAAATCAAGTCTATTGTTGTTCAAAAGGCAACAGCAAAAGTCTTGCAGCAAACAGTGGCTTGGCTGCCGTGGGTCGGTTCAGTGACTCTGGTTCAGTGCAGTGATGGCACAGCTCTGGTGACACTGGGGGCATTAAAACACCTCCAGAGGCTTGTCATCCGTCAGTGTTGCTGTCGGAGTCTGCCCAGCTCGCTTTTATCTTTGAGACAGCTGACTCATCTCTGCTTGTGTGAGGTCAAGAGAGCCTCGATATCGGAGATAAGTGCTGCAATTTCGCAACTTGTCAATCTTACCACACTGAAGTACCATGAAGAAAAAAATAATATCCATAAAACGGCACTTCATGGCATGTTGAGCCGTCTGCCCAACTTAAAACACCTTTCCTTGAGATTGGGGTCAAAGTATGGGATTCTGCCGGATGATTATTTTTGTCCATCTAAAGCACATGGGCATCCAGGTATGTTACGTTATGCTTTGTGGAAATAAAAATAAGGTGAAGAAAGGATTTTCACTTTGAGTCAGTCACCCATCCCATGTTGTCTTTCACACAGGAGTGACTCCGGATGCAGAGTTTGGCCTGAGCAGCCTGGAGCTGCTGAACTATGAAGACCCCTGCCTCTCCTCTGTTGCCTTTACCGGTCTGTCCTCCCTGACCAAACTGACAGTGCACTACAAAAAATGCCGTAAAGATACAAACATCTGCTGCCTCACAAAATGGCTGGAAGGGCTCAATGTACTCTCAGAGCTCAACATTTCTTGTAAGTATGAAAACATGCACAACACTTATGCTTCATTGTAGCCTTGGGACAGTTTAAAAAGGGTCATCCAAAAGGGGAACATCAGTAAATATGCTTCAGTATTTATAACATTAACAGATGCAACTTTTGAATTGAATACATTAGTAAATGTTAAAATTAACTATTAAGATGTTAAGTGTTACCATTAGGGCTGTAGCTATCGAATATTTTAGTAATCGAGTATTCTACCAAAAATGTCATCGATTAATTGGATAAGAACCACTTTTTATTTTTAAGGAGCAATCCTAAATATACAAGAGAAAATAATACAAGTATCTTAACGAACAAGTAATTTGTTTCCTTTTTACCCATTTAGTGCATTTAAATTGCCATATTACATAAAACATGCAAATACAAATAAGGTAAACATAGTAAGACATAAATCAAAATAATAGTATAAAAAAATTATAATAAACCTAAACATTGTGCAACTTAACTTCCACCTTTGATTCTAACTACAGCTCAAGCATGACAAGCATTTACTGTCTTCTTATAAGAATTGTGGCTTTTGTGAGAGGCACAAATTAGTGGACAGGAAGCTAATGTGGAACAAAAACAAGAGTCCATATACATAACATGAACACATTTTTCAGCAACATGAATGTAAAGTTATTTGGAGAATAAACCTGTGTGTGTGTAGTTTAAAGGAGCATGTGGTGGGAAACACAGTGCTCTGTATGTAGTTACAGTAAATGGTAGGGATGCACCGAAATTAACACTCTGGGCCGAAACCGAGAATTCAGGATGTGCTTGGTCGAAAACCAAAAATGCTTTGTAATAATTATTTATTTTATTAAATACTATAAAGTAATTTTGTAAGACTTTTAATTTAACTCAATTTTAATGACACGGAATTTAAAAAACACAAGCCAATAAAATAACCACACTTTTATTGAAAGGAAATATATTATTATATATCAAAGTATTATTTTTAGTCAGTTCTATGCAACAGAATCAGACATAACTGTTGTTGTTGTTGTTGTTTTGAATCATCCAAATAATGTATAGTCCTGCAAACAGGGTTTTGCCTTTCTCTGAGGTGAAGGTGGTACCATCCTGATCATGTGCACACTATGTACCCTTCAACTGCCTAAAACAAACACTTTTTACCTGCAATGTATTTTAGGTGTTATAATAATTATATGATTGAAGAAAATGACAATTATAAAGTTATGTTTTATTTTCTCTCTTAATGTTTATTGTTATTTGTTTTTTAAAATAGACTTTTATTTACTTTTATATACGGCTGAGGGAGAGGGGAAACCTGAACACACTGCTGGATGGTGCGGCATATTTTTTCAGCTGCCGAAAACTCAGTGCATCCCTAGAAAATAGACAAAACGGTTCCTCGAGGCACATGATTTGCCTCAATTATTTTTGTATTTGAGTAACTCGAGGAATCGTTTCAGCCCTAGTTACCATTGATTTTATTCTGATGACATCCCTAGTTTCTGTTTCAGATCGTCTGGATGATTAAGACAAGCATGTTAAGGAAGATAAGGCTGATGATACACTGGGCAACTTTTTGAGCAATGTTGCCTTCAGTGGGCAACCAGGTGAAACACAGGGACCACGACCCATCTAAAATACCCAGATAGACATTTGTTACCCATTCTCAATGGGAAAGTGCCCAAGCAATATTGCTTTATTAGGAAAAAAAGTTGCCCTGTGTATCATCAGCCTAAAACTCTTCAATTCAGAACAGATTTTTAGGCAATGAATCCCTAATTTTTGTCCCTTTTTTTTGATCTTTTCCAGTAGGATACCCACTCAACGTCTACGCTGAATCGATTCCCAGGACTGTGCAGCGGTTGTCTCTCATGGGAGTGAAGGCAGAGTTGGAGTCAGTCAGGATCATGGGAGAGCAGCTGCCGGATCTCCTTCACCTCCATTTGGACTTGTGTTGTCCTGACATCTGTGATGTATTCACAGAAATGCCCCAGATGTTCCCAAAGCTGCAAATCCTGAAAGTGAGGTGAGAGTTATTTGTCATGAATTATAAATATATTATGTCAGTGAGTAAACATCCTGCTTTGTGTGTGTGTCTGACCTCGTTACCTTCGTTCTAAACAACTTCTCTCTTTCAGACACCATAATGTTCCAGAATCAGTGTTTCTTCAACTTCAGCATCTGCCTCGACTCAAGCAGCTAGTGATTTTGGATGCACCCAAAGGTCCCAGTCCTACAGTCCTCAATCTGACTCAAAAACTTCACGTCCAAACAAACAACAGAATACATGTGCTTCTTTCCAATTCAAAGGACCAAACCACTTGTTCTTGTGGTTTTTATTGATAAACTTCATTGTTTAACTCATGCCTCTATTTGGAAACACATTATCATGCCTTACACACAGGTGTCTTTTTACAGAGCAACATTCCACTGAAGATGGAAAATGGAAATACCTTTAATACATCAGTATTTGCTTAAGTCTTCATAAAGTGCTATATAGTTAAAATGGTATATTCACTCATGCTCTCTTTGTAAATATAGTTTCCAATAAATTAATGAAATGAAAAAGACTAGTTAAACGTGTTCTTTTCCCTCCATAACATCCAAACACCTCCACTAGGTGGCAATCTATTCACACTTGAGTATAAAGAGAAATTAATATACTAAATGCGTTTTATCTCATCATGCATCCTTCCAGAAACTATAACTCACAAACTATATTTATAAATATGAATCTATGCATATATACATTTAAATACCCCCTCCCCAGTAGATGTACTAGATATTTGTACTTTGGAAGTACAACGTATAATATGATATTCTGCATTAATGTTAAGTTTTTATGAATCTATGTATTATACAAATTGCCTAAAATATTATTAAAGGATTTTATCATTCTTAAAGGTTTTTACAATATTGTCAAACATTGTGATTCCACACATTTATTAGTTTATGAAAGACATATATACATGACAAAGTGGGTAAATGTTTAACATATGCACCCTCAGAAGGTCGTGGGTTCACATCCTTATAAACAGGATTATCATATTCAGTTTTTATAGTTTCATAATTGCTGATGAAACAATCACGATTTGACTTTTTAGCCCACTTCGTTTTCCAATTTAGATATTTGAGAATTTATGATATGAAAATGAATTTTAAAGGCTTTCCATCAGGTTGCACTAATCAAGGCCCAGTTAAACTGATGAGGCATTAATATAATTAGAAGCAATTGTGCTAGCAATTAGCTGAAGTGAAGCTGATCCATCATTGCATATATAATACTGAAGTGTGAATGTTTGGATGTTTTAATCCCACTCAAGGTTATACAGTTGTAAGAGTTTCTGAGAAGTTTTATGGCGTATTGATGCTGTGAGAAATCTTCCATTAGCCGAGGATGGAGCATTTATCAAACGAGAGATGACAAGGACAACATATCATTCCACATTATATCCCACTGAGGGAGAAATAATGTGCTCATAAGTAACAGTGGAGACTGAGTGAAAACACTTTTGGAGCGTCTGACTGCAAACATGTCCCCTCAGAAGCCCGCAAGGCTTCGACATACAGTTCTATCTGTAATTTGACAGAGACTGTTGTAGCTTAGCACACTTCTGCTTTTCCAGGATATGAAAGTCACGGTTCAGTCTCTTTTTTATGCTTTACATATTATTTTGACAAATGTTTCATTTCAGGCCATTATGCACGTCCCAGAAATTTCAATATTTCACCTCAGTAAGAAAATTATATGTTCTAATGCTTCAGTCATATGCTCCGAGAGGGTAAAAATGGCAATCTGGAGCAAATGGAAGGAGATTGGTGTATTCTCTTTGAATTTTCATTCTGAGACACATTCAAACATATTCCACATGATCTCTTAGAAAAAATCTAATCAAAGACCAATCACCTTCAGTTTTACCCTGAGGATTCTGATATTGCAATTATTAATTAGTGTATAGGCTTTCTTAGAATATTGTATTGCCTCTAAATGAACAAAATACCCATGTGTTTTGTTTCTTTTCTGGATAAGAGTATATAGCCGGTAAAAGTTCACTCAGTCATTATAGAATTACATCGTGACAGAATTTAAATTGGTTCAAATTGCATTTGATTAGAAAATGGGGCAAATGTCTCTATTAAAGCACCTTTTAAATTTATCTTAAAAATGTTTGAGCTATAATTGGAACACTTTGAATCTTTCGACAGCTGTTAGGCTCGGGATGGGAATTTGGCACTTCTTTTAAGTTCACTCATTTGACCCCAAATCATCCGAATGCCCGAGCAGCTGGAGCTGAATTAAGGTATCTTGTATGAAGCAATAAAGCTCCACCCATATAAATGTAGTTTTGACTGAGATGAAAATGGCAATGGAGAAATGATACAATAATGACTGTGGAGGACAGCATGATCACACATAATCAATGCCATTTAGTGGATGGTATCATCTTCTCTTATGGCATTCTCCTCCACACACAATCATTTCTCATTTCGAGTATGTGAATGGTGAAGCCCCCCCTCTACTGTGAGTAAACGACTTCTCCATTCTTATCAGAAAGCAATTTGCTCATGTGAGACAGTAAAGTCCAAGCTCTCCATCATTATGAAATGGCTGTCCATGCCGTCTGATCTAGGAGAAAGGAGATGCCGTATGAACACACAGACTATCTGAGAGATAGCTTGCCAGCTCATCCGGATGCAAACCTTGTTTCATGCTGGCACAATGAAACCTGTGTCGCAACTAAAGCGAGCTATACAGGAAGCTGTACATAAGTAACCGGGGTTAGTTGTCACACTGTCTATATCTCAGTAACTGTAAGGTTTTAAGTGCAACTGCACAAATATTAAAGTGGTTTTATGATGTTTAAAAATATTGTGCTATTGTTTCTGTTGTTTTATAATTTTACATTTGCCAAAAACTATAATAACAGGTTCTATTGAGACAGCTTATCTCAACACGTTCAATAAACAGAAAAATTCTGGGAAATACAGGTGGAAATGTTAAATAGCTTTTTTTGCAGCCAAGACTTGAAATTGACTTTCAAAGAGAACCTACTTTGAGAAATAATAACTGAAGTAAAATGTGTGACAGATATAAATAGAAGTCTTTAGGAAACAATTAAACTCCAGTAAATGTTTTCTTTGCACGATTTCAATCCCTTTTCTCCGGTTCAGATGTTTTAAGGACAATACAGGAGTTGTAAATGTCATCCTGAAGAATCTGAGAGAATGCCGGATGAGTTGCGAAGGGGAAAGCAGGATGTGGGTTAGTGTATGTGTGTGAGTAAAGCTGTTATTTCAGTAAAATAATACGATCTTTACCACTGCATGTGATGCAGTAATGCAGGAACAACTCAGCCTATCTAAAGATGCCTCAACATGATTCATACACTCTTTAAAATAAAGATTTTAAAAGGTGTTTGCAGTGATGCCATAGAAACACTGAAAATAACACTTTTTTTCTTAGTGTGAAGAGCATTTTAATAATATGAACCTTTAATGCAATGATAAAAGGTTCTCTGTAAATGAAAAAAAAAAAACGTTTAGCTTGGCCAAACACGAAAATGTGCTTAAGGCAATTTAACATGTAAGACAGTTTGTTTCTTCAAATTTTGGACCAATGCATCCTCTGCAATAAATGGGTGCCATCAATGAGAGTTTAAACAGCTAATAAAAATATCTCAATAATCCACACGATCAAGTGATATAAAGCTAATTTTCTCCAAATATGTTTCCAAAACCCAACCTTTGTCCTATAAAATGGTATGTCTTAAATAATTTAAAATTCACCAAATTCGAAAGGGTATCAATGAAGACAGAAAAATATCTTACATATTTACCTAAAGTTTACAACCCCAGCCATGTATTTGATCCTCTTCAAGGATCCACAACTCAATGCATATTCAGCCTAATGTGTCCTGTTCAAAAAAGGGAAGGTAGATATTTTCAGTTAACTGATAAAGTTTAAACACAACATAATAGCAAATATAAGACACAGAAGACGACACACAAATACATATTAAATATCAGACATTCATTTGAGCATCTTGCCATAATATTTTCAAAAAAATTATTTACAGATTCTAATGAAAAATACCCAAAATGATTAATGTGTTCATACCCCATTAGATAGCCAAAAAAGAAAGAGAATGATAAGCAACAGAGGGAGCGATGAAGTGGCGGAGCAAAATAACGAAAGAGAGAGATGGTCAAACATGTGACGAGTGCCATAAGAACATTTCTATTTCATAAGCTGCTCAAATGCTGATGTACAAACAATGAATAAATAATTACACTCTTTGAACTAGTTTAAACAGTGTATTGGGAGCTGAAGGCAAATAGACCTATAATGGCTTTTTCATAAATACAATAACTTCTTCAAGACAAATACTTTAAATTATACTTGGTAGTGCATGAAAACATTCATTATTGATATATAATCTGAATAATGATCAATATGTCTGTTTGCACGGGGAGCCCATTACATTGTTATTTAAAAGAGAGAGAGATAAAAGGGAATGTAGCATTAATAAATCAAGAGTTGAGAGAGAGACATAAAATCTCTTTTCATCTGTTTGTGGTAGAGCAGCTGAACCAGAGCGACATTCATAGATTATGAGTAAAAATACACAAACTAACATGTAATAGAAAGAATAGCCACCCGCTAAGATACTGGATGTGATCATTTCTATACACACAGTTAGTGTAACTAATTACACCCGTGGGTTATCCTTTTTAAACCCCGGGTTATGAAACCCTGCTATGCACTGAACTGCAGTGCCGAGAATGAACAGTGTGGAACGATGTAGTGCTAGAAGCAGGCAAGAAATCATATACTAAGCAATGCTTACCTCATTAAATATTCATGCACTTTGTAGAGTCGCAGAACCCACCAGACTTGCGTGATGACATTTACAGTTAGTGAAACATGACGAGTGCCTGTAGCGATTTGAAATCGTCCAATCAGTGTTACAGGTCTCATAAATATGCAAATAAGAACGTGAACCAATGGGTTACAAATGGAAAGTGTGACATCTTAAACACTACTAACTAACCCAGTGAAAGTACAAATACTGTAAAACATGAAACAAGACAGTCCAGCATTACATTTACCTCATGGATGATTCGTTCTTCTGAGACAGAACGAAGCAGTTGATTCAGGACACAACGCCAGTCCGAATGAGTCAGACAACTGAGTGTGGTTCTTGAATTTAGTTTACTGTAATGACAGGGAAGATTATCAGTGATGAAATGTTTGAATTAACACTGAAATACAACTCAAGGGAATTTTGTATTTTATGATGCTGCTGATTTTAAAATAAGGTTGTATATTTTCAATGTACTCATAATGTAGGCTATATATTATGATAATTATAAATAATTCTTTATCCACACATGTAAATGGGCATTGAAAACAAAAAACTACTTTCTGTAGATTTAAGAAATAGGTCACTAACCTTCTACATTGCCAGAAAAGGGAAATAACAAATCACGAAAGACTGTAAATTAGTCTTAAAGGGATAGTTCACCCAAAAAATGAAAAATCTGTCATTAATTACTCACCCTCATGACATGTTGTTCCAAAATTATAAGACCTCCATCGTTCATCTTCAGAACACAAATTAAGATATTTTTTGAAATCGGAGCTTTCAGACCCTCCATAGACGCCAAGGGAGCTGCCATGGTCAAGACACAGAAAGGTAGTTAGGACAGTTAAATAGGCCACGTAACATCAGTGGTTCAGCTGTAATTTTACAAAGATATGAGAATACTTTTTGTGTGCAAAGAAAACAAAAATAACAACTTTATTTAACAATTCTCCTCCGCCACCCTGTGGTGCCATTTTGGAAAGAAACATGACGCATGTGCTGCGCCTTGTTTTTGTGCACAGGAAAGCATGCACATGCATTGATATACTCTCCAAAAGGAGAGCATCAGAGGAGAAGAATTGTTGTATAAAGTTACGCTTGAATCACTGACGTCACATGGACTATTTTAATGATGGCCTTACTATGTGTCTGTGATCGTTGTAGTACCCTTGCTGTCTATGCAGGGTCAGAGAGCTCTCGGATTTCATCAGAAATGTCTTAATTTGTGTTGCGAAGATGAACAAAGGTCATGTGGGTTTGGAATGACATGAGGGTGAGTAATTAATTATTGATTAATCAAGTAATTATTTTTGGGTGAAGTATCCCTTATATCTAACCTTTGAATTATAATGCACAGAATGTTGGCCCATGTTAATTGCTTAACAATACCTTCTTTGTTTGCTTTAGTATTTGATTTAACTGATATGTTCTAATTGCTTTTACTTGTATGTACACTGTCAAGAGACTGCGGTAAAATAGTAATAATACAAAAAAAGATTTGAATGGCAATTGGCCTTCTGTTGTATGGATCACGTTTATCACTTCTGTGTTCTTTTTTAGGCTTGAAAGCCCAATTAGATGAAAAAAGTGTCCAGTATATCATTTCAAATAAATAAATAAGTCATGGATTAATTAATACATTTTTGTATGATCTTTTCAGTCTCAGTGATTGTATCTTGTTGGTTCAATCCACATAAAGCAAATCATAAGCATTGTTAAACATTTAACAAGATCTTTTAAATGGTATACAGGTTATCCTGTGCTACAAAAGAGAGTCAACAATAGTTTAGTTTTGTAGCAATAAATGAGTTCTGCAAGAGGAAAAAATGCTAGTAGATTAAAAGCGGCAAGCTGATGGCTCCCTTTGTCATACAGTTGCAGACAGAGATAAAGAAGCAATTCCAGAGGCGTTTGATAGAGGATTGGTATTTGGTTTTCATACACGGCAGCCACTGGTATGTAGCCGAGGATGCTGTGGGAGTGGTCATCACTCACGGACGCTCGGTGCCCAGGGTGTAGACTCCTGCTGCTACTAAGTCACCATAGACTGATGATAGTGTCAGCCACAGAGCAATCTGCATTCATCATTTCTTATCTGCTGGGCTGCTGTGCTGATCCGAGAGATGCATCCTCTCGCTGCTGCAGGGTCAAGGACTGCATGATTGAGTTGAGTGTGTGTGTGTGTGTGTGTGTGTTGCTTTTTGACCCATACAGCCTATACTCCCAGTCCTGGAATTACTTGTGATCAAACTGACATGACGTGTTAATGCACCATGGAAACAAACCAAGCACCCAAGTTCAGACGTGTAAGAGGATTGTCCCAGTTACTGTCACTTTCCCACATTGGGAGACTAAGTATATGTCTAAGTACAGTATTAGAGTCTACATGATAGGAATCTGAAAGTATATGTGTCTGTTTTATGGATGTAAGGTTGTTCATGGGCAAGCAATAACACAATGCTATCACTGTTCAAGGGACAGGTCATTTCCGAGCACCGTCCTCTAATACAGAGCTCAGTACTCAATCAGAGAGGCCTGACCTTCACTGTGTCCACACCTACTCTGTCACTTAAATAAGTATGATGTTCCAACAGCAGGATTTCAGAGATGTTCTGGATCATGATGAGGCTTCCTGTTGGCTAGAGGTACAGATATGTGGTCAAGTAGTTGTTTGAAATTTATGTCATATCTGTCTAATAGTGTTGCATATATTTAAATGAATAAAAATAATATCACATTATTTTGATCCTAACCTGAATGTTGAATTTTTTCTAATACACACAATAGATTTGAATAATTACTATACACAGCTCTTTTATGTGCAATACCAGTTATGTGTTCTTAAAGTCCCAATGAAAGGGAAGTGCCATCAAATCTTTTCTGCTGAATTTTGATGTACATAAAGGATAAAAAAAAATTGGAGGGACTTTGTTCTATCCATTGGTAGTTTATTGGGTTGTGAGATGGGGAAGTTGCAGTCAAAAATAAACACGAGTTTGCATTCAATTGTGAAGTCTGGCAAACATCAGTATAGATGCCATTTTCACCAGAATATTGGGTTATGACATTTTGATTCAAAATTTGATCAAAAAGGGAAAAAAAGAAACTTAATGTGTTTTCCAATTAATACAGTATTTTTTGGTTAAAAACTGTGATTAGCGTGTTCAAAAAAGAAAAAAGTACACTTCAAATGCCAGAGAGGGAGGAGTTTTCAGACTGCGATTATGAATGACAAAAATGATAAAATCCATACACTAGATACTGATGATAGTTGAGTAGTGCATAGAATAAATAGAGTGCAGTGCATCATTTGGGATAGGCCTATAGACTGCATGGATGAACACAATATGATACACAAGGAGAGCTATAGTAGCCTATGCAGTTACAAACAAATAACTTTCAACTCCAAATAAATAATAATAATAAAAGAATAACACAGATATTCCAAAATGTCTACAGTAGAGACTGCCGTGTAAATCTATGTAAATCAACATACATCATTTAAGGATAATTTCCCCCCTCATAGTCTGTAACTGTGACTGTTGCCATCGTGATCAGCAATTCACGAATACAGACAGGTTTGTGAAGAGGAATAAACGATTCATTGAAAAGCTGTAGCCTACATTTATGAAGCAGATAGGCTGGTTCATAAACACTTGTAGAAGAATATGTGTCCCTGTGCTCAATTTAAGAACTGGTGCGTCGTGTTCGGTCACAAACCAGAACCGAATATGTTTTTGGCTGTAACGATAAACGCGGCAAAAATTGTGTTTATTCTTGACGCGCGGTAGAGGGTTTTAATATCTACTTATAGTGGTGTGGAATAAAGGAAAGCAACGTTCATCTATAAGCCCATGTATGACTTCATTTGTCTGTCTAAGCGAGTAAAGTGAGACTTTCTGAGCGTGTCTGCACGCAGGAGGACGTTATCGTAAATATAGCCACTAATCAAATGCAGCTGAGCAGAGCGGCCGCCATGATTCACTCTGGCTCTTTATGACAGCTGATTATCAATATGAATGAACCTCTGTCATTTTCCTTCCCTGTTATCCAAGTCATCATCTCCTTGGTGACATCCAAGGCTTTCCGTGGTCACTCCTTAAAACACAACTAGGTAGACTGAAAATAAATAACCAGCTCAGGTTAGGTTTGGAGAATCGTTTAGTTTCGTGGCAGATTTACAATGCAATGTAGAAATCAGGGCAGGACTTAGCATCGTGGGGGCCCCTGGGCTTGAGTCATTTTCGGGCCCCTACTCACTCTATAAATGACCTTAAACCTGAGAGCCAGTTAAAAAAAATAACTGAGGTATTTAGTGGACAAAAATGTAAAAAAAAGCTTTGATTCAAAATTGGAAGTTTTGGAGCACAGAAATAAGGAAGAACCTTTTAACATTTCCCATTTTAAGGAAGAACCTTGGCAGTTCATTGTGGAACTGAAAACAGTTAAAGTGAAACAGAAATGTTATAGAGGTTTTAGTTTATGACAACGTTTTTATATGTTCCAAATTTGGGCTGATATCTTAAAAAAATTGTGATTCCAAGAATGGGTTCGAATTCACTGATCAGCTCCAGGATGCCCATGTAATTCCCATTGTCAGCTCTACCAAATATTTCACTTGAGCCTCGGAAAGCCAATCCCCGTTTTGCTAGAAATTGTACAACTGCAACCACTCTTCGCAAAACTTCACTCCAATAATTGCTGTGCGACTCGAGCTGCTTTTTAAGTCGAGAGTCTATAACGCCATCAGCTGCTGCTCTGTTGATGTAATTAAACATTGCCTTCCTATGACCGTCACTATTCTCATGCTCAGCAAAGCGTCTGGTAGCATGTTTCCAGTCATTATAACCAGACTGAAAAGGGAATTGACCGTCACCCTCACGAAAAAGACAGCAAGCAAAACAAAACACACAGCCTGTGGAAGGTGAGTACAGCAACCATTATCTGGGCAGGGACTCGCCATTCAGATGCTTTCGTTTGAAATAAGTTTTGAAAAACAGTCTCTTCTGATGTTTGTAGTGGCGTTCAGAGGCTTTGACATTAGCCTCCTTATTTTGACAGGACTCCGGACCTTTCACTGGCATAAAGTTGGCTTGACGTTGGATATTCGCATATTTAGGGACCGTCTCTAAAGTTACATGCGATATTGGTATACACTTTTCTACGAGCAGAATGACTTACAGTCATAGAAACAACTGTAAACTGTTCATCTAGGTGTAAACTATAATGCACACCTTTTACATTTTTTATATTTATTAAAATTTACTGTAAACAATATTTTAAAAATGGCTATTTTCACTACAAAATGGGCTCAAACGTAAATGTAAAGCTCAATAGCATTTGAGGAGAATGACTTAGTCATAAAAACAACTGTAAACTGTTCATCTAGGTGTAAACTATAATGCACACCTTTTACATTTTTGATATTTATTACAATTTACTGTAAACAATGTTTTAAAAATGGCTATTTTTCACTACAAAATGGGCTCAAACGTAATTCTTTTTTTTACATATGATTTACAGTAAATTTTAATAAATATCAAACATGTAAAAGGTGTGCATTAACTGTTTCTATGACTGTAAGTCATTCTGCTCAAATGCTATTGAAGTTAGTTAGAAAAGTGTATACCAATATCGCATGTAACTTTAGAGACGGTCCCTAAATATGCGAATATCGAACGTCCAACGTCAAGCCAACTTTATGCCAGTGGACCTTTCCGCGCCCAGTAAGCACACACATTCTCATCAATTTTACCCCAGCAAGCAGGATCAGTAGCGTAAGAATCAGTAGTAGCTGTAGGCCTATCTGGTGCAGTCTCTGTTTCTGTTGCCGCCTCCATGGCTTCTGACAGAAAAAACGATAATCCACTGATGGGCAGCTCTGCACGTGAAATCAGATCAGCTCCAGCAGTTTCCTACTGATCTCTCAGCTAGCACAGGTACATCAGGCTGTGGTGTCACAGGTGTGAAAAATCCAGTAATCGTTTTCAATTTACTGAGTGCTTCCTTTTCACGTCGCTGTCTTTCATTTTTTAGTTTTCTTTTAAGCGCGCCGCTCCGATACCGCTTGTCCGCCATTATACTGATTAATGCGGCCGCTAGGTACAACAGCGTAAAGCCAACGCACCAATAACCAATCAGCAAACATCAAAATGCCTGACAAATAGTTGAACTATTTAAACGATGTCATTCCTTTAACATGGCAGGGTTGTTATCAATGCCAGACCAATAAACGAACCTTAATTGAAAAATAAACAAATCAAATGAACGGAAGCGGGTGGGGCCCCCTATTGGGCGGGGCCCATGGGCTCGAGCCCACTCAAGCCCAATGGTAAGTCCGGCCTTGGTAGAAATAGTAAACAAAGGCTGTTGAAAAGGAAACATTTTAATTCAAGCTACACCACTGAAATATTACTGTTGTTTTCAAATGCCTCAAGGAATGTCTGTTGTGAAAATATACAGCTATACATTTTTACCACACAATTCCCCCCCACGTAATTTATACTTTCTCAGAATCAATCCAACTCTTATTCTCACCACCAGTTTCTGGAGAAGATGAGTTGTTAGTTTGTGGTCGAAGGCGCAAGTCAGCACAACAAAACTGCATACTGGACAATAACATATGGCTTCGTGTTTGGCCTAGATTCATAATTTACAAGTATGACCCTAGTTACTTGTAGTCAATGGAACCTTCCTCCTGGTTAATTAGAATAGAGCTTGTGCAAATCTTTAGATAACTCAGGCTCATACAGCGGCCCCAAATATATTTGGACACTTAAATACAGGCTATGAATTGAACTGCAAGACAAAATATAAAGTCAAATCGGATCTGCAAAAATGATGGTGATTGTTTTATTAATTCTATTTTCATACTCAAAATATAGAACAATTAAAAAGTAAAATACTACTAACATATTAACAATAATAAGTTGATAATGTATAGGTATACAGTACAGTATTTGTTATTATAAAAAATCACATCAGTTCACATTCCATTCCACATGATTTACTTATTGTAAATAGTATATAGCGGGTTCATATATTATTAAATATATATACTTTTATCAATGTTAGTGGATGTATGAACGTGTTCCACTATTGTGTGGCAACATGTTTCAACGTTTTGCTTGAAATGTGTGGTAGTGTTATCTCTTTTTAAAATATGAAACACAAATTAATACATGATATTATATTATAAATGTAATGCAATGACATTCAATTATTTTTCATTATGGCTTAAGAGTCCAAATCATTTTGGAACAGCTGTATGTTTAATAAGTGGTCAAACTCAATATGCTGCAAAACTCCCACCACCCATTGAGTGTCTATGCTGTGAGGGCATCTACTCAACAGTGACAGCTACAACCTGTCTGACAGATGGACCTGCATCAGCTAACATACAGAACAATCTTCAGACAGCTTCAGGAGCACCTGATTTTGGCATGGAAAGCAGCTCCTCTTCATTGATGCACCTTTCGTTCTTCTACAGCTCTTTCAGATTTCATCTCTTTTAATGTCTGGACTGTCAAAATGAGTCATATTACTGAACATTTTCAGACTCATTTTGAAAATAGACAGTATTTTACGTGATGAAATCACTGCTGGAATCCCAGCTACCTGCTCACTCCTACAGGAGGAAGTGGGAATACAAAGGGCTTTTCATTTTTAACCCCGGGTAAAGGAACGTTTCAAACTTGTAATTCAGAAGCAGGGTTAGCACTGGGGTATAAAACCAGAGTAGGGTTAGCAATGCTTTTACAGTGTGGTGTCAAACGTACAGTGAAATGATATGGTGTGAGATACTAGATACTACAGACACCCACTCGCGTGCCTTATGCTTTATAAAGTCAAAGAAACACCATAAACAGTCATTTTAGCGTTTGAGTGGAAAGATGTCAAATAGTGATGGAAAACGCTTTAATTTGAGTGGAGAAGGCACCTTTTAATTCTTACCCTGAGTCCAATCAGAAATATTCGGTTTCGCAGTGCTAGAGCCATCATGTAAACAGGTCTCGTGCTGCATTCTTCCAATCAGTGATACGGACACACCGCAAATATAAAAATAAGAATCTTAACTCAGGGTTTAGAAATGTACAACGTATAGCTGTTTATGAATACCCATCAATTGTTAAACCCAGCAAATTATGAGCACTTTGAAACGTGAAACAAGTCTGAAAAAGTGTAAAGGAAACACTGTATGAGAGACAAAATGGTAAATAAGATTTAAAGGTAAACTCTTGAAATAACGGCACTAAATAGAACCGTATTTCAAGGTCTCCTGGTTATAAGCCCCGTCATTCACCTGTTATAACTGAACCCAAACTGCTAAAACAAACAGCACCACACAGCTAGTGTGTTTACACATTTTCAGGGAATCAACCAAGTAATTATTGTTTTTACTGGGATAGGAGAAAGTATTTTAACCCAGAAAACTGACAAACTGATGCTCGATCTAATGCTAGAAGAACTTGAAACTTCGGTGATCTAAGGCATCCGGCTGCTTGTATTCCAAGTATAAAAAGTGTACAAGGGAATCAAATATCGCTTGTGAGATTATTTAAAGAATCAGCCGGGGAACTCGTATTTGAACATTATATGTGTTCTATCAAACTCTTCATAAAATGTTTGTTTGATTCTCTTCCGTGTCACTTGCGCTTAGGCAAAATCACACGTTGTGTTGTAGAAGACCCAGCCTGCAAAGTGTGAAATAACCCACAAGAGTGTGTAACAAAGGCAGCGGCTCAGGTTTGTAGTGTGTGTGTGTGTGTGTGTGTGTGTGTGTGTGTGTGTGTGTGTGTGTGTGTGTGTGTGTGTGTGTGTGTGTGTGTGTGTGTGCATGTGTGTGCATGTGTGTGCGTGCGTGCATGCGTGCGTGTGTGTGTGTGTGTGAAGACGTTAGCCTGCTGAAGTGTAAAGCAGACACTTCACAGAGAAGTCTCTGGTGGATGGAATCTTGGGTCCTACAGTGTTTCAGACTTCACTGAACGCACACATCACAGGATCTGAGTCTAATTGAAGCGCAGAATCGACCAGGCTCAGAGGGTGAAAGCTTTTCTTGTATTATATAATGCAATCTTCAATTTTTGATTAGAGAGCTGCCAAACACTACACGTTGTACTGCTGGAACTTAAGCAAGTGTCAAACCAAAATAGCAATTTTTAAACTAATATTATTAATAATTAATATTAATATCGACAAACACAAAAAAATCATGTTTTTTGAGTAGCTTGAGCAAGCTATGTATAATGAGTGAACAACAAAACTTATTATGAAGCTATTATTATTAATAATCCTTTTTTAAATAGCTTCATATTATTGGTTAAAACGGTTACAATTATTTTTATTAAGGCATTAAAAATAGTTCATATTTATATTTTACTATTGTGTTTTCCCCCAAAAAACACAGTTCTACTGGACTACACGCACACACTGCACTAACACAACCTATCTGCTATCACTGGACACCATACAATGCACATCCACGACACTGCATATGAATAATCTGTTGCACCTTTGTACAACTATCTGCTGCTCAACCAATCTGCTGTTAATTTATAATCTGTTGCACCTTCACATTATTACTATGCATAGACTACATTATGTATAGATAGTGTACATAATGTAGATGTGCCCATACGGTGTATAATGTGTCGCTGATAATTGAGTGTGTCTTTATAGTACACTATGTGTACTGAGTATATGTATGTGTATTTTGCACATTGTCTTCTGTACAGTCTGTAAATATGTACTGTCCATATGTAAATTGTTGTTGTTTTTCTGCACTGTCTGGAGCACGCTCTTAAGAATTTCACTCACCAAGGCACTTGTGCTGGTGATGTGACAATAAAAGTGATTTGATTTGAAATAGTTTCATTAAGCTAATCAATAAATCTCGTCAACACTAATCAATAATCATGATGATTTTAATGAAGCTATTTGAAAAAAAGACACATTGCTAGTTATTATTATTGTGTTAGTTATAATAATTCGTTTTTCAAATAGCTTCATAAAAAACATGTTAATAATTATAAAACTAATTAACACAAAATTATTAATAATCATGTTTTGAATGGCTTTAAAAAAGCCATAATAATAATAATAATAACAGGTTAATCCTTCATTATGATTTAAAAAAAATGTTTTTTATTAAAGGTATTCATTAAATAAAATAATGTATGATTCTATGCATTTTTCAAATAGATTAGAAGCTATCCAGTATTATTCTTATTGATCTGTTGTTCGATTATATTAAGCTTTTAAATTATGAACTATTAGCTTTTTTGGAGCGTTTTGAAAAATGTTTAGTCATCATTGTAAACGTCTGAGGTGGACGATCAATGCTGTATTGCAGTCGAAATAACAAAGCCAATAAAAAGGTATCCAACAAAAGCAGCATTTGCAGGACAAGTAATTCTACACTGCCTGATTATAAATGTGGAAGTCATTAAAAGCTCATCGACAGATACTTGAACAGATACTCTAAACGATATGGGAATGTTTACGGGCAAACATATTCCTGAAGAACCACTGCGAGTCCAATGTTTTCAGCATGCTCAGGATATTTCCCAAAATCTGTCCAGCTCTTCTCAATAATCCGCTCAAACAACACGCTTTTCCATTGGTTTGCATCCCTAGCCTGGCAACGCATTCTCATTTGTATGTTAAGTTCATATTTTCACATGAGAGAAAGTGGGGCAAGGAGAGGGAAGGATCGAGATGAAAATGTACAGCAGGCACGGAAACAGATGGCACTTGCTTTGTTTGGAGCATTTCGCCGTGAAATAATGGATTATGGGAAAATATTTTGCCCACACAAATCATACCCCTCAAAACACCCAGACCACCCCAAAAATAAAAAAATATAATTTGTATTTGATGCATGGTAGCTATTAACTAGCACCTCACACAATAATTTTAATGAGATAAATATAGAACGGTTGGTGTCCAACCTGTTCAGATAATCTCATTTCACAGGACAGCACTGGGAGGCAGAAGGGAAAGTTGCCTTTAGCTTTATACCTTACAGCGTGTGTGCTTGTCACTGATGACAAATGGACCTGCTTGTAGGGACTTTCAGACCATAAATTACAGATAATCATATGGGTACTTATAAAATAACCTAATGGAGGGTCTTTAACCATCCCTAACATCATAAGCTCCATGGCATTATGTGCTCCACGCTTGATAGAAGTACATTTTGTTCTTTTTAAACAAAGGGTCAGAGGTTGCAAAAAGTTTTAAACAGGCAGGCAAATATTTGTCCAAGAAAGAATCGCTTTTATTTTTGACTTGGCCACCCAACCGTTTAGATGTTCCGATAAAACCAGAAACGGATGATATATCTGGATAAAGAGAGGGCCGAGTATAAAACCTGCGGAAATATCTGCCAGCATCAGTAAATAAGCTTGTTATTCAACTGAAAAGCAAGAGCGAATGTCATTTTTACCATCTTAACTTTGTGTTTTGTGCAAGCAGAAGATCAAATGAGGCCCAAAAGTGAATCTGTAATCTATTTCTGATGAAACTACCAGACCTCCTGTGGTGAGTCCCCTCAAACGACAAAATAAGAAGGGTCTTTGTAAGAATTAGTGACGGTCTATCTCCAACTTCATTTAGCAGACACTTTTAAGGGCTTAAAGTGGGGTTGAAGCCCAAGGCGCAACCACACATGGGTTTTATCATAATTGAGATGGCAAATGTTCTGTTAAGTGATGGATGCACAACTGTAACTGCACATTCTCTATTCAAAAATTCAAGGCTTTCATTTGATGCAATGTCAAAATGTATCTCCACACACACACATGTGCAGTGCTGCTTGAGTGTTTGAATCTGGCTGGAGTCAAATCAAAACAACACATTCTGAGCAGATTTACATACTATATGTGTAGATTATAGCATCAAACAGTATGTTGTTGATCATTTTGATACAATTGACAAAATAGATGAGATTAAATCAATCCATCCATCATACAAATGATTATGTTTGAGACATTTTTGAATCAAGAATCATTTCGGAGGATGAAAAAAAAATTATTGAGTACTATAATATACACTGAAGAAGTAAAAAAAACTAAACAAAAAACACACATTACCATGAAAGCCTTTTATTGAACCGAGATGTAAAATATCTTTATGTAAAGTATTCGGTAGTTTATTCCTGTTGATTGTAACTTTAATAAAATTGAGAAAAAACTACTTATTGTGTGTTGAAGGTAGTGTTTCTGAATTTTGACAATAATTTTTCACATTGTGCTTTCTCTGAATATTCATATAAGTGTGAAACCGTTTCCTTAGACCTTCCTGCCAGGTGCATTTGCATAAATCTCATATATTTGATATTATTTTATATAAGATTCAAACTATGCCATAATATAGTAATGCAAAGGGAATTTAAGAAATGAATAAATGTGGAAAACAAAATATATATAGATATATATTTGTTGCCTGAAACAACATTTTTGGGCTGACAAAACAGAGAGAGTAACGTAATTCTTCCTCGGAAATGAACGTTATGAATGAGAAAAGTGATTTTACAATACATGTCCAAAAACCAGCTGGTTAAGGTAACGGATGTCTCAGGTAGTTCAGAGTTTGTTGTTCAGTTTCTGTAAAAGCAGTCATTTTCATTAAAGTAATAAAATATCATTTGTACGAATCCAACCGGATGGAACCAGATCAAGGCTGATCATCTTGTTCAGTGAGAGCATCAGTCCTCTAAAAGGTCCATCTAGTTATTTTTTCCCCATACCTCTCAGTCCTCCGGATGTCGGAAAAATGTTGTTTTTTTTTTTTTTTGCCGGCACAGAAGTCTCATCAGATCGAAGGAGGATTTCATAGTGACCCTCCCGGCTGTTTTTCACCGGGTGATAGTAGCTCCCAGATGTCCTACTGATGAATCAATGGTGCTTTTAGTCCAGTCCCACCACCATTGTTTTCCTTATATCAGTCGGATGTGGAGCAGGTGGGAAGTATGCTGTCGAAATAAAAATAAGTCATCATCTATCAACAGTATGTGGAAATCAAGACTGCAACATGGCACCCGTCTCTCATCATGGCTCTCTGATCTTCACCTTTCATCTCACGTGTGCATGTACGCTATAAACCGTGCCGAAAGGAAATGCTAGATGATACATTAGCACAGTAGAATGATTTTACAGAAGGTTCTGAAGGCACTTGATTTCATTACAGACAGCAACTCCATGTTCCTTAGCGAACAGCTATCTTTACGCACCTAAAGAAAACAACTGCAAGCGGACACAGTCGGGCGTCCGGATCCACACTAGCAGCAGGTACAGCGTGATGTTAAACAGTTCTCTACAGCTGTTGTTTAGCAGAGCCGCACTGAAATGAAAGGTCAACTCAAATGATTCTCAGTGAGAGACGGTGTTCGTTGTGTCAGCTGTTAATATCGATTTAGATGAGCGTGGTAACACATCTAATAGAACCGAAACACGTAGAGTAAGAATGCAACACGTAATACCCAGAACGGGCAGCGTCTGTTAAACTCAATCAGTTAAAGCACAAAGGACGAGTACATGTACATCTGTCCGAAAACAAACTTCACATTGAGATTGTATTCTCCAAACACCCTTTAAAACACATTTGTGAAGCCCTGATGTTCAATTCAAACCGAAAACATCAGAGCACAAGACCTACAAAAAGCGTGACTGTATTTGACATATCTCTATTTTCAGACATAAAAAAACTAAAACTTTTTTTTGTTCAAACGATCATTCATTTTTGATACCGTCACTGTTTTTTTCCCTTCCTTCATGTGATTCAGGATTACGTATTGTGACATAATGAGGTCTTTGATGACAGTAGCAGACGTTTAACAAAGCAAAAAGCATGTAGTGATGGAAATACACATTTTGTCTTTGTGCTTTGAAAGATTCCCCTATCATGTCTCTCAAGCCGTCCTCTTGCTGTAACCATCCACCTGTTCTCTGTTCTTTATAACACTGACAACAGCAATGGGCTTTTTTCGCAAGATCTGGAGTGGACTCCGGTGTAATACTCATGTCAACGTGTTAGTCAGCTTTAGATTCCCTCTCTGGCTTCCTCTTTATTCACACCGATCTAAAACCTACGTTCCTTTTGTGTAGACGGGATGAATCTTTGGTTGTTGTGTTCAGGCAGTCCGAGTCAGCCAAAATCTCTATGAATGCCAAATCAGGGTTCCACCTCCATGTGATGAGGTCACCTTCGGAGGCCAACCAAGACCAAAAGTAAAGTAAGCCAGAGCTGCCATATATGCACTGCAGCGGGAGAAGCCAGGGATCTTATATCTGAGGAAATAAAGACAGGAACAAATGCAGTTACTGATGTGAACCATTATCCATTTCTCAGTTCTGTGTAAATAATTCAGAGATTAACTATTCTTCTGTCTTCTGGAAGTTTAATGAGGTTTGTCTACGGTCTGTATCTCTGGAGAATCCTTTTTTGCAACGTGCTACGCTTTAATTCAAAACAGAGCGAAAAAATGAATTGTAAACATTTGCTGTGAGTCATGAAAAGCGTTGTTCAAGCTGCTGCATTATCTTGTGGATAAGAACAAATGTAAAATAAAGCATAGATAATACACAGTTCATGTCAGGTTAGCTTTGATCTTACACAGAAGTTTCTTACCCTGCTGTGTGTTCTTCGTGATTAATTTATTTAGACTAAACAGGTATTCAGCAAATTCAGTGTTTATTTTGGAAATATATAAGTACTTTGATTAAACAGGAATGCTGAATGAATTGATCATAAGTAGCAGTGAAGACATTTATCATGTTGTAAAAGATTTAGAATAAAACTGTTATTTTCAACTGCCAATTTACCAAATAACCTCAAAGAGTTCCTGAAGGATCATGTGATATTGACGCCTGGAGTAATGACCGCTGAAAATCCAGCTTTTACATTTTAAGACATTAATAGAGAAAACTGTTATTTTAAATTGTAATAATTTCACCGTTTTGATCAAATAAATGCAGACTTGTCGAGCATAAGAGACCAATCCAACTGATCCCATTTTTTTAACTATAGTGTAGCTATTTTCTTCACAGCCTGATAAATATTAATACATGACATTTATTAATTTAATCCATAGGTCTATTAATAACAATTATAGTTTTGTTTCTATTTCATTGCAATAAACGTAAAATCCATTGCTTAAATAATTGCTTTGTTCAATATACTCACTACTACTGGGTGGGGGGTCTCGACACTCTCCTTCCTCTATGGTCACATCGTCTATAGCAATATCCCCTTCAATGCCAGCACCACGTATACCCTCCAAAACCATCTACATGAATGGACGGGAAAATAAAGTCAAAAACAGTTTCACTCCATAGTGGCTTTTCATTCATTTCGTTCTGAACGCTTACATATTGATATAATAAGTATAGAAAGAGAAAGAGGCACCTGAAAAGAGGATGTGGGATTGATGTCAGCTCTGGCTTGCCTCCAACGGTCTCCTTGGTTCCCACTCAGGGTCCACACAGATGTATCCTGACCCGTCTGGCTCTTCTGCCTCAAATACACATTTAATGTTCCTGGAAAAAGGCAGATGCACTCAGTGTCAGTAGAAGTCCTTGTGCGCAATATGGCCAGTTAACTACATCATGTCTTTTGAACCTTTCCTCGGTGTAACATAGCAACTGCAAGGTTCAGTGACCTCAAAGAGACCTAATCTCATCTTCATCTCCAGCAAAAATCAATCATAAGACTGTTCACAACACAATCACTGCTGTTGTTATAAATATGGCATGCAATTGCTACGCTCTAATTTTACGCTGATGAAAGGAAAAGTAGGAATAAAATTTGTATTACTCTCTCAGATGTTTGGGATTCGGCCAAATGGTATGTTCATTTCCTTGCAAATGAGGAGACAATGAGACGAGTGCTACAGAGATGTGATGCTATTAATGCTAAAATAAGCTTTCTGGAGAAAAAACCCTTTAACCAAAGTGGAACATTAAAACAACACACAAAAAAGCCTTGTTGGTACTTTGTTCTTCTTTAACGATGCAATTTCCCCCCTCATTAAAACGTTTTACATGTCAAGAAATGAATAGTACTTTTAAAAATGAGATGTGGACTCTAGGCATTTCTGTACTCGAATAACTTTGAGTATTCATGAACAGCTAAATGGCTGACTGTAAATACTGCATTTATAGGATGTCATCTGTAACTGATAACATTTGCATGATGCTGCATCCACACCACTAGGTGTCATGTAAGTCAAAGACGACTGGAATACAGGCTACAGCAACATACACAAAAATTGATTTTAGTGCACCTTTAAAAACACTTGGGTGGGTTTTTATATCAAAACAGCCATCTAACCATGTTGTCTCGGTTCTTTGCTGTGCAGACAGACAGAAAATCTTGTTGGGCACATGGATTTTTAACCCTAGATGTCCGATGAGGCTACGTGTCAAAAGCCAGGAAGAGAACACCCTGGTGAGTTGGAATTAGCCCCACGCTTTCTATTCTAAAAGCACACAGCTTTGTGAAGCAGAAAATTGCAGTTACAAGCGTGTCTGAGGGGCTGTGGAGGTCATCACTACCTCAGAAGTGCAACTGCATGTCCAGCTCAACTGCAACAGCATAAAGCGAGCATGAAAAAAGGAACTTTAGAAATGTATCCATAGAGCACAAATTGAGTTATTGGTCTAAATCATTTACAGCACTTACAGACCACTAGAAACCTTTGATAGCAAGGTTTTCCATCCCAGAAAAGGCCAAAGTATACACTGCAATTTTCTGACTAGCATGTTAATGCATAAATATGGCAATTTCTGCCTCAAAGTAAAAAATAAAAATTAAATTTAAAACAAGAAAAAAGTTTAATTGTGACATATAAAGCCTGTTTCCATCTAATAATGTAAAATAGAACACATCGCAGGGGTGTTTCTCAATATCCCTCCTCGTTTCCTCACGCCTCCGTCCTCCATCCTGTGACCCGGAAACCGATCGAGCTCAGCCATCTTAAAGGACATCTCAATTATCGAATTGCACCGGGAGGAGGTGAGGAACGAGGAGTGAGGAGGCTTCCAGAGGAGCAATGAGCGAGGATGCACTCTTTTTTGTCAAAAAACCTGACGCACGTGTAAATTCTACTCCCCCTTCTCATCTGTTGTAACAATTTTAATTTATATTTTATTTAGCAATTTAAATAAACCATTCATGTCCTATATTTCAACAGGGCATCTTGCTTTATTAATATTTATTTTGGATGTCTCAAAAAATTAACTTTAACAACATAAGGGCAGATCCATTTTGCACAGCTGATGACACTTTGAAGTGACGCTAAAGGAAGCGAGGCTATATCATTTCACTTGATTCAATTCCTCCGTCCTCGTGTCTTTTCTGTGCGTCATTCCCTCACATCCTGAAGGGGTGGAACTAAGACACGAGGAAAGGAAATGAGGATGCACAAATAAGAATTGAGAAGCACTCCAGATGTACATAGGTGGAGCTGGGGAAGGTGGAGGGTTTCAGATGAACTGCTCTAGTGAATGCTAACCAGCCATTTAAATGTAGAATAGCAATTTCATTGGCTGCGTATACAACATGAACCTATCAGCTTGTGCCAAGCAGTTTAGTGCTGTGAATATGATCAATTTACATTAACGAGCCATCAACTTGCGCCATCTAGAGTTTCTTGACAGAACTTGGCATTTAGACATATCTTTTTTCATCCTGAAATCTAGAAAGTGAGAATGTTCTTGTATCTGCCCGACACTGGCTGTGTTGCTGACTGACCAGGTCATCAAGCTCTCATTTGATAAGTAGAGCTGTGATGTCAAACAGACTGTAGTTGTAGAGGTTACAGCTGGCTGCACACCAACACTAATTAGAAGGCACTATTAAAACAAATCATTTGCATTCATTCTCCACAGTTGACCACATCAGGACTCTTTATGATGTACTTTGCTAACAGTAACCTACCTATATGCTTTCCCATACATGTGGTAGTAGAAGCTGAAGCAGTATGTTGGGTTGGTGGCCACATTCCCATAGGGGTTTTTTGGGGGAATGTTGAAGGATGGAGTCAACAGTCGTGCTTTGTCTCCCTCCAGACGTGGTCGTGAGGTCTCAATGTACATGTAGAAACCTGTACAAAGCGCACAAATACAAATGCACTGATCAGGGTAGCTCTCACATTACTGCTCAAAATGTTGGTTGGGGGTTGGTAAGAATTGTAATGTTTTTGAAAGTATCTCATGCTCTCCAAGGCTGCATTTATGTAAAAATATTTTTAGTAAAATTAGCTGCATTTATGTAAAAACTATTTAGTAAAAAGAGGAATATTGTGGAATATCATTACAATTTTTAAATAACAGTTTTATATTTTAAAATATTCTAAAATTTAAATTATTCCTGTAATGGAAAAGCACTTTTGATCTATTTAATGCTTCCTTGCTAAAAAAAAAAAAAAAAAGAAAATAAAAAAAAGGCATCCCTGTTGAAAAAACAGCATATGCTGGTTAGGTATGTTTTGAAGCATGGAGCTGGTATGAGCTGGTTTAAGCTTATCATGTGCAAGCTGGTCCTATGCAACTAGGTTCTACTCAGGACCAGCTTAAACCAGCTCAAGACCAGCTAAGGATAAATAATCAATAGGATCTCAGTGACTTTATAGCACAGGACAAATGATTTTTCAATTCACATTTCTCATAGCCTTTTAAAAGACAGATTTAGTTCTTTTCATGTCAGGTCACAGTGACTTACTGTGCTATTGACCAGAGTATTCATGCCCTGGAACATCCATTTATTGAAATATTAACAAAGTACTACATGAATAAGTCCTAAAACCCAGAAACAAGCTTTAAAAAAGGCACTTGCTATCAAGTAGCTGAATGGGACAACAGAGATTGTCAGGGACATTAAACATGACGCCAAAAAAGCAAACTCATATACACAGTATTTCATGTTTCCGCCTCGTTATGGTTATACTTTTTTAAAATGTATTTATTTATTTACTTTCTAATTTGTAGATTTAAAGAGTTGTCAGAAGTTTATATTTAAGTCATGCTACTGTTGTCAAGGTCTTTTATAGCCTAAAGTTAGCTTTTTACTTCTAGCGATCGTATATAGGCGTAAAAATGCCAAAATGTATAAAAAATGTATGTTTGTGAAGATTGTCTTGATAAACAAAACATGTAAGAATCACAAACATTGTTGATCATTTTACAATAATCCAAAAGCAAAAAATCCTACTGGCTTTTTGTTGTGTGATGCTAACTTCTGGGAAAGCTTACAAAAATGACGTCATCCCTGAAGCACTCTCTTTAGAAAACCCACATCAATATATAGATTGAATGAGCACCATACCATTTTTTTTCTCCTGAACTTATGACTTGCATTTTCAAGTTTCCACTACTTTACCAAAGTACTAGACAACCTGATTGCATTAGTGATGTGTTGACCCAAAGAAACTATCCAGTTGCACACCGGCGCTATCATGAACCGATGTCAAGTTTAATGACTGACACCATTTCTCTGAAAGTGCAGCTAATGGAACCCACTGTGCATCTTCCCCTAAACTGCGTCCAATCAAAAGACAGCCCATGCACTCCTTTAGCAACATGAGAAATTGAAAGTGCCTTTGGACGCTAATGCTATTAGCCCCTCTCTACAAGTCACAAGCCTTCACTTTGCTGACGATATATCCTTTTACTCAACATCCACCTACATTGATGAATGACAATTCAATTAATTTAATTATTTGTGAATATTTTAATTATGTGATCCACAACAGTGGTGTAGTCCTCAATCTACATATTTAAATGTAACTTACAGATTTGATTTAATATCGAGTGGCACATGTGCCGTATACCTTGTTTAGAGCCGGTGCGGTCGCTGCTGGGCCCAGTGTTGGGTGTATATTTAGTGTCCCTTGTGGCAGCACTATGCCTTGTCCAATCAAACTCTTCGGTTTTATCTTGGATGAACATACAAGCGGTGTCCTCTTCAAAGCCGCAGTGAAACTTACCTATGAATGGTTCAGCAGAGAAACAGTACAATGAAGAGCATGCAAAAGAGCATCTAACAAAGCTATACTGTATATGCATTTGTTTTTGGATGTTTAGTCCGATACTTGAAACATACAACATCACTGTTTGGAGAGCATCTAAAATAATTAGAATTCTTCTAAAGTGAACCTTTCTTGATGTTATATTCAAATGTTTAAATCATTTACTGTGGGTTTGTACAAAAGGTCTGGCCATTAAAATCCACACAGATTAAATGGACTGAAATGAAATGTTCAAATTTGATGCATCATTTAACCACGTTAAATTAAAAAATGTTTGTGCTTACTTATTATAAAACACAATCATAGGATAGGAGTTGAAAGCATTTGTATTTGCTTTTAAATATCTATAATTTGTACAATTTATTCAGACATACACTATTGATCAATAGTTTGAGGCCTGTACATTTTTAAATTAATAATTCCTTTATTATATAATAATCAACAATAAAGACATTTAGAATGTTACAAAATATTTACTTTTGTACAAAATGCTATACTTTTGCTATTTCTATTCATCAAATAATAAAAAAAGCCTTATCATGGTTTCCACAAAAATATTAAGCAGCACAACATGATAATGATAATTATAAGAAATATTATTTGTGCACCAAATCGGGATATTAAAATGATTTCTGAAAGAACCATCTGCCTTCATGTCATCACAAGAAATAAATGACGTTTTAAAATATATTAAAATAGAAAATATTTTAAATTGTACAAATATTTCTGTTTTTGATCTACTAAACACAGCCTCAGTGAAATAATTCTTTCAAAAATGTAAAACATCTTACGGACCCACGACTTTTGACCATTGGTGTACGTAACGTTTGCTAGAATCATACATATAAATGTTAATGATTCTGATTCCATGTTCAATATTTACTGATGCTTAACACCAAAACTCAAAGGCTATATTTCTTCAATTGCTTACTGCTCTTTTTTACCAATCAATAAAAATAAATAAATACATATTTAGACAGTATGTAAAAATACTCACTCCAATGAGGAGTCACCGGTGCTGTAAAACAGAAAAGAGAAGATGTTATGTATGCGAAACCCAACCTGACTGTGAAAGGCTAGTACATAGTTGATTAATAAACCATTAAAAGAACAGCAGGGACTCGGAGAAGGGAGAATGGCGCTTGCCCTTGGAGAGAAGTGTTTAGAAAGTGCTTTGGGCATCATTACCATGTATCACACAGTTAGAGAGGGGAAAGGAAATAGCGTGTCAGAGCAGGAGGGGGTGTTTGTGTGGGGAGAGGTCGCTATGGGGCTGTGCAATGCTCAGGTGAACCATAAAGACCTGTATCTCTCTTCATTCCATTCACAAGCAGCCTATCTGAGCGCGGCAGAAAACCGTGTGCTTCCAGGAAGCCTCGATGAGGGCTAAGGTGCATTGTGGAAGAAAGGTTTTAGAGGGCATGTGTGGAAAAGATAGTGAGACTGAAACCGATCCCTATTTCAACCAACTTAGCTCAGTGCCTTAATAGAATACAAAAAACTCTGCGCAATCCTGTTTAAGTCGGAAAACGTGTTTGGATCCTCCAAGAGCAGTGATTACGCTAAGCTGTGAATTTCTATGCAGGAAAAAAAAAATCAATGGTCATCCTCTCAGAAGATGTTTGAAAACATAATATCTCTAACTTCGGCAGAAGAATTTTAAGAAATACATCAATATGTGTCTCTCAAATTGACTTTCCAGCAGTAAAACGAGTACGGTGCGACAGTCGCCTTCTGGGACGGAAAAGTGGCATCGGTTCTGGCTTTGATCAGGCTCCTATAATGAGAAAGATTAGCATGACAGCGTTCAAACACAGCAGATGTTCATAAGGGGTTGTCAGTGTAAATGTCTGCTTTGTGAACTGCAGGGGGAACAGCTCCACACGATATTGATGATACAAATGAAAAAGTAAAAAGTTGACAGGAGGGGAAATGAATTAGCAAATGTCTGTTTACATACACAGAATTTACAAATGAATGAATGAGTGAATGATGGGAAGTGTCATGGGAATCGCAGCCTTAAGGGGAACAGAGGATCTTGTCAAGGAAGACAAAATGTTAGTGAGTCATTCCTTGAAACAGATGTCTTTTCTGTTTTGGAGGTGATTTTTCAAGCATCTCGAGCTCAATTTATAAAAATGCATTTGGTTTGGACATTAAGAGAAAGAGGGATGAAACGGGTGGAACATGTCAAACCAATATGGCTGCTGCTCTCCCTGTTATCAAGGTGATTTCCTTGACTCATTACCATTCAAGAGTCAATAATGTGAATTACTAGTAAAAATAAATACATTTATTTAATATAAATGAACATCAAAATAACATGAAATTAAATTAATCAAGTTAATGTTTACTTTTTTAGACAAATATGTAGTGTGACAGGACACATTCACAGACCCAGATGAATTATCTTGTTTTTAATTCAATTACTGTGATTTTTACTTGTACAAGAAATTGATCTAATGTGAATGGGAAAGCCAATATACACTTTATCATGGAAAATAATACATTTTAAAAATATATTAAATGTGGCTGGCTATATTAATAAACTTGCTAAAATGCTTCTAAAACACTTATGAAAGTACACTGATTATAGAGTAAATAATAATTATTACAATGCTGGATTATATACCTAAAAATGAACAGGATTTAACAGGAACAGCAGATGACTGTTAATTAAAATAAAATATGGCACAATCAATATGTCTCACTTACATGTAAACTCAAATCACATTTAATGTTAACTGTTCAAGACTAGCTGTTTTTTTCTCATTGTGAAATCATAATTTAGAAGCTAATTATTCCATAAAGGTTACAGTTCCCTTGTAAACCACCCAGCTGTTTCTAAATGGGGTAAGAAGGAGAGGCTTGCTTTGGTTAAACCAAACAGATGTTGCATATTTGGAAACACGTGCCGCATTAACACACTCTCTAAATTGATGGGCTCCATGTTCTTTCTCTCTCCCTGTATCCCCTTAAAAGTGCAATTAGAGCTATTGGAGCAGGAGGCAAAAGCAAAACGTCAGCATCATTAAACACACAAGCAATTATATCTCCCACTCGGAGAGGATTCACTGCTGTCCTACTCAGAGGCAAGCTTTAAGGTAAAGTCCAACCATATTCACGCCTTTCATTTGAGCCAGATAAAAACATAAATGTGCAGAGCTGAGTAATGCAATTCAGGCTAGATACTGTACAAGCCATGTTGTCTTATCATAGAGTCTGGGTTTTGCAATACTCATACAAAACCTGAAGGCATCTTAGAAACAATATGTTGAGTCCAAGTAATCTCACACATTATCAAAGGCCTATAAAAATGAATGAGTAGAATCATACATGCCTCCTCATCAGCATACTTCATATTCATCCATTTTGCTATAATGTTTGCATTGATTTACATTAGCATTTAAATGACCTGCAGTTGGTCATTGTTATTAATATTATCAGCAGTAAACAACTAAACAAACCGAATACTATAGTGAAGTCATGGTGAGGTGTACTAACTATTTGACAATACAATTATAATAGCGTGTTAGCACTGTCCTCTCAGCCTGTTTGTGTTCTCTGAAAGGCTCATAAATAGCAGCCAGTTGGTGGCTTTCCAAAGCAATCTACAGGCAGCAGCAAGTTTGTGTGTTGAATAACTGCTTTATAGAATGATACCAAATGACACAGCCCATCAATTCTTCTTGGTGGCTTGTTAATTTGTCTGGCACTGTCCGTGAACGAATTTGAACCACAGCCATTCAAAGTCTTAACAAAAACTATGCAACCTTTGTTACAGGTTGCGATGGCTTGCCTTTCCAATAAAAATAACAAAGTACAGGAGGAAAAAACAACCCAACTCACTGAAATGTCATGAAAATGGCTGATTCTGTCTCATTCTTGTGAATACATTCTCTACATTCACTAAAAATGTCAAATAAACACATATATGGACCAAAAAGATTTGATGTCATTCCAAATCTATATGATTCCTATGATATTTTGAACCTTTTTTGTCCATACAATAAGTCAACAATGCTGGATGCTGCTGACTGAAAAAACACTGGCATACTTCCAAATATATATATATGTGTGTATGTGTTTCATTGAAGAAAGTATGTTTTGGAGTGACATGTGGGTGAAAAAATGACAGATTTGTCATATTTTGGGTATCCCTTTAACATTAAAAATTCATTGGTGTTGCACATGAACTGAAAAAATGTATACACTGAATGCAATGCAAGTCACTTTGAATCTGCCAACTACATAAATGTAAAAGTAATGTTTTGCAGCTGGGATTGTGAAAATATTTATCAATATTAAATGAGAGTGGAGCTTAATTTGAATCATCAAACTTAAACCGGTGATACTTTTCTTCCTCATGTCATTTAAAAAGACAATTCAAAATAATGTCAAATTATTCAAAATAATGTTCACTTTTATCTTGTGGCAAATAAATAGTATGGCATTCACATTAAAGCAGATAAATCTGTTTTAATTTAAATAGATTTTTTTCATTCATTTTAAAAGATAATTAAAAATAAATGCAATTTATACAATGGATGGGAATACAAAAAGACAAAATTAATTCTTTATCATTTATTATTTAAAACTGAATAATAAATCAATATGACTTAATATAATTTGACTTGCTTAGAACAAAAGTCATACAGGTTCGCAATGACATGAGGGTAAGTTTTGACAGATTCTAAACATTTCATGATAAAAATTCAGCGCTGTTGCACATGAACTGAAAGACAATGTATATCTAGAATGCAATGTAAGACACTTTGGATTAAACCGTCTGCCAAAAGCAAACATAGATGTGCAGTTTTAACAAACCAACAGAAGGAATTCTCACAGAGAGCTTCTCCAACCATTTACACATGGCTTAAATGCCAATGTATTGTTGTGAAAGCTGGGATATGGATTGTGACTGGTGTGATTGTGCTATCACCTTCTCCAGGCTATTTGAGCCAATTAAAATGCATCATGTCACAGTGGCAAAAGCTGGACTCTTTGATGGAAGTGCTCCTGGTGTGAAAGCCATCCCATCAATACAGATGGTCTTTTCCCATGAGCCCTGTGGCAAAATGACTTCAGGGAAACGGAATAGCAGAGAGGGAGATGTTATGAAATGAGACATTTTCAATTTTTTAGCACTGGTATTTCCATTACCTGACACAAAGACCGTGTCGAGCCATAGGGCTTCATATCACATGGGTAAGCTGCTGAATAAACTATGAGCAGAATAAATGAAATAATGACCGGATGGAAGAATTTTTTTTTCTCTGCTTTTGAAATTGCATCTGGTCTGCACAGGTCTTCTGTGGTCTTTTTTTGCGAATCCCTAGTTTCATAAGCCATTCAAAGGGTGAAGGGCATTCGCTCGCAGCCTAGTGCTCTTTAAAATAGTTTTGGAGGGAGACTAGCACATCACACTTTTCCACAATATTTCATGTCTGCTACCCATAAACAAAGGCTTAAAATTAAGATTAGAGCCTTTAAAGAGCATCAAATATCACACTGGGGTTGTGCAACTTTGATAACAGAACACTGTGCACAGTTAAGGAATGTGCCGAGTGCATCCAGCCATTGGTGAGGTCACATTACGATTGGTTGTCCAGTAAAGAAGGGAAGAGGTTCAGGCACCACAGACGTAGGGTTTAGGATTGGATATACGTTACCTGTTTCTCGACTGGCCTCTTTAAGAAGCACAAAGCAAAACAATAAGATCAATCTATACCTTTGGTAGATAACATTAATACAACAGTTACTATTAAAATGCATGTCAACAGATGAGCATTATGTGCATTTTTCATGTACACAGCCAGCAGAGGTCTCTATTACATTAAAAAAATTATAATAATTAAAATGGCCTCTGCTGGTTATTTGTTAGATTAGCAGATTTGTGATTCTTAGATTATTATTAATATTATGTATTTGCATGAAACATTCAGTGGGGTCCAAAAGTCTGTGAGCAATGGTCAAAATGTAGCATTTATTCTAACTGAATAATAATAAACATGAGTAATCAAATTAAACTAAGTGAATAATAATTTAAGAGAATAGTGTACAAAACCCCGCAATCATTCAACCACAAGAGATGCAACCATTTCACTTTATGGCTGATAATGTATCCAACAAATGGTTTAATTAAGATTCTGTATAGTTTTGTATAATTAAAAAAATATTTTTACAAAATAAGAATTCATATCATAATGCACAGTAAGAAAAAGGGGGTTTCATTTTGAAATTTGCAAAAGAGATTTGGAAGATTAACTATTATTAATGATTTTCTGTGTTTAAAAAATGAACTTAAAGCGAGTGTTAGATTACTGCAAAGGAACTCTAATTAAAATGATAAAAAATAGGGCAAAAACATGCACAAACACTGAATATTGACGAATAAATTAAAATTCTAATGCTGCTAGCTAATATACAGATACATTGTGAAACCCTATTTTTGACACCACTGTACTTGGATAATCTCTCTCTCTCTCTCTCTCTCTCTCTCTCTCTCTCTCTCTCTCTCTCTCTCTCTCTCTCACTCTCTTTTTAACAAAATACTGAGAACACTAAAAACAAACATGATCCTTTCCTAACCAAAGACTCTTTTTCTTACCACTGTAGCGAATGATCCTTTCCGTTGAATCCCCCTCCCCGAATCGTGTAATGGGTGTGAGGCGGACCTGGTAGGCCTCGGGTTTAATAAGTTCAGTAAGGTTGTAGGTAAGAAGTTCTCCTTTCTGCATGTTGTCTTCTATCGGGATTTCCTGCTCCCACCATCTCTGATGCCCCGTCTGAGGAAAAGAGCATAATTACATGTTCTTTATTTCAACACCTTATGATTAAGCATCAAGCCAGCACACACGTAAGTAATGATCCCCCAGAAGATACTTTTAATAACACAGAGTCTCAAGAGAATAAAACACATACATCGTGATAGGATGTCTCAGTCTGTACTATTAATTAAAAACATAATTTCAACATACTAATATTATAATACAACACATACTGAGCATAATATTGAAAAGAGCTGACCACATCTATTTCTGTGGCCATTTTAATATGTCTCACAGAGCAGTTATGATATAAAGTCTATTCCTTTCTTAGTACTTTTCTCTCTCTGTATATTTTTAAGTTAAGAACTGTCTTCTTTACTTCACATTAAACTTTTCTGATTACAATGGCACCGGCCAATGGCTTTAATCAAAATGCACAGGCGCTTCCTGAAATGGCCCCACTTGTCTAAACAAACTCCTACACACAGCAGAGGTGACATTTTCAAACAATGATGCTCTTCACTGAGGAAAGAAAGCACATGTGGTGACAATCGCAAAAAGCTCCAGAATGGGCAAACTAAACATTATTGCATTTGTAGTGAAATATGTGAGCTGGCTAATTGATTTTGACAAGGCATTTTAGCTCCCTGACCCTCTCAATTAACTTTTAACAGTAAGCTGAATTAGTGCGATATTAGAAGTCAATTCATTCCTTCAGCTTGGGCTTGAAGGAAAGCATAAATGGATTTCAGCTGACGCCTCTTGTCATTATTGTGGTGGTAGAGGACATATCTAATTAAAATCCAGCACCTATGAAATCTTCCCGGATCTCCTGGAGTCAACTGCCGGGCAGTAAACAAACCCAAATTAATGTTCTAATCACTAACAGAGAATCTGAAAGTTGTGAAAGTGTTTGTGAATACCCTGGGCTTTCATTTGTCTAGTCTAGCAACTCAAAGACCGCATACATCTTTCATTACAAATATTTAGGATTAAAAGTTTTCATTTCCAGCGAGGGTAAACACAAAATAACACAATAAGATGTGTTATTATCTTATTGTTTTTTGCACATCTTATTGTTTTTTGCACATCTTATTGTTTTGCACATCTTATTGTTTTGTACTTTTAATTTCATTGCACATTTTACTCTTATTTCTCTTTTTTTACCATATATATGCTCTTGTGTTGTGTTACTTTATATAATTTGTATTTTTATTATTTTGCACTGTCCACTGAGCGGACCTGATTTGATTACATTTCACTTCTGATTATACCCTGTATAATTTATTATGTGACAAATAAAGAAACTTTGACCTTGAAAAGTTGTGAGCGTCAAGTCAACATGAAAATATGTTTAAAATCCATAATCTTACATACACTACCATATGTTTTAAAGAAATAAATACTTTTATTGAGCGGGTGCATTAAACTGACTAAACTTTAATTAACATTTTTGTAACAATTCATTTGAACTTCAAAGAATCCTGAAAAAAATGTATCCTCAAAAATGTGAACGGTTTCCTCAAAAAATATTAATCAGAACAACTGTTAGCATTAAGCATAATTAGCATTAAGAATATTTTTTTCTTGAGAGACTATTTAGCATTTCTGAAGGATGTGACACTGAAGACTGGAGTAATGGATGCTGAAAATTCAGCCTTGACATTACACGAATAAGCTGCATTTTAAAACATTTAAATAGAATAGAGTTATTTAAAACTGCAATACTGTTTCACAATATTACCGTATTTACTGTATCGAATAAATGCAGCCTTAGTGAGCACAAGAGATTCCACAGTAATAAAATAAATATACAATAGAAAAGGAGTTAGTGAAAGGAAAAAGTATTATTTTATGCACATTTTATTTATTTATTTTAATAACCTTAGCACATTAAGCAAAGTATTTAAAAATCAATTAGATGTTATATAGGCTTTAATGCAACACCAAATGGATTTGCAATCTGTTTTAAAATGGCTGTTTGTCCAAGCAATGAAAGATGGATCATTATAGCATTCCCATAGTCTATTACTATGGGCCGGTCATTATTTTCCTGGATTGTTGAGATCTTTTGGCCATCGTATGCACAGTTGGTCAAATTAATTTCGACCATTTGCTAACTTGATCTTTTGCCACAACTATTAGGCAGGCTGTGGATACACAATGATGGAAGGACACTGTTATGTGGTGGCTGTTGATCTTGGCCTCATGACTTCGCTGACTGACAGCCGTACACAGACTCCCGGCAGTCACCGCGGGTCTCACAGGATTCAAAGACAAGATGATTGGTTAAATCAGTGGGGCGAGAGAGAGGAGGGTGGCAGCAATAGCCCTGAGAAGTTGCCAGTGTTCCCATCAGGGTCTCTCTCTCTCCTGGTAACGAGATTTCCATCGCCAAATCCAATTACTGTTTATTGCTTCTGTGAGATTTCTAATTCCATGCCTGCAGATCTTGTAGAGGGGAAAAGCATCGGTGCGGGCACATATAAGAAAAGATAGACCGTTCTTTCCCCAAAGCACCTTACTCCTGCAATGCATCATACAACAACAGCTTATTTCAAAGTCTCTCCTCTTTGAAAAGAGAGAGAAAAAAATCAATACATTCATAAGTGGTATCATCACAGACGGCTTTCAGCAGCATTTGATCTTATCTATGTAAAGCTGCTAAACCTAAACTCAATTAAACCCTACTGAAGAGAATCACAGATCATTTCTGCATGCCAAAAAATGACTCAACCTTATCCCAACAAAGCAAGCAAAACCAAACGTCAAGTTTTTTACCCTAGTGAGGAACACTTGACCTGGAGCATCCTTCAACACCATATTTGGGTGCGATTTCATTAAAGAACTGAAACGCATCTTATTTTTCATGTGGTTCAGTGTGCACAGCTCCAGGGACCTTCTGTTTCTTCCAACACAGCACTCAAATCTTAACACATCCTTGAGCAAGACACTCTAAACCTTGTTGTGGATGTGAGGGGCCAATATTGAAGCATACAGCCCTCACACTGAAGGAGAGCGTGAAGAGCACAGGGGCGGAGAGAGCACAGACAGGCTGACAAAACAACCTTGAAGAACCAACCAGCTCTGACAAAATGCTTCAACTTTGGTGCCATTGATATAATACCCAACTTAAATCTGTGAAATTTTAAAATAATCTATTGTGATCCAAGAATGTGACCTTGGCTGACTGTATACATGAGAAAAATGATCCTTCTCGCTGAAGAAAGTCAATTCTTGTGTCCATGTGCAAATAACTGAAATTAACTTTTTAAGTGTTCGATGGCATGATTAAAGGAATAGTTCACTAAAATGTTTTACTTTGTATTTTCTTTCATTATATGCTCATTCTCAAATTGTTCCAAACCTGTATGATTTTCTGACTTCTGTAGGACTCAAAAAGGAAATGTTGGGCAGAATGTTCAAGCTGCACTTTTTCCATTTAACAAATGTGAATAGTGATGAAGGGGCCCAAAAAGGTTAACTTATACACAACAATTTGGGTTTGAGGTTAATGAGATTTCTTTTCCGGAAATAAATTAATAGTTTTATTCAGTGAGCATGCATTACATTATCAAAAGTCACATCAAAAGGCATTTATAATAATTCAAAAAAAACGTTGAACTGTCTCTGAATGTCATGTTCACTGAGGAGCAGATGACTTGTTTGCCACTATAAGGATGGCGATGTAAGAATGTCGAGGACGGCATTCGCGCCATCAGTCAATGAATTGGCGTAATTCTAAAATGGCTTCAGACAATCGGCACACCCAGAGGGCGTTCCCAATGCGTCATAGCCACGCAGCGACTCGTTCCCTACTCAGAGAACATGGGTTACGCAAGTAACCAGAGACGTTTTACTGTTTTTTAATTAAAAAATAAATGCAGTGGTGAATATAAGACTTATTTCAAAAATAACAATTTTAACAAGCCCACATGTTTGAATTGCACTGTATTTGTACAGCTATGAAAAATAATTAAGAGACCACTTGAAAACTCTCAGTTTGGTATGACATGAGGGTGAGTAAATACTGACAGAATTTGTATTTTATCCCTTTAAACTCACACCTACAGTATTGGGAAAGCAGCACAGCATATGAAACTTCTCTTCTGGCCAGTAATCTATTCTGTGAGGATACACATCGTGACAGGGTTCATCACAACGATACTCTGAGACACATGTGGCAAAGCTGCCAACAGCAGAAGGAAAACACAGTCGCAAAGACTCAATCAGCAGAGGCTTGGCGCCAAAGGCTTTATCTGGAGTCACTCACGAGAGAAGCATTATTATATTTTTATAAAGTCATTTTCATCTTCTACTCATTAACACAGCTTAAGAATTCTGAACACAGTGCTCGAGTTTCCCTCCTGGTTTCTCTGTAAACCATCTTTGCTCTGAACTGCATATATTTTCCCCTTTCTGTAAATCTTGGGTCTGTTGCAGTTTCGCAACAAATTCTGATTACGAATCAAACCGAGCACAATTACGCCACTTGCACTTGAGCACACAGCATAATTTAAGGCATTTTTGGCTATTCTGGATTACATACAAACGTGACATTTCCCTTCCTCTGAACATGACCTTTATTCAAATACCATCATCAGAGAGAGGAATACAGGACTCTTCTTTTGGTCCCAGAAACAGAGAAACATTATACTGAAAAAAAAAACCCACACGCATCTGTGTTAACCTTTCAAGAAGAACTGCCCCAGTAATCCAGTGGTGAATACAGGAAAAACAAACCGCACTTACGATATAGGCACAGAAATTCATAGTCAGACTGAATGAGAATCTACATGATCAGCGCTCACCATCGCTGTTCTTATGAATAAAAGGAAAGGTCAAATAATCTCTCTAGTGGCACTGGAACTTGCTGGTTACACAAGGTGTGTGCAACACTCGCTAAATAACAGCTGTCTTTGGGATTCAAATATAACACAAAGTAAAAACATCCCAATTCACCTACTCTCAACGAAAGTACTTTTGTCTAATTTTTCTACCTTTTTTGTTCTGCATTGTATTATATGTTGCTGGTCGGAGGTAAAATGGCTCGTTGCTATGGCAACTGGGCTCACTTCTCATTCATGACATCGTTCAGCAAATCTTGTTGTATAAAGACGAGCAGAGAAAGAGTTGGGGATGAAGGGAGGATGGGGCGGTTGATACGAAGAGAACAAGACATTCTGCCCTTATGCAAATTATAACCTAAACACCTTTTTGTGCACTGAGATACATCAACTCCACATGGGAGAAAGGAAATGATATTTTGTGTAAATAAGAACCTCATTAGTATTTGATCGAAGATATCTAAGGAAAAAAAGGGCTGATTTGCAATTCAAAACATGGCAATTAAAGCAAATTATGATGATTTTGTTCTCAGTGCATACTTGGGGGCAACCTAAGGAAAGTTAATAAAGAACTCTTTGCAAGTGTTAATATACTAAGTGTATGAAATCAAATTATTTGGATAGCCAGCTTAATTATGAACAAGGTCAAAGGTGAAGATGTGCTGATCTCAAACAGAAGGTTTCCTGAATTAAACCAAAACTTTCCTCACAGCAGGTTCATCTGGACAAGTTTAAAAGGTGAAGCATTGCTGATCTATGAACATCTCAAAATTAGCCTTAATGCATATTTAAGTACTTTCACCCTGCAGCACTAAAACCTTTGCTTATATCTATGCATGAGTTACGTGCACGGCAAATGCTAAACATAGAAACGTCATCTATTCTATATCTCCATTGGGAAACATGCTATGGCACGCTAAAGCATTGCCAACTCTTTTTATTGTGAGCTATGAGCAACACAGTATGACTAAATATAGACTAACCCATCAATAAATGCAGTCAAATGATGCAAACTGGCATTTCATTGATACTCCCCATGTGCATTTAAAGAAAATTTCACCCAAAAAGGAAGATTTGCTGAAAATGTACTCACCCTCAGGCATTCAAATCTGTTTCTTCATCTGACCAGATCTGGAAAATGTAGCATTACATCAGTTGCTCACTCATAAATCCTCTGCAGTGAATAAGAGCCGTCAGAATCAAAGTTAAAAAAGCTAATAAAAACGTCACAATAATCCACATGACACAGTCCATCTATTAATATTTTGTGAAGTAAAAATCTGAGTGCTTTTATGAAACAAATGCTTCATTAAGGCGTAAACTTTTGATGTTGTTTCGTGCCAAAATAAGTCCATCACATGTTTCCTCTCACATCAGAATCCACCAAAATATTTGCTAAGAACTATTTTCGCTTGTAAACATGCTTGATCTGTGCATATCTCTCATGATTCAGACAAGATGACTTTTTCACTGAAGAAAGCAATATTATGGATAGGGGATTAATGTTTTATGGAAGCCCGTTTCCGCCACGGAGCAAAAAAGAAAAAAAGGTAATTGCGACTTTATATCTCACAATTCTGAGATATAGATCAGAACTGCGAGATACAAACTATATAAAACAGAATTGCGAGATTGCATGATATTAACTCACAATTGTATGTTATAAAATCAGAATTGCAAGACAACTTGCAATTCTGAGAAGAAAAGTCAGCATAGCGAGTTTGTAAAGGTCGGCAATTACCTTTATTTATTTTTATTCAGTGACGGAAACAGGCTGAATGAACCTTTTAAAGGTGAATTTGTTTCTAACAAAGATGCAGCTTTTTGCTTCACAAGATGTTAATTGATGGATTGGATTCATGTGGTTTACTTGTGGATTATTGTGATGTTTTTATCAGTTGTTTGGACGGCACCCATTCACTGAAGAGGATCCATTGTTGAGAAAGTGTAATGCTACATTTCTCCAAATCTATTACGATTATGAAACAAACTCAGCCTGAGGGTGAATAAATATTCAGCAAATTTTCATTGTTGGGTGAACTAAGTCTTTAAATGTCAGTTTGTGTCCACTGAATTCCTGATGCAGTTTAGAACAATAATACAACAAATCCTCTGTTGACATTTGCTTCAGTTTCTTTCTTTTTAAAAGCATAGAGTGATAAATGGTCGTTTACTTGAGTTCTAACTCAAAACAAGAGTGTGAGATTGGAAGCTGCAATAACAAACTATATGCACATACACGCATACCTGCGCAGGCAAAATATGAATCGCTTTCATCAGTGTAACCGCTCCAGCGTGCCCCCGGTAATAAGACTTCACACAAGACTTATTTTGTCATAATGCACACTAATAGCAATGAGCTTCATTTGTAAATAAGGTTTTTTGCTAACGTTAGCCCACGCATAGGCCCAAGGACATTGTACCTTTAGATGCTTCATCCAGTGTAATGTAAATTGCATATTTCCAGAGACCGGCCACGTGTCGATGTCGTGCAAGTCTTTGAATTAGCCCGCAGGCCAGCTTGATGACTGTCGAGTGCTGTTTTCTACAGCACTGACACAAATCCTTTGCGGCAATGGAGAATAATATATTCTTGTTATGGTACCGTAAATATGAAACTGTATCCTAGCACACCGTCCCCCTGCACAAACAATTCATATTGTGAAAAGGTGGCTTATTGTCATTTATGTCACAGATTGAAAGAGAAACACGTCAGCAATGTGTGCATCTCAGTGTGAAAGTGCGTGCATGGGAGTGCATAAGTGTGTCCTTGAATCTGTACTGTGTGTGGGGGCATTGATGTTTTATCAGCATGCAAACTGTGTATGTGTGCATTTGTGTTGTGTATCAGTTGCGTTTTGCAAGGATGCCAAATATAACACATATAACCAAAATATAGCAAATACAAAATATGTGACTGAATAAAGCAGAATTTTTTTCATTTCTTGGAACACTGTCCAAACCTGAGCAAGGCTTCAGAAGGCAGCAATGTTTCTTTTGCCTTCCTTGAGATCCCAAAGTGTACATGTGAGCTGGGAATGGTGAGAAACAAGCGAAAAGTCACATAAAAGTTGCAACTGGCTGATTACTATGATAATGTCTTTCTATCATATCAAACAAACTGAAGAAAATGAATAAACAGATTACAAGTAAACAACTGAAAATACTGAAAATCTGACTTTTGTGACTTACAACATTCAAATGTTTGGAGGCAAAAAATATGTTATGTTTTTAAAAAGCCTAAGTCTATTACGCTCAACAAAGCTGCTTTAATTTGATAAATATACAGTAAACAATAATGTCAAATATTGTCAATCAGTCATTGTTGTATCATTCAATCTTCACTGTATTATCAATATTAAAAACCGTTGTGCTGATTGATATGTTTGTGGAAACTAGAGCTGGGTAAAAATATAGATTTTTGATATTAATAGATTCTCATTTTGACGAAACGCTATTGATTCTTGAATTTAAGGATAAATTAGTCTAGCCTGTTTTCAGTTAGCTAATGAACGGAACATTAAAGTGCACCTCCCATCCAATAAATCGCAATAAGCTTTTTTGCTGTTACTTTTGATATGAAACAAAGTTTCAGATTTCAAATTCGATCCCTTTTTTTTTTACATTATTCAAATAATAAATGCCATTTTGGTGCTGTTTAATTTTGGAGTGATAAATCGTTATAGCGCCTCAGTTCTAGAGAAGTGGCAGGGGAAAAATATGAATAAACTAGGGTGACCATACGTGCTTTGTTTTCCTGTTTTCATGCTTGCTGAAGGTAATGATCGAAAAGTAGTTTGACCAATAACATGCAGGCATTGTACATAATGGACCTATCATGGCATGTGTGAGAAGGTGGGATCTATGGTCAAAGCGATGCAATTATGCGTACATACTAGGTGTGTTCAACCTAAAAGCAGCGCAGCTCAGAACGATCAGTGTTTGACATCAAAGTACCTTGAGAACGTTTAGAAATAAGAAACCGTCTGTATGGTACTTTGATGTCATATACCGTTCGGTCTGCACACACAACAAAGCCAAAACCCAGATATTTTAGGCAATACAGGAAACCAGGCCAGGACGCGTCTGGGGAAAAATGGGACTTATGGTCACCCTAAATAAACACCCGAAGGTATGTTAAAATAAAGAATATGTCTTACCGAAATCCATATCCTGTCGCATGTAATCGCTCAATCAGTGTTTCAACCGTGCAAAGATTTCAATATAACAGCTTGTAAATGTCACGCAATACCATTTACCTAAAAATAAAATATTCTGTGATCATAAACCCGTCAGCTAGAAAAATCTGGAGAGGAGTATTTTGATAAATATATGCACAATATAACATATTCATTATAATTTGAACTGTTCTTCAATATCTAATTTGTTTAAATAAATCTGTCAAGTTTCTACGACAGCCACCATTTAAACGTTTATATTTCAAACAACGAATTGGAGTAGAAATATAATTATGTATTTGTAACTTTATTATTATTATAAAACTTAATTGAGAGTAATTTAAATGTTTGTATACAAATACATTTTAACCTTGAATATTATAGGAATTTAGTACCAACTGACTCTCAGGTAGCTACATTTTATAGCATTAGTTGAGCTTTTTTCCCTTTAGAATAAGTGGCGTGTACTTTACTCAATATAAATCCAAAATAGTTGATATCGAATCGAAAATCTGATCAAATCGCAACTTGTGATTCAAAATCGAATCAAATCGTGAAATCTGTGTCAACACCCAGCCCTAGTGGAAACTGATGCTTTTTTAGGATTCTGTGAAAAGTACAGCATTTATTTCAAATTAAAATATCTTGTAACATTATAAATGTGTGTCACTTTTGATTCATTTAATGCATCCTTGCTGAATACAAGCAAATAAAAGAAAACAAAATCTTACTGACCCCAAATGTATAAAAAATTGGTAGCATACAGCAACATTATAATATTACTTCCTTATTGATAGTGTAACACACTGTAAAAGGTGTACAAATTTCAGAAGACAAGTGCTTGCTACTGATCTATACATGTATGAGAATGAAAGGGACAGACGTTAAGCTATCAGAGAGGGAATTACGAGGGTGAACAGTATGGGATTTGAGACCAGAGGGGAAAAGAGGAAGTCATGTGGGGGAGAGATCTGATAAGTGCGCCCTGCTGAGTTCACTACTGAAGCAGCACTATGTGAGTGAGTTGAAGGGATTGAAGGCGGAGGGCGGCCCTGACTCTGAGATTCCAGACTCTGTCAGACTCCACGAATAGAACAGAACAGAATCATTATTTGTCATCACACAACCAGTGGAATTTATTTCCACAACTTTACACAAAAGATGATACCTTGAAGAATGTCTTTTGTCAATAGAAAACAAAACATTCAACATTCTCATTGACTTTGACTGTAAAGCAGTGTTAAAGACTCCATTTAGTAGGCTACTGTTTTGCTAATTTTTTCCGCAACAGATTAATTAATACGCATCAGACTCAGTGTGCAAGGTTTCTGTGCGTGACAAATTTTTAGGATTACGAATACGAAAAAACGCATGCTGAAAATCTCGGACTCAGTGTGCAGAGACCTTAAGACTAAATCAAAAATGGCTGCCAAAATTAACACTGTTGTAAAGCCGATCTTTAAATATGTTATTACGTGTTAATATAGTGACTAGACTAAAAATCTACTTTCCAAGATGCATGACACAAGTGTTCCTGTGGCTCAGTGGTAGAGGATTGCGTTAGCAGCGCAAATGTTGTGGGTTCAATTCTTAGGGAACACACATACTGATAAAAAATGTATAGCCTGAATGCACTGTATGTCGCTTTGGATAAAAGCATCTGCTAAATGCATAAATGTAAATGTAAGACAACCTTGTTTTCAGATGGACTAATTAAAAGCCTTGTATGCCCTTGTGTGAAATCAGCCAATCAGAATAGTGCTTGCCAAAATGATAAAATGCTTTTTTATTTTTGTTGGCAAAATGCATCAGCCACTAGTTGAATGAATGAATTTGTAAAAGTATGTATATAAAGCAGTCAATTCCCCACTTTTTACAGGCAGTCCAGCCCCAAACGCCTTTGGTCAAACTACATATCAAACTACTCACATAGAGTAATGTTTTATATTTTAAAAAGCCCTCCATTAGGACAGGGGTTATTTAAAATTAAACATTTACAGGAATTAAATATTTACATGAAGTAATCAAGTTAATCTTTTTTTTGTCATTTAATAAATAAAATAAAATATATGTCACTTTTTTAACATGTTTAAATTTGTATTTTACATTAAAAATATATACATTTTTAGATGATTTATTTTAATTGTACAATTGTATGAATTATTCTCACAAACACCCTGCAATTCTCTCATGAAACCTTATAAAAAACAACCAAAAAAACCAACCCTAAGTACTTACTTAAAAACAATACAAAACTGTAAAGTTAGAGTGAGCACGTAACGTGGAACAAAATCCCAGAAGCAGCCTGAGGTAAAAGGCTTCATCTCAGCACTACATGGAAAGTATGATCAATAGAGATTCTCACAATGCTGTTGAAACATTGCAGAGATATGATGACACACTTACAGCGTGAATGCAATTCAAACACGCTACAACAACTTGGGGTAAAATGGGGGGCTGATGGTTACCTGTCATCCCACAGGTACTTCATGGCTCCATTTTACATTGGGCACTGATTGATAATTGTGATATTAATTTGCTTGTGATAATAAAGCAGCTGTAATTTGCAAATTAACTCAGCGAAACCTTAAATATGTAATGGAATATATTCCTGAACTGGATAACAAAAAACAATAACAAGGCTTTGGAAATGAGAAACAATAGGAGTATTTTCCACACCAAAACATCTCATATACTTCACACTTTTAGGAGCCAAATTTGGTTTATGTTTTCTATCAGGAATTCTGGGAATACGATTTCTATAATGTGGATTTGGAAGCTTTATGTGTAAATGCCTTTATCACGCCTGGAAAACCAAACAATGCAGCAGTTAAAGAGGCTTCTATTTCTCCTCTTGCCTGGGAGCTAAAGATAGAGCTAAAACAATATAATTAAAGACACTTAATTCCCATTAAAGTAAACTCTGAAATCCCTTTAATTAAAGATGAATCGTTATACAACAAGCTATATAACGTGTCCTCTAAACATAAGACTGGTGCAACCTGCAGCACTGCAGAGGTGTAACCTTATATGTCATCTAAGTTAGGATGACTTTTACAACACCGTGTTAAGTGCCATAAGCACAGATAAAAATGTTAAGAGGGCTCGTTAAACTTGAAGTAAGTAGGCTGTGTAGTGAAAAATGAGGTCATAGAAATATCAGGGCTGTTCATAACTATGGCTGCATGCTGGCCTTTACTGCTGCTGTGAGACCAGTGCTCTAGTGGCTTTAATAATCCTCGAGGATCTAGCCGAATAGCAGAGAATTTCTATACAGAATCTGTGATTACGCAGAAATCTTCATGGGGTTGTATGTCTATCCCAGCGACACTGCAAACAAAAATGCACAAATGGGCTAACTAAAGCAAATACGGAAACCTGTAACCCTTGTTTATACGGTAAACAAGGGTTATTTATTACAGTACAGTAATATTAATCAGGTTAGATTAGGAAATTTCGTTTCACTGCAGAGAAACAGCTTATAATAAATGTATACTATTTACTATTATATTTTTTATTTAATATATTAATATTATTATAATATTATTCATACTATAGCTATATTACATCATTGCTAATGGTTACATTTAACTGTGTTATCACATTACTTGTGTTTTTACTAGAAGTGGGCATAGATTAATTTTTTTAATCTAGATTAATCTAGATTAATCTTGGAATTAATCTAGATTAAAATGGCTCATTTGAATTCTGCCGAAGGCATTCAGAATATGTGTGCTACCCAAATAATGACTAAAAGTAAGACTTTGAGAACAGGTTTCTCAAGCCAGGCGGCGCATTAGACCAGGGGCTCATCTCCTGTTTCCAAAATGCATCACAAACTTTAATCTCTTCCCGTCCCAATCCCACGAAAAACTGGAGGAAAATCCGTTCCACTCCGGAAGAATGACTCCCATTCCCTCCCACTCCCGTGTTGTTGTTTTTGCCGATAACTGTCAATTACAGTAAAAATATAGTACAGATCACAGCGTGCCCACCTTATTAGTTGAATAAAAACCCAAAATGTCGTTTTTTGTTATTATATTGAACTGAAAGCCATCTTATTATGCACAGTGTTGCACAGATTAAATTTCATGTAAATCATCCATGCTAACACACACGTCTTCTATTTTTTTTTAGACATTTCACTCTCTATAGATATATTTTCTATGTACTGTATTTTAGATATATTCGAGTTTCGAAGTTTCTCGCTCAAGTTCACATGAGACCTAAAGCGCATCCTGTTTGCTTAAAAGCGCAACGTTTCGTTGTTATTCTGAGTGCACACAAATAAACGTAGAGTCTTTACAGATTCGAAAGATGTATTAGGCTACTTTTATCTGTATGACCAAGAATGACGGAGATGTAAGAGCAAGTGAGCGCACCGGAGCCTGTCCTGCAGCAAAGCGCTTCACACAAACACTTCAATAGCGCACATTTCTCTAGGTTAACATCATATTGAGCGGCCATGTAAAGTTGCTACTACATACATCTTTCAGATGAAAAGCCATATTTGAGGTTGATGAATGATAGGTGAGCGTTTGGATGTCCTGCCCGATTGTATTACCACACAGACCAGCCGTTAACAATCTGTCCATCACGGACTGCGAGCCACTAGTTCAAGACTCGTTCGCCCCTACAGTGCAATTGCCAGGTATACATCCGCTAAAATATCAGGGTGAAAGTCATCATAGCTTGCGTAGTATAGACCCAGCTCCCAACCCAACTTTGAGAATAGATTAATGGCGATATTTATTTTATCGCCGATAAGAGTCTCACGTTAACGCAGCACGTTAACGCCGATAACGGCCCACCACTAGTTTTTACTTTAAGTGTGCATTAGATTAATGTAATCACAATGCAACCCCAAAAAAAAAAAAAACTGGGAAAATGGTTAATACTGAAAAATAAAATAAAATAAACATTCTGTTTCTCCACTATAATTTTAAATGGAACAAAAGGAAATAACAAGCAATCAGTCTGAAAGCCTGTTATCCACCAAGCAACGCACACTGAAGAATCCCGGTCGCGGGTTACACTGTTCAACATTTTTTAGAAATTACATAAAAGGAACTAAATATATTCAAAATCATCGTTTTTATTACTCTGTCCATGCTCACAGCCTCAACGAGGGTTAAAATAGTACGTGAAGTCTATAAAAAGCAAGGGTAAGTAATCTCTTTCCTAGGGGATCCATAAACACGCCAGACCCCCGCAGTGAAATTGCCCGTCCCAGGGTTAGGCAGTGAAGCGCTGCCTAATATGCTTGGCTGGCAGTGTCTCCGTTAGCTTGCACGCTCTCCAAACCCTCTCATTTAGGATTGTCAGGCTAAGACTTCTCATGCCCGTCGCCGCGTCGTGTCCTGGAAATGTCACTAGCCAAAGCGGCGATGAGCCACTTGTCGTGTCGACAAGTGACCAGGCGAGGCAACATGATGGATGAGCACGTAGGGGAAAAGCAGCATGTTAAACAGAACAAATAAACTGCAGAACAACAGTTGGCGAACAAAAAGGATGCGCAGAGGCCGTGTAGAGAGAGAATATAAAGAATTAGTGAAGAGGCCAGACTCCTCCTTCATGATCAGAACAGATGAGTCAATCACCACCCACTGCAGGCACAAAACACAGCTCCACACCCACACGTGCACACAGACACACGGAAGCACAGAACGGACGCCCCTGCAATCGCTTCACGCAGCTAACCTCTGTTTGCTAGGGTCCCATCCTTGATTTCTCCTGTAAAGCTTATCTTATTACAGCAGCTTCGTCCCACCGGACACAGCTGTTAATTAGTTTTCTGCCCCTTCTCTTGTTTTTGACTCTCTCTCTTTCTCTTTGCAGTGCCAGGTGTGCTTTCAGTTGGGAAGTCATCAAGGATAGTACAAGGCGTCCTCTCTATAGTGCAAATGACACGCATGCTGTTATTTCTCTTTTAGAGTTAATGAATTAAACGCTTTCTGCTGATAAAGGTAAATATGAAATGACAGATGCTGGGAAATAATGATCATCTGAAATCAAATGGATAGTCTTTACTTTCAAGCCTGTGATGTGCATCTTTTGAAAAATAGTCAGAGTTTTGCTACATGCTTCAACATATTTATTAGCAAAACTAATGGAGGACCTCAATAGCATCATTTCTTGGACATTATGGGAGGCATGGATATGATTACTTTTTGATTCTTCAATCCATCCACTAGATCAATGCACTCCAGAGGACACATGCAGATGGGTAGTTGGCATGCTGCGGTGTGACATGCTATTTTGCATCTACTACCACTTTAAACACAATTTTGCTGATTCTTTTATAATCATTATACATGTAGCCTTTGTGACCAATATAAAAAGAATAGATGAAATATCTTTGTAGTTTTTAAAAGTAATTTGTCACACTGTAGGGCCCATTAAAAAGAGCTAATGAAGATAAAAGTGATTCCAGACCTTAGATACACTACCATTCAAAAGTGTGGGGTCAGTTGAGAAATATTAAAGTGATATAACCCAAAAGAGCTTATAGTCAACAAATCCGAGAGCTTTCTTACTCTGCATAGACAGTAACGCAACTACCACAAAAATCATATGGGATAAGAACATCATGAGGGTAAGTAATTAATGACATCTTTTTCAATTGTGGGTGAACTATCTATTTAAGCTGCAGCAAAACTATTTTCTACATTGACAATAATAAATGTTCATTGAGCACCAAATCAGCATACTAGAATGATTCCGTAGGTTCATGTGACACTGAAGACTGTGATGTAATGGCTGCTGAAAATTGAACACAGGATATTTTTAAATATACTAAAATAGAAAAGAGTTACTTTAAATTGCAATGATATTTCACAATATTTTTGATCAAATAAATCCTGTTAAGTATAATAAACTTCTTTCAAAACCATAAAAATGACCAACTCCAACGGTTTGAACCTTTCCCTTTTACCTTTAAATATATTTTAGAAGGAACATTTAAATAAAAATGAAAATTCTATACAACGTAAGTTGATATTGACCACAGGTCCAGGAAGAAAAAAATAACAAACCACAAGTATAAAAGCAGTCATATGGCCTCAGAAGACTTGCAATTAAGAACATTAGATCAAAAATAGTATGAAATGCTTTGATTTGTGCTTTATTGTGTCTTTTTGGAGCTAGCTTTTACTCAGTAACTGTTGATGTACAAAAAGAGCTCCAAACAATTCTACAAACATTTCTATTTTTGTGTTCCTGGAAAAAATGACAGAGTTCAGGTTAGCAGTGACATTAGGGTACATGATGCCCTTAAGTTCATTTTTGGATTAATTATCCCTTTTGCCTAAAATGATGCCATTAAAATAGGTTCATGGACATCTCTTGCGTCAACTGCCTAGAAACCAACATTACTCATGTGCAAACACTAAATTCATCTCAAGTTCAACAATCCCTTGAGCATTAAAAGCAGGGCGCAAAGACTACTAAACACTACTAATGTAATAATGCAATCCCAGAACACAAGCAAGGCAGAGACCTTGATGGAAATGGCAAAAACGCCAGAGAGCATGAGAGGGAGAGAGGAAGGAAAGGATACGGCGAAAACAAAAACAGTAGTATGGCATGGCGAAACGTGCTACGTTTACTTTGCATTGACTTTGAGCACCAGTAGGCAGCCACTAGCAAAGGCGAATCTGACAAGGAATAAATCACCCCACATGATGTCATTATAAATGGCCGTGGACGCTGCCATTCCAGCTGAGCAGAGGAAGTGTGAAGGAAAGGGTGACAGAGCAGTGTGATGATGACTCGTAATTGACAACCGCACTGCTCTGCGTGTCCACACGCGCCGAGGCAGAACAGTACAGCACATTGCAGAGCATTAAAGCTCTTGGTCAAATATTAGCCCGACTCAATAAACAGAACGTGTCTGTTTCACTGACATGAACAACGTAAATAGTAATCATAGATGTCTCTCATGAATCCTAATAATGTTACTTGAATTATCCTATACGTGTAGGATGTTGACAGTTGAACTTGTTCTAACTCAATACTAATTTAGCACTTGTAATAAGCAGTTGTGCACACCATTCTGCACACAGGCCAAATGTACCATTAACATGGACGCTACACTAAAACAATAGAGATGCGAACAGTTTATAAACAATTACATATTGCCCTGAGAACAGCCTTTCTCCCATAGTCTTTTTCACTGCCAAGAAGGTGCATTTAATTTGCATTGATTGTGGCTGTTAAGAATATAACTTAGCATTCTGGTAAATAGAACATTCAGCATTTTTATTTAAGAAGAAGAAGAAAAAAACCTAACCTAAAATGTAGAAATAAATATTCTAGTCTTATTTATGGGCCAATGGTATTATGCTCTTTTTCACCTATTAATTAATTAAGTCAATTAATGTATTTAAATATAAATAAATATATATGCATCCTAGCATGCTTGTAATTTACAATGCAATTTAATTGTATTAATTTAATAATAAAAAATATATAATTTTTTTATTAATTACAGTACTGCTGACAACAGTAAATGATGTCATAGAGCCCTGCAGACCTATGCACACGTCACAAAGTTAATACGTCTCTTAAATGATCAGATAGTTTGAAAAAAACTTCACAGTGACATGACATTACATTTTTTTTAATGTCATTCACATGAAATCAATATGAATAGAAAGAGTACATCATGCATCTTACATCTGGTATGAATTCTAAAATAAGCCACTGATAGAACAAAAAGAAGAGAAGAAACTTCTTTCTAGGTAACTACTTGACATCATCTTTAAGTAAACGTCCAGAGTCACTCACCTGCTTGATACCAAGTCGATAAGCCATGATACGGTCGACTGCATTGGGATTCATTTGAGTCCACTGGAGTTTGAATCCGTAGACGCGAGGTTTGTTCTGCCACAGAGCGCTGTAGCTGTCATAGTAGAACTCGGGCGCATAGGCTTTACCTGAAACAAAACAAATACATCATGGCTTATTACTATCTCATTTTAGTCACTGTCACATTTACATTTAATAAGATTTAACAAACAATTCAGACAGATTTACAGATTTTTGTAGCTTGAGTTGGCTAAAAGCTGCATATGTAAAATGATATATTTTTCATTCCCTCTAGCTTGGAGCCTGATACTTAATCAAAAATAAATTAATAAATAATTTGGACAAAAAGTAAACTAAATGGTTTTGTTTTATACGGAAATCATGTCTAAACAAAGCTAAATAACAAACTTAACAACTCCTTTAAAATGATTGAAAGGTGCGCCTCACTGATATTACGCTGTATATATTTAGAGATCATTAAAAACACTGCTTTTTAGACCAGCAGGTCAAACGTCTGGTACACCGTAGAGATGCTGGAGGATACGTAGATGCATTTACAAACCATTGCTGGTGGAAAACAGGTAAAAAAGGAGGAACGTTTCCCATCAGAGGTTCAAAGGAGACAGGCACAAAGCAAAACCATTAGTAGAGCTCATCTCTCTATCAGCTGAAAGTTGACAAGCCCATGAAAGAATATATGAAAACGAGAAAGAAAAATCAGTTATGCATCAAGGCCTGTCTGTTTCTCACCAAGCTAAAAAAACACTCGCAGAATCAAAGCAAAAAAGAACATACATTATTTGGAGAGAGCATGTGCTTTCAATATAAGCTCATTAAATGAAAAGAAACTCTGTTTTATGTCTAAAATAACAATGTGGTTGAGGGGTTAAAAGGTTGTGTGTCTGAATCCTAGAGCATTCTCTTATAAAGAATATTTTCTTGTTTCTAAAATTAAAAATAGGCTTATAAATAATTGGCTACATTGTCACTAAAACACTAAAAAAATTATACAATTAATAAATTCAAATTCATAAAATAAAATCTATGACCAGCAGAGTAAAGCTGTAAAAAATCTGTAAATTAAATTATTTCTACACTATTTTTATTTCGGAAACATTTTCCACAGTTCTTCAGCTTCTTTCAAGTCACTGGCCACTTCAAGACAGGCCACTTCGTCCAGAGGCTCCCTTCTCGACAGAGAAATTCTGAACATCCAAATGTGTGGAAACGTCTCGGAGGGTTATACTGAGAAGAGCGAGGAAAGGTGGTGGTAGGGAACATTTGCTGATGTCTGCAGGTCAGGGATAAGGGCTGTCACCAGCACTTATTTTATCCCTGGCTTATAAGAGGGAAAATCTAGAGCCAATGCTAATGGGTCCATCGAGTTTACTCTGCTTAAGGCTTAGGGATACATTTGAATCCTTTGGGAATCAATGCTTGAGTGAAGGAAGAGAGAAAAAGCAGGAGCATCATAAAAACAGAGCTCTTAAATCAGCCTAAGATGGAGAAAGACAGTACTGCATGGATCAGTTGTCACTTATCAGAAAGGCAAAAGAAACCCAGAGGCTCCTGCAGCCGAGATTTCTAAGAGTGAGTCCACTATGCTCTATAATGGAAACGTACACATTAGGGATGTGCATCTCCATAACTGAGGCCGATGATCGATGCATAGCCAAATATATGATACATTTAAGATACATATGAAGCAGCTAGTGATGCGATGCGATACGATTCACCCCATTACGATGCAGTGCGATTAGATTTCGATTCGAATCGATTCAACACAATTCGATTCGATGCAATGGAAAAAATATGGTCGCTTTTATTTCTTTGGTTCAGACAGACAGCAAATCATAAATTAACTTATGTGTCTTCTGACTTCTAACGCCTCAAGGCCTGTTTCATAAAACAAGTTTACCAAATAGGCCAGGCTTATTTCAGTTATTCTGACTCACTCTAAAATGATCTGGTTTCATAATGCAAATTTAACAAAGATCAACCTCAGTCACTGTGGCTACTTATGCTGGAAATCTAATCTGGTTCAGGGCAGGCAAACTGTCAGGTTAAGCTGAGATCAATGACCAATAGGAATGCAATATTTCCACTGACTCTCACATACTATCATTGCCATGTAGGCTTTCTCTCTGGTTTTATAACATAATCACTAAACTAAAAGTTAAAATCACTAAATTAAAACTACATTTTAACTGCTATAAGAAACACACACGAACTCTTCTGAGCTTAGTAATTATGACAGCATTAGCTTACATTTTATTTACCCATTACAATAGTCCCTTTACAGTTACTGCTATCATAAAATACATATTTAACTCAGTCAGAATTATTGCGCTCCATCTGTGTAGCGCATGCGCAGCAGCAGCTCGTCCACTCGCGTAAGCTCACTTCTGAAAGCAAAATGGATATATTTGCATGAGTCATATCTTTCCAATATTCACAGATGAAAAATATACTCGTGACATGTCAGTTATGCACTGAGGAAAACACAACGTCTCAAATGCATTAAACAGCACAGATATATTCGCTGTTTGCCATGGTGGATCGATTTGATCTATGATCGACATTAAGGGCTGCTTAAGAATAAGCGTGCACAAATTAGTTAGATTGTGTGAACTTACATTGTCATTTATAACCACATTTGCCCCAATTGATTTGTTTGGTTATTTCAAGTCAGGCTTTGGACTTTTCCTCAGGTCTCTGTGGTATTGTGATTCGTCACATTCACGCGCAGCGGTGATGAGTGAACGCTTGAGACACAGTTTCGAGGGGAGAAATCAATCTAAATATAAAATATTGGTCACAGATTATTGGTCACTTTACAAACAACAAATCCACTACTAATTATATATAAATATATAGTTTTTTACTGATGCAAATATGTTCGAAGCAATGCATCGCGATACAATGGCAACTTGTATCCGATGCACACTTTTTAAACCGATGCATCACATGATTAACTTTTTTGCCGATGTACCGAACGAATCGGGGATTCTTCCAATCCCTAGTACACATGCTTTAAAGTGCAAATCTTTGATCCATCAGATTAAGAAATTTACTAAAATTCTTCATTAAATGAATCTCAAGGTGCTTCAGTATAAACAGATACTAAACCGTTATACATACACTTTTGGCAATGATATACCACACCATCAATGATCCTTAAAACTAACACTAACCTCCACTAATCCTTGATATATGTGTGTTTGTCTGTGTATGTAGACACTATTGTGTAGGTTTTAGCTTCAAAGACCACACAGTAGACCTCTGGGACATGAATACTTGTGAAATTGAAGCTGGTTCCTGGTGTTTGTCAAACACATAACAGCACTGTCACGACAAAGAACCTGTGCTCATACTAAATCTCAGCACATGAATACTTTATTTTTGCCTCCCTAGCAGTGTGCAGCCATCAAATAGTGGGGAGTTCCTACTAACACATCAACCACTGGACCACTATCCCTATATCTCAGGCCCCCCGAAGCAAACCAACTCTTTTTTAACTTTTTTTAACCAAGTGACCATGAATGCATCTTCCAAAAAATAAACTAAAATACTGTGTAAACTTTTAGCTATTTGTTGAACCTTGTCTTGTACATATATTTTTTCTTATCTTATTGTTAAATTAATCAAAGATTAATAAGGTTATATGAATCTAATGACAGCACTTATTTTTACTAGGGATGTAACGGTAGATTTTCACGGTATGATAATCGTCTCAGAAAATATTATGGTTTCCTTTTATATCACAGTATGAATTAAGCAAGAATTCTCATCAGTAACAATGACTCTTAAAAGAAGAAGAACTAGTTATCTGAGTGAACAAATCCTTTATTACAACAAACTTGAAAACATTTTTAATGAAAGTCTCCCTTATGAAAAATTAATTATAAATGTAATTTTGTAAAAAAAAAAAAAAAAAAACTATACACTTTATGTATATCTATACCACACTTTAACATTTTAATTTATGCTTTAAAATGCCATCAAATTACAATTTTACAACTCATTTATTTTTGGCAAAGTTCTGCACAACAGAGGTATACCAAGTAAAAAATGGTGTTAGTGTTAGAATGATATATCTTGAAAATAATGTTTAAATAAATTCATTATTATAAAGAATATTATTATTGCTGTTATTATAACTTGGGAGTACATTGTACAATGCTAATACATTTGTCATAATTTCAAGTTAAATCGAAGTTTGATTTTGACGGGTTGTATCAGAATTTCAGATTAAGATTGTATATGATGATGGTTTTTCTCAAATAAAACTAGGAAATGTTTATCTAAGTTTTCTCAGAGCAGCTCTGCTGATGTTAATGCGGACGCTGTAAAACACCATTAGTGTCATGCATACTTCAGTATACTATGTACTGTAGTAGATAAAATGGTGCCACACAGAGACATGCAGAAACAAGCAGATTATAGCAGTCACTTCACGCTTCACACATATCAAATCTACTTTTGATTTTTCCATCCATCAGATTGCGCGTTTTAGGTGACATCCTCGTTATACTGAATAAACATGTTCACGACTGCACCGGGATTCCCTCTAACAGCCATTAACAGCCTTAATTTATCACTTTTTATAAATGCGACACACCTTCATCTGCATGGAGGGATGGTTTCTGCCAATATAAGCGAACACGCTAGATGTTTTGCCTGCTTTTGCAGCCACTTTGCATCCACTTTTTTGCAAATTGGATCCATCTTCAAAAACAACCCTGCGTAATTTTTTTTTTACATCAGAAATATTCCCATACTGTAGATTTTTACTACATGTGCGTGTAAGCAGCTAAGTGAATGTAAAGTGAAGCAGTCGAGCAGAAGTTGCATATGCACGGGTGAGATTATTATTTTTTTTTCATAATTTCTTTTAAAACCGTGGATATGCAAATGTTTACGGTATGATAACTATTTTCCTAAAATATTGAGCAGAACAAATACAAATATTTTTGCAAAAATAAAGAATGTTTCATGAGCACCAAATCAGCATATGAGAATGATTTCTGAAGGCTCATGTGACACTGAAGAATGGAGTAATGGCTGCTGAAAATTCAGCTTTGCCATCAGAGGAATAAAAACGGTATTTTTGATCAAATAAATACAGCCTTGGTGAGCATAGCTCACTTTTTTTTACATTAATAAATCGTACTGAACCTACATTTTTGAACGGCAGTGAATTTGATGCAATGATGTATAGATGTTACGAACAAATGTTGATGGAGCAAATAAATGTAGAACAATGCACAGAATAGAGACAAAAGAATTCCCACAGCAATACACTACTTTTCTGCCTGGTCCAAAGGGCTCATGAACGTAACTCATTTACATTTGGGGCCAGATTTACTAATCGTCTTTTGGCATTAAAATAGTATTGTCAGGATTTACTAAAGACGTGCAGTGACGAATTAGTGCTGAAAAGGAGTGGACAGTTATTTTGCGCAAGTTTCCGTTTCAGAAACAACATTTATGGGAGGCAAGTAATAAAATTAATCACGCAACACGATTTACTAACGTTTACTAGTGCTTGGCAAATTACTAGTATTTGGGCCATTATTTAACATCCAAAGAATGCATGTCTTAAAGAAGGCCGTAAATTGCGCTGGTCATTATGGAAATTACCTGGCTGTGTCCGTGTTCTTTAATGTGCATATTGTTAGTAAATCACCCGCAGAATTTTCCACTCCCATCTGCGTTGTTTTGGAATTGCGCTCCTGTTTAGTAAATCAGGCCCTTGGTGTGAAATGGGTTTTGGGTGCAAAACAAAAACTGCACCGCTACAGTATCACACTTGATACGTACATTGAAAACGAGTTGTTTTTCCTTGGCCATGTCTTTGTTTTGCCTAGGGCACATGTGAGCCAGGACAACACTGGTAACCCTTTAGAAAATAGGTGCATGATACTCCTGCAGGGCTTTCTCTCAACTTCCTGAACTTTTTGCTGCATTAATTGGTAACCCCTGTTGGGTTTGCATTGCCGAGTGCTGTGTAGTTCTGAAGTGAATGCTGAGACTGAGAAAACTCAAGCTTTTAATCTTCGAACAGTTGTGCACATTGCTCTGACAAAGTGAAATGTCAACATGATGCATTGTCCATTTGTTCAATCGTCACACGAAAACCCTTTGGCCATGTGACATTCGGTACCTTCGCCTTCGTTGATTCAAATCCGTCAGGCTTTCTTCATGATACAACATTATAGGAGCTTAACCTCCAATAAAACAGATTCGACGTGGGATTTTCTGGCTTGTGCTCTTTTAACGCCCAGATATATAAAAACCCATATGATGACAACAATAAATGAGAGCTTCAAGCTCGTGCAGCATGTTCCTGCATCACAGCAAGCAGAGGCTCATCATAGATGCATGGTTTGTGCAAAATAATGGCCTTCAGCATGTCCTACAGAAGTGCACGGAGGAGAGAGAAAATGAGAGAGAGAGAGATGCGGATACAAGGAGAGTGGATATGAGTGATATAATCCTCTTTTATGCCTGCTGAACAGAGCAGGAAATTGTCAATGCAAATTAAATGATTAGGGGTGAACATCTCCAAGAATAACATATGCATCAGAAAGCAGGTAGCTCTCTCTCTCTCTCTCTCCCACATCCTCCTCTGGTCCAGGATGCCTCATCAACCAGCTGGGATTTCAGCCATGAATATTCAACAGCAGGGAGGGCAAAAACACGAGCTAGCAGTTCCCATTTCTAAACACGAGTGTCTGGTGCAGTAGCAGGCATGAGATCAGGCTACTTATGTGGTGGCACGAAATCAAAGAGAAACTGCTCCACCGTTTGAACCAAATGTTCCAGGTGACATGGTAGACTGGATTTATCTGGGCCAAAACTTGAAGGAAAAGCAAATGTGACTTTTGAATTACCAGTGAAGTGTCTAATGCTAGTAATGTATCCACATAGTTGAATTTATTACGTTGTTAAGCGTTTGTAGTTGAGATTAGCATTACATGTTATTAAAGGGGTAGTTGATTGCGATTTCACTTTTTTAAGGTTAGTTAGTGTGTAATGTTGCTGTTTGAGCATAAACAACCCTGCAAATCTGCAAAGTTACGCCACTGAAAGTTTTATTTGAACTGAGATATTTTCTTTTAAATTTAGGGGTGTGCTGATCTGATATCCAGGATCGGTATCGCTTCGATATTGGCCTTTTCTGCTGGATCGGGGTATCGGTCTAACGAGACCGATCCAAATTCGATATTCTGCATAGCTTTGTGTTATTGTTAAGCCCCACAAAAACATTATAAAACACCATAAAGTTTTCATGCACTATATTTCAAGTGTTCTGAAGCCGTTACATAATTTAATAGATTAATATTTAAGTCAAGTTCACGTAAACACTTCTCTCCACTGCAGCTGTCCTTCATCCTCCATTTAGCTTTCAAAGTCAAGACGATAAAACTCTCTCCACTCTTCCTATTTTACTTGATCTGTAAATAAAGTTCAATGGTTTTGCATAAAAGGATTTTATCTAGCTACAATCTCGTGCTGTTTCTAAATCGTGCTGTTTTCTGTTACTTTATACAGGGTGTCTATTAGATCACTAATCAACACTGTTGTAGAGAGCACTATGAAGGGTTCTTCACAAGCACAGTAACTGACATTTAAAACGGTCATAAATAAACTGTCACATAGATTTAACACCCTACGCATTAATATCTCTTTCCTTTGTGCTTTGAACCTCTCTATGCGGACTCCGGAGTGCTGTGCCTGTGTGCTGTGACTCAGTGTTGCTTCAAGCGCATCATTCTGCGCACGGGATGTGCATAAGTGCTTTATGCCTCTCTGTATTGGAGCCTTTCGTATTATATTTTTGCGCAATGAAAGATTATTAATAGACTTTATTGTTCGTCTCATCTGTTATATGGTGCTGTCTCATTACTGTGCAGTACGTTTAAAAGAAATGTATTTTAATTTTACAGCATATATATTTATATAAATATATTACTTGTTTTCCATGAAACAATACAAAGAGCAATATATATCCAGATTTAGTCCTACATTTATTCACTTTTCTTTGTTCCCCAATTTTCTTTTACTAATTTTAGATTTTATAAAATTATTGGGCACTCATGATTTTCATAGAGTAAATTTTGGTACTGAGTAATCCACTAACCTAGTTTGTAAAAGTATTTTTGCCATTGATTATAATTACATATCCATTCATTTGTAGTTTTTGTTTACAGTAAAGTTGTCTATATTTAGTAGATTGCGTGTAAAACACAAAAGAGTGATGAGCAGGTCAACACACACTGATATATATAAATTCTACACTGATAAAAAAAAACTATGCTGGTATCGGTATCGGCAGATATCGGATCGGTATCGGTTCTGAAAAAGTGGTATAGAGCCAGCCCTATTTAAAATTATGGCAGTTTAATGCCTACAAAAATGGCTCATAAGGACTACAATGAGTTACTTCCCAGGTTCGTGACGTAACAAACCATGATAAACCCCGCCCCCGGGAAAATGTAACAAAGGGGTGAGGCCATGTTGCACTGCTTTAGAGAAGAAGAAGAGAAAACTAGGGGTGCAAGTAAAAATCTATTCATATATGAATCGCGATTCTGTCTTCTACCAATTCTAATGGATTCACACTTTTCATAACCAATGTTCTGCAGCAGCAGTTCTTAAAGGGATACTTTTTCATACTTTTATGGACCTTGACAGTGTAATTTATTATGCAGTCAATGGGACAGTCACAAGTCTCACGGTTTTCATCCAAAATATCTTAAATTGTGTTCCGAACACGAGCAAAGCTTTTACGGGTTGGGAACGACATGGGGGTAAGTGATTAATTACAAAATTTTCATTTTTGGGTGGAGTATACCTTTAATACTGATCCTCGCATCGCCGGCTCTGCACACACTCTGCTCTAGATCTCTATCTCTCTCTCTCTCTCTCTCTCTCTCACATTCAGATCCTCAGCTCAGCTCCAATTAACTTTGTTCAATTATACACAATTGATCAAATTATATACAAATTGCTCAAATTGAGCAATATTAACTACGTCATTGTTTACAATACAAGCGGAGCACATGCCGCTGAGGTGAGGGGGCGTGACGTTTAGACACGCACTAGAGGCGGTTTAGTCAATCAAAGCACACTGGGCCAGCTAACCAATCAGAGCCCATCATGTATTTCTGAGGGAGGGGCTTCATATATTACATGAAAAATAATTCGTTTTTTTTTTAAATTAAGCATTAACACATGTTAGACTGCACTCCATAAACACAACCAAGCCTAGAAAAACAACAGTCAACCACCCCTTTAATGACTGCATATATAATGTGAAATATGCATATAAGAAAATATTTCCAGGACAAAATCAACATCAGCCTAATGGCCAGTTTAAAAAAAAACAGGGTGCTTTAGAAATGTTTCTACATCATTAAATGTGATTGTAGAACAAAAATCTTTCACAAATTACACTTGCCTAACAGGAATTGTTTTTAATTACAAACATACCATAAACAAGTGATTCTCAACTGGTTTTGCTTTAGGACTTAAATTTGACATTGCACATCAAATGGTGACCCAAAGCAGAAACAATATGTTTTAATGTATAATTAAGGAAAAAAGTTCTGAGTTGCTCTGTCTTGCTCTGAATATCACAGCAATGATAATATTCAGCCCATTATTCAATGTGACATTCCATTTAGACTACATTTTAATAAAGAGATGTGTCCCAATTCATATTCTTATGTACTAATGTATTCTGCTAATGTATAAATACTGTGAGTAGTTTGTTAAAACAAAAAATTCCAAGAAGAAGAAGTGAACTTCAAAAACCCAGATGACATACTAAATCCAAAGTTTTGTAATAAAATTCAAGATGACACAGTTCAACAGGTCTAACTCAATCTGACATAATGACATAATTTATCACATGGTGCCGATGATTTGTTTTTTTTTGTGTCCGCAGCCAATGAGATTGCAGCTCAACATTAAAATACTTGGTTAGTGCTTGCTGTAGCAGTTGCAACATGCGATTCAGAACCCTCCACCTTCACCAGCTCCACCTGTATCGATCTGCTACAGGGTTATTCATGTATGCTACATATGGGGGTTATTTCATATATGTGTTATATGTGCAGCAGCAGTATTTCTTTCATTTAAATTGCACATGTATTTTACTTGTCTTACCTGTGACAAGGAAAGTACATCGGCCAGCTCCTGCTTCGTTTTTTATGTCACAAGTGTACGCGCCATAGCCCTCACGATTAAGGGCCCTTACGTGGTATTCTGTATCATCCCGGGTATGCAGCTGGCCCACTGTGAGCAGTCTGGTGCCCAGCTTCCATTCATAATCCAGTACTTTTGAAGGGTGGGCACGTAAGACCCTGCAGCTCAGCGAGAACGGCCGTCCCAGACCCTGCCTGATCTCTGTATACACCGGCTCCACCGAGGGTTGATCTGAAAAAGGACAAACATTCTTATTATACACAAAGCACGTATTTACACAGGTGTCTACAGGAGTCAATAAAACCAATACAACTGAGAAACTTGTTCATTTGGAGAGGTATGAACTGAATATATAAGAGATAAAATTGCATTAAAGTAAAGATTAATCACAAAATCAACACTTTTTATGGTATAGTGGCCTGTGTGTGACAGCGACCACCAAAGTTGCTTCTCAAAGACTTCTCAAAAACCACAAAAGCAGTCATTTTGGTTGCGTTTTTGTGCTACTACTGTGCAGACATCACAGATGGATTTGAAAGTTTTATACTCACTGCGAAGCAGCAAAACAGCAGCAAAAAAATGGAAAAATGCTGACTCATCTGCTCATAAGAGGGTGACCTGTCATGAATCAGTGATTCATGATGTTGCGAGCCAATGCGCGCACATACACCATGATGCACACCATCAGAGAGCACAGCCTCGGGAGAGCATCATCAAACATAACATGATGTCCTTAGAAGGGTGCTGGCATCTGCACAGCGTTTGCACTTTTTCTGTCTGATTTGGAGAATCTTCCTGTTACTGTAGTGCACAGCACTTCTATTATGTCTGCTGAGAGTCATGTGCTCTTCAGAAAGAGCCCGATGCACAGAATTCACGCACCGCATTCCACTTTTACTTTTCCATCACATATACTCTACACCATCTCTGAGTAAACCGGAATATTTATCATTTGGACATTTTCAGTGTATTAGGACACTTTAAAAAAGCACGAATTTCAATGACCTAGATCAGTGGTTATCAAACCTGTCCTGGAGTACCCCCAGCCCTGCACATTTTGTATGTCTCTCTCATCTATCACACCTGATTCAACTCATCAGCTCATTAGTGGAGACTGCAAGACCTGAAGTGGGTGTGTCAGATATAGGGAGACATACAAAACGTGCAGTGCTGGGGGTACTTCATGGAGAGGATTGAGAACCACTGCCCTAGATGATACAATTATTATAATAATATATAGTATGTTAATGATACACAAAGTATGCTTGAATTTTTCAGAGCCATTTTCAAAATGCCTTTTAACCAACTGGTCAAGAAAATAAATATATAAAATAAAATAAAAACATTATAACAGAAATATATGATTTGAAATTGATACACTGAAGTATGGAACTTCATTACCTCCACAAAAAGTTGAAGTGAAAATGTGATTCATAATGGTTGCTCTGGCCATGCATTAACATCTTCCCAAAATAATGAATTTGACTATTTTTCTTGAAATTGTATTATCTGTTTGCTTATCTAGGATGTCTTCAGCAGATGAATGGAACAGCATAGGCAATACAGAGATGCGCTCCAGTAATTCAGACTATTCACACTTCACTGTGAGCTACACAAACTACCCTTCCATCTCAAACCCACAGTGGCAATCTTTTGCAGCATGCTCATCTCAGTCCAATTTCCCTCACATAGAACAGCACATATATTTTCACTGTCTAAAAGTGCTGGAAATCAAAAAGGAACGTAAACTTCCTATACCAGACACAGATTGAATCTATGCTTCTTACAGTCTTAAAAGATCTAAAAGCAAACTTAAATTAATTTTAGTTGCGCTTTAGAAAAAAATGATTTAAAAGCAAATGGGAAACAAAAGTCAAAAAAATTGCGAGTTCATATTTTTATTCAAGCTAACAATAAAAAATTGAATGACATATTAAATCAAATTATATTAAAATTGTATTAAATAAATAATAATGAAAGAGCAAAATATGAGCATTTTAAAAATGAGGATTTGTTCACACAGTAAAAAAGCTCTAATGCTTTCTAAAGCTCTGTCATTTCTGAGTTGAAATAAGCATCATTTTTTTAGAGAATGAGAGAAAGAAAAAGAGAGAGAATGAGTGGACTGAAGCATGTTTTATGAGCCATTTAGAGAAACACTTTCTAAAAACAGTGGTTTGTTCACTTTGTTTTCCCCACTCCAAATGACAAACATGTGGAGGCCCGCTGTGAGTGGATTACATTCTGAGCAATATAATATCTCTTACAGCTGAGGTCAACAGTTCAGTATCCACAATGACTTTATTCAGGCAATGATGCGAGCCCGGACCCACCACATTTTGTCATTCTGAATTTCACGGCTGAGTTTCCCAAACTGAACCAATTCCTGCTGACATGTTGCCAATGGATGAGGGTTTGATAGACTAGTCATGGCGGTTATCGCACACTCGCGCTGTCAGACAGGTGACGGAGAGCAACAGTGTGTATTTGCAAATCGATTTTCAGCAATATGGAGAGAACAGGAAAAGACGTTTGCTGAAATGGAATCAATTGTGTATGCAAGTGGAAAGAAAAAACAGATAAACGACTGGCTGAAACATTGCAACAGGAGTTGAAGAACAGTCCCAAATTGCTAATAAATGTACTGTACATTGCACAATATGGTAGCGCACTGAATGTGTACACATTTTAATAACAGCTGTGTATCATATTGACTCGCTGCATGGTAACAAGCTGTTATTGAGTAAAAGCTTTATGTGTTTTTCAGCTGCAACATGTCTGAAGTCTACATGAATTGAATTTGCAAGCCATTTACATTTAATCTAGTAAATTTATGAAAACAGGATATTCTATGAAGCTTTATCCATTATAAATAGACTTGATCATCCAAAGTGTGTGTTGCAGTAAAATACAGAATGGAGCCAAAAATGTAAAATTTATAATAATAATTTATATTATTATAATTGTTATTTTTCTTTGCCATATGGGAAGTGAGCAGTAAAAAGGTCAAGTTGTTTCAGTGAAGAGCAAGTCATTCAATTTTTGATTAAAGATGAATCAAAATACTTTTGTCTTCAGAATGCCATCCAGTGATGAATCATTTACAACAAGACAAGGAATGTGCATTAAGAAAGTAATTAGGATCAATTTGGATTTCATGTGTGATGTTTTTTTAAAGATCATTATTTTGTGTATTTGGTTTAACAGAATATGTTGACATGCTTTAATGTTAAAAAACACATTCTTTTTCAAATACTGTACATTATTGTAGGTCCTCTCTCAAACGCTTTATTTTCCACAAAGCCCCTCCTTTCGACAAGCACAGTCTGCTCTGATTGGCCAGTGATTGTGAGTTTGTCCGAAAACCACAAGCATGCGTCAGAAATGTAACGGCCCTTACCATAATCGTGAGCTTCAGCTTTCAAAGTAAATAAACTAATAACAAAACATACTTACAGTCACTCATTCAGAAGCAACAGATTGTCATAGCAAAGTCGGATTTGACCCTTTTTTTTTTAAATAGCCTTTGTGCACAGCCAGCCTTGTACTCTCCTAGTTTCACGAAACCGTTGTCCATAAAATGCTTTGTACATATCCGAACATTTGGGTTGTGCTGTTCTATTGTAAACAAATCTTAACACTGATTCCTAAATGCATCTACTTTCGGAGGGCCAAATAAAGTGCTTTTGCTTTCGCCTAGAAACACACAGCTTCTTCCTGACATGACTGCCTACATCAACACTACTGCAGTTACTGAAACCACGCCTTCTTTCTTTGCGTGAACATTTGGGTGGCATTAGGCAAATATTTCCACATCGTGGTGTAGAGATGTGGGGCGTGTTTTAATGAGGCGTTTTAGCCCGGTCTGGATCAGCCTTCTCTTTTAGATAGAGTAAATCCTTTTGTGGGAGACTTTGAGCTTTGTAACTGCAGATCGTATAAATGCACAAACAGCTACATAACACACTAAAGAAAAGGAAAACAATAAATCGTATCATATGACCCTTTAACAATGAATTTCTTCAACTATTTAATCTCAAATGGGAAGATAACACAAGAATCAGCAACAATATGTTACAATTAAAGAGGTCATTTCTTATACCTGCTTTTTCCCCAGAACTAAAAATCTAAAACAAAATCAAGTCAAACAATGTAGTTAAAACTACTGTCTGGTGCAATAGCCTTAAGAGACTTCCTGTTAAAACTTTTGAATAATTTGTGTTGACTTCTGTATCATCATTAAAGGTCTTACTTGCAAACAGAAGACAACACTTCACAGTGAAAACGTTATGATTGTTTAGCTGCATGAAAACATTTGTTTCTGACCTGAGCGGAAATTGTTGGGCAAGACGAAATTACATGACATAACATGACATCAGGCTTGCGTATAGATGAGAGTGTTAAAACCTATTAATTAACAAGTCCCTAGAGAACCCTCTTTATAAATCTGCGTCCAATGTTAACTAAAGCAATAATGTAGTTTTTTGTTCTATTTTGGTAAATTTCTTCGGGGACTAAAAGCTGGGCTTGATGCATGAATGGTGATAGTACTTTGAATTGCACTCAGGACTTTTGCATGAGCATGCTCTCTTTTTCATAAATGAATACTATTGGGAATAAATTAGTTCTCTGCTAATTAGGCAGGCAGCCAATTTCGAATGCCATGCTAAGCGAACATCGAGCATGGAACACTGGCATTGTGTCATCCGAGGAGAGGAATATTCCTCTATTCTCCAGCGCTTATCCCAGTTCCACACCACTAATCAGGATGCCAATTTTATACCCTCATAACGAGGATCCACACTTCTCTTATATTCCACATCAGAATCCCTATTTGCATATGAGCCGTCCCAGTGTTTTGTCACTTTGAATAAGTATCCGTCGTCCAAAAAAACTCTTGTAGCAGCTTCTCAAAGCCTAAATCAGTTCTACTTAGAGCTCGTCCAAGTTGCAATTACTTATCACTGGGCCCAGATGGAATCTGTGGGCTTTTATTGCATTTTCTGCACTTATTTTAAGAGAAATCATCTAAATGGATTTAAACATGGTAAAATGTTGATAATACTGAACTTGTTTGTAGCAAAAAAAATGTAATCAAATTAGTCAAACTGTTGAATAAATAAACATGCAATGTTGGGCAAGACACTCAAAAAAAAAGGAAAAAGAAAGAAATTGTAGCAGTACATGTTTCATTACAAGTTAATGGAATAAGGTTGCTACATTAAAGATAAATAGAATATGCACATGTAGGCCTATAACACTAATGTTTAAAAGTTTGGGCTCAGTAATTAATACATTTACAACATTTCAATAAATTAATATATTTATTCTGCAAAAATAGTTTCAAATTATTTAAAAGTGACAGTAAAAAGATATGTATAACGTTACAAAAAATGTCTAATAAATGCTATTTTAAACAAATGTTCTTTCCCTTCATCAAAGATTCTTGAAAAAAAAATTAAGGAACATAACTGTTTAAAATTGATAATAATAAGAAATGTTCCTTACGCACCAATATTAGAATGATTTCTGAAGAATCATGTGACACTGAAGACTGGAGTAATGGCTAATGGCTGCTGAAAAGTCCTTGTTGATATCATAGGAATAAATAAGAATATATATATATATATATATATATATATATAAAAATAGAAAACAATTTACATTATTCTATAATATTACTGCTTTTACAGCATTTTTTTTATCAAAAACCATAGCTTTGGTGAACTTAAGAAAAGTCTCAAAAAATTCAAAAACATCTAACCAAACCCATATTTGAACAATAATACTGTACATACAAGTTCTTATTACTAAAATAATGTTGCAGCATCTCACAACTCGCTATTTATAAAAATAAATAAATGATTACTTTACAATTGAAAACTACATGCTTGAGAATAGCAGCGCTTCCAGCTCACTAGCAGACTGACTAGTTTGTGACAGTGAAGCTACTGCGGAGCGCTGTGGTGGAGGACGTGTGGAACTTTGTGAATAACGCTCATTCTGATTCAGTGAGAAAAGCTGCTGTGAGGGAGAATCCTCTCGAGAAGTTTCTCCTACACTGCAGCTTTGAGAATGAGAGGAGGAGAAGCTGGGTTGTTACTGTCAGGGTTTAACTGCAATTATCCCTTCATTAAAATATATTAGATCATTAATAATCAGTCAGCCATGCCACATTTAGATGCTATTAAAACTTACTTCAGTCCAAGGTGTTGGGAGTCCAAGGTGCACGGCAGTCATATTCATCATGTCTGCTTAACTAACATGACGATATGAGAATCCATCATCAAAATCTAATCTTGTGTAAGATTTAACAGTCCCACCACCTCCTCTCTGATAAAAAAGAAGAACTTCCCTAGAAGCTCCTGCAACTGCAAGCCATGCTTTTTGCACTGTGAGACCGAGAAATGTTAAAAAAAGTCACGTCCTAATGAGAGAGGCTCAGCTGTCGGTGAACATCGCTCCTGAAAAAAAGCTCACTTGACACCCTCTCTATTTATCTCTCCCTTTCTGTTATTGTTTCCCTCCTTTTTTGGTCTAGTTCCCCATCAAACGAATGTGAGCAATTACAAGAGTGCCAATTGACCTTTACAGCTTGCAGCTGTTCGCCTCCTGCAAAAATCGTATGTGACGAGGTTCCGATTCTGGTCACAGTCATTGGTTTTGTGGCAATCATTGTCCGTCTTGCATGAATCAGCATGCACTTAATTATGGATGGGTAGTTTTTGTCGGTACATGCTCTGAAAATGAATTCAATTAACCCCTTGACTGACGAATGTTGACGATGTTGTGTGGTAGGTGGGGCGTCCATGTCGACACTTGACAAGTGACAGGAGATAATTGGGTTCAAGTGCATTAAAATACTCCAGTTGTACTAGCATTTGGTCAGGACACTAGATATTAGCCTCACTTTTTGAAAAATCAGACCTCGGCTTCCAGTTATTTTTTATTTGCAGTTATTTCTGGACCCAACATTGAAAAAATAACAAATAAACAAATAAATAATTAAATAGGGCTGCTCAAATAAACCCAAAGGTTCTGACAGTTCAAGCCTCATTTACAGCTCAGGCTATTAGCTGTAAAATAAAATAAAATGAAATAAAACAATGTAAAATACAATGAAAAAATTAAATACAATAATAGTAAAATAATACATGTAAATAAAATAGGGCTTTCCACCTCATGAGTAAATATTTTTCACAAAATATTGTGACTTAATTTCACATAATTGTGCAACATTCGTTACTGCAAATTTATCTCATAATTGCAGCATAATTTCTCACAAATGTGATATTTTTTGATCTCCCAGCGTTACTTTATATCTCCCAGTATGACTTTATATCTCACAATTGCGATAAATGTGCAACTTTATATAAAATTTCACAGTGTGACTGCATTTCTTAGTTTAAACTTAATTTCCATTTCTTTTTTTCTTTGTCTGCACTTTGCTTCAACTGTTAGGAGCACAGAGCCAGAGAAATTCAAGAGAAATTAATCTACAAATGATTACTAATAGCTATTTCTGCAAATTATCTGAGAGAAAGAAATGACAAGCTTTAAACCAGAGTCAACAATAGTCCAGATGAGCAAGGAAGATTTCATCTCTAAACCTGTAAACCTGGACACAGAATCATCGAGCAAATGATAGTCTGTTGCTCTTCAGATGTCCTCAGGCGGTTCATTTTCAACCTAGCGTTCCATCAGAGCAGGAGTTCAAGGTCAGTGGCAGTCAGTGTTTTGCAAGTTACTTCCAAACTGTAATACATTATATATTACTTGTTACAGTTATTTAAAAGTAATTGGTTACCTTACAATATTACTGTCTCAGAAATGTAATGAATTACATTACTCCTGTATTACTTTTGAGTTACTTTCACCAAAATAACTACATAAGTAGATCTTAACTTTCTAAAATTACAAAATGTACCAGAGCCCTGCACGGGTCTCAAATTTAGGCCCTAGCCCGGCCCTGGCCCGGGACGCTCAGGCCCTAGCCTGACCCATGTCCGACAGCTTATCAGAATTACCGGCCAGAGTCCGACCCTAGCTCAGGGGCATAGATTACGCGGGAATTACCCCGCACTGTTTCGGGGCAAGTGTGTTCGCATAACGGTTTCCAAGAGCCAGAGTGAATAAATATAGAATTAAATTTAAAGAGACAAGATAGCCTGTGCATGACCTGATGTTTTATTCGGACCCAGAATAAAGCGAGATGTACATCACGGAGTGCTAAACACTCATTAAATGCAGTGTATGTTTCATTCATCCTGGCGCAGAAAGTCGCACCAGGAAATTCCTAATATGGACAAATGTACAGCTATCTCTGTATGAAAACAGCTGTTTACACAGATTTTTTTTTTATTAATTACCAATTACCTAAGCATACAATTACCTAAAATATAATTCTATGCTTAAACATTAAGATTTGTACTCATGAAAATTACTAAAGTAGTCAAAGCTTTCATTAGAAGGGGGTGGCCCAATACTTTTGGCAATATAGTGTATCTATAGAAAGCTTTAAATTAATACTTAACGAAATAAATTAAAACGAAAACAAAAACTCTTTAATATAATCATTATCCATGAAGATGCACTTCTCTCTAAAGGCGCATCTAATGAGGAGATGGTGAATCCTTACTATTTCCCCCGGACACATTCATGGTATTTATTTTTGCTGGGGCTTTACGGCAAGCTTTATTGTGTGTATTTGAAGGCAGACCTCTTCAGCTGCGCTGACGGCTCACTACTACTGCAGGACACTAAACACTGTTGAGACGCTCTTCACAGTCATGGCACGGTCTCGTATTGTTTCCACTAGCGCAGCCATTTTTTCATCACTAATTAATGGATGTCTAAAATATAAGAATAAGTAGAAGCCTAAAACAGGCCCAAGGCCCGGCCCGCGTCTGAACTATGACGTGAATATTGGCCTGAAGCCCAGCCCTAGAGACGCAAAAAAGTCGGAGCCCGAATTTAAATTAAACATTAAAAAATAACATTTCGGGCTAAAAGTGTGTTGTAACGCAAGCGTTACTCAACATGTACCGAGTAAAATATTGCTGAAAATGTATTAGCAATGCCTTACAATACTGCGTTACAGCAAAAAGTAATCCGTTACTGTAATGTATTTCTTTTGTAACGCGTTACTCCCAACACTGGTGGCAGTCAGCCCGAGTGCAGGAGCGAGTTGTGGTTTTTGAGGAGCAATTAAACTGAATGCTAACAGAAAGCTGAGAGCTATGTATGTGTAGAGGATGATACTGGGGTCATCTTGTTATCATCAGAGTCACGAGCTGAGATTTCTTTAAAGATCAAACTCATCATTCATGATGAAAAGATAATACAAACTTATATTGCAGCTTTTGACTAGCTGAATGGCTGTCACTAATCTGAAGAAACATAATCATGGAGACACATTCAGTCACATAACATATAGATCTGTTAAGCTATTCACAAGCACTTCATTTGACACTGTATAGTCCCATTTCAATAGGTCAATGCTAAGCATGTAAAAGAGGCATGAATGACTCAGAATGGCACATTAGGTAAAGACAGCCGAGATCATTAAAAAACGTCTTTCTAAAAAAATTGCACATGATTTAAGACCTTTATACAGTACATCCTATTGAACAAATGCACATACAGTATGTCCTTCACAGCCTTGTTTTTATCTACAGGGCTAAACATTAAGGATGGTCTATCACTTGTGTTACTGGAGCAGTGCTGTGTTCAATCATGTATCCATCCATCTTCTAAAAAAATAATTAACATTTATATACTTTTTAATCACAAATGCTTGTCTTGCACTAGCTCTGCGATGCACGTCTTGACACATTGTGTAATCATGTTAGATAAATCTTAGCTCTTCGTCTGTGTACAGTACTTCGGTTCAAAAAGTTAAGGCGAAAATCTCCATCTCATTTTCTCCTCCAACTTCAATATCGCCTGACATCGTTGTTTTACTTATTTATGTAAAGGGTATTTGACTTTCTTTGCACATTCGCTTTGTAAACACAGTACTTCTATCTACGTTACGCCTGCATGATTACATAATGCATAAGGTCAAGCTAGTACAAGACGAGCATTTGTATATATTTTTTTGTAGAAAATGACCGATCATTTTGCTAGGTAAGAACCTTATTCCACGGCTGGGATCGTGTAGAGCTGCATTGAAGCTGCAGTTTAAACGCTTGTTTAAGTGCACTATATGAAGAAAAATGTTTTCCTCTAAAACCTTAATTTCTTTTCGACTGAAGAAAGAAAGACATGAACATCTTGGATGACAGGGGTGAGCAAATTATCAGGAGATGTTTATTCTGGAAGTGAACACATTTCTTAAATATGAATTTTGATTAAGTTTTTTTTAATTAGTATTTGGTTAGGAGATACTGTTTTTCTGCTTCTGCACTTCTGTACTTAGTTTCCATCCATTATGTTACCAGTGAGGACCACAATGGATTTATTTTTATTTATTTTTTTATCCTCGACAGTTTTTAAAAGTGTATGGGATACTTGTTATTTTGTACAGTTTGTAAACTTGTCAAATAAATTTAAATAAATCTAATAATATAAATACTGCACATATTCCCACTTAAAAGAAAACAACTAAATGGCCTTCAAGCATTCCTTTTGAACCACATAATGAATTGAACCTTTTCTTGTCTCCTCCACCATGTCGACAAATTAAATAGGTCTACATACAAAGTCAGAAGTCAAACCAAAGTAATAGTCCAGATGGATGTATATACTGTCCAGAAATGAGCTTCAGCTGTTCAGCTTTTAATTCTGTCCAGCAATTATATTATCCTGATTAAATACCGATGAAAAAAGGGGAAAATCCAAGGGGTAAATTAGCAGATGGCCTTCAGGCATTAACCTCTGCACTATTTGTTCTGTGATGTGAGTGCCGAGTTTCATTTTATTACCAATATAACAATGTAATACAGATTTGAAAGCGCTTTGACAGAGCGAAATCCAGGGCAATCTCTCTGATGGACAACAAAACCCCTCCCCGTTTACTCCCCGCATACACAAACATGCACACTTTGTACACTCTCCACACTTTCTCTTGCCCTGTCATCATTCCGCCTCTATCTTTTCCTCCCTCACTCTTTCAGGATCTGTCTTCATGTTTCTTTTATCCCACCTTTCCTCTTTCTCTCCCTCTCTCTCTGTCTTTCTCCACCCCCGCAGTTCTAGCACTCGCTGCAGGACCTGTTCAGCTGTCACAGACATAAGCAGACATTATCCACTGGCATACATTTGTGCATTGGACTTCTGCAAGTAATGACTGCAGCATTAGGATTAACCCCCCTGACTATTCAACTGCAATCATTCTGTCTGTGACGGAGGGGGAGGAAGCGGCCTTTATCACACAGGGAGAGATGACAAGTTAGAGTGGTGGAGAATGAGTCATCAAACACAGTCACTCTTTCTGAGCGGCTAATGTTTATGCTAGCTGGGCTTCTGCTGAGCAGGAAATGATGGCTTTGCTAAAGAGCTTGTATCTGTTATTAGACTACTACTAACGGAGAGACATGCAACATATATGGCTGCTTCAAATGGAGAATTGAAGAATGTGTTTAAAGGGACAGTACACCCAAAAATGAAAATTCTGTTCGCTTAATCACTCTCATGTCATTCCAAACATGTTTGACTTTGTTTCTTCTGTGGTACACAAAAACAGAAATGTGAAATAACATACTGGTTGATTTTTTCAATGTCCTTACAATAAATGGGGAGCTTACAAGTTTCAAAAAGGAGGCAAATGAACCATTAAAGTGCTCCACACAATTGTGCTTTATTCCAGACCTTCTGAATCATACAATTGTTCTTTGAGAGAAACGGACTTCAGTGAGCTGTTGACACAAGAACTGCTGTGTCTGGATCAGTGAATCAATGAGCTGAATCAGAAAAACAGATTAGTTTGATTTGTGAATGAATCATTCAAACTGATTTGATGAACTGATTCATGTGATTCAAGGAAAAGATCTGACTCAAATGTATGTTTCATTTACAAATTAGACATCATGAGCACTCCGAGGGGAGCTGGAGTGGATGTTCAGATGTTAAATGAATAATAACTTGACATTTTTAGTTTGTTCCTCACTTAAAGCCATCAAATATCAGAACTGCTACAATACTTACAAACAACCAAGGTAATAAAACATCATGTTTATCTGTTGTGGTGTGAAACATGCAAGTGTATGTGCATGCTAATATAACACATGCATGCTAATATAATGTCTATATAATAAAATAGAGTCTACGTTGCTTTTATGACACTTTTCCAATGCTTCTGTGTCCTTTTTGAAGCTTAAAAAGTCTCCAATCATGGTACTTCAAAAAACGACTAGTATATTCTTCAAAATACCTCGTGTTCCTCAAAAGAAAGGATAGTAAAATTATCATGTTTGGATGAAGTATAAGCAAATATCCAAAGGACAAAAGTGCTGTTGTTAGCATAAAAACTTACAAAAATTGAACTGTCAAGATTATAACAGTCATCTGTGACAAAGTACTTCACTAGAGAGTAGAGTTTTGAATTATAATATCATGGCCCAAAAAGCAGGTGACAACTGACAAGTGTTTCCCCCACCAAGAAAATGATTAGATTTCAAACACGCTTTCATTTTATGTAGAAATAATAATAATCCTAGAGCAAAGTACGATGGGTTTAAGCAAATTTCAGGAGCAGGTCTACAGCACTTACCAGATCTTGCGTTCATTAGTTTTCACTAAGCCAGTGCAATATGCAAAGGTCAGGATTATTTTATTCAGCTAAATAGGACATAATGATCACACATGCTGAATTCATAGTAGGGTGCAACAAAAGACAAAGCTCAGGGAGAGCGGGCAATTACAGAGAAACAAAATAAAAGCAGCGAATCGTGACTAACAAACAAAATCACTGACTCAGAGCACAAAAGGAAACACACAAAGGCTATTTCAGACCAATCTGGCCCTCTAGACAAAAAGAGAGTCTGAAGAGATTAGAGAAGTAAAATGCTGACACAAGATACTATTGTGAAGTGTTATTTAAAATTCAAACCAGAATGATTTTTTGTGGATCTATACAGTTTTAACCATTATATCTTGAAGTGCTGAGCGCTTTTCAGCCGACGCTGCATTGTGCTCCTTCAAGCACGTTTTAAATGAAATCTGTCTTCTAGCACAATGTATTGTTAATTAAGGCATATACTGTCAGGGTTCTGTAAATTCGGTCTGGTGTCATTTATGAGTTGAGTGCATGCGGTCTCGAGTTCGCTCGGCCGCGTGCTCTTCTGTCCACTTGTGTTGTGTTTTGTGTTGTTGCACGCAGTTTGTGTTTTATCGGCTGTGTGCATTCATGTTATGTCTTGTGCTGTGTGGCACGCAGCTTGTGTTTTTCACTGGCTGCGTGCTTTCATGTTGTCATATTGTCTTGTGTGAACACGCGGCTTATGAGTATTCTCATTAGCTGCGTTTTTGTGTCCTGTTTAACACATGGCTGGTGATTTGTTTTGCTGTGTTTTTGTTTTGTGTGAGCACATGGCTTTTGTCTTAGTTTTCTGTGTGCCATGTGCTCTCATGTTAATTGTCTTGACCCCACCCATCTTGTTTCCTGATTATTGGTTCATTTGCCCACCGGTCTTCCCTCGTTACCCTCCTAATTTTCTCCCTTTATAATCTCTTTGTGTTTGCAGTCCTATGCCAGTTCGTCGTTGAATGTTTCCTGTTCCTGCCTTGCCTTGCCCTGCCCTGCCCGCCCCGCCCCGCCCAGCCCCGCCCCGCCCTGCCCCGCCCTGCCCAGCCCAGCTGTCCAGTTTTCCCTCACTGGGTAGTTTTTTAATTTATTTTGTGTTTAATAAAAGCCCATCTTCTGCACCATTGAGTCCTCGCCTCATCCCTTCACCCCCACAACCCTGACATATTCATTGAAACTATTTTATTCAATACAAAAAGTATGAAACGTGTTTAAATGCGTGAATTGTCCTGAAATGCAGTTCTTTTACAAAGCAGAACTGTCATGCCGTACAGCACATGTAAGAGTGGTGGCTGAGAACAATGCACTAAACGAGGCCAACTGGATAAAAGACTACATACAGTCTGCCTCGGGAAGAGTTTTAGATGCCATTGTTGCTTCTAACACATGTCCATTAGTGTGCAAGTTATTAACAAGATGACAGGTGCATTATGGGAAAAACAGATCTTTCTGACATCTCTAAAATACCAGATACTTAATTAAAATATCGAATAGACGAAGTCTATGCAATAGATCTCATTTGCATTATGTCTAATTTGATATTCTATGAAATGTAGGGGAGAATAAGGAAATGCATCCATAGCCAGAACATGTTTTCACTTTCCCCATAAATGATTGTTAACACTTACATCTGACCCTCTCACATGCCTGTATTTTCGAGTCAAACCGAGCCAAAGTCCTCTTCAGTAATTAATTAATGCTTTGCTACGATAATATGGAATGCATTACATTGCATTAACCTTTGCACCTGCGCTAATTGAATCTGTGAGTCTTAATGAGACATGCAGAAAAGATTGGCAATGTGCATCGCTCACCAAGTTTGTCTGTAATTACAATTAATGATGCCCCTATACTTTTTTCATTTATTTCTAAAGAAAATTAATGGTTTGCCAATCAACCTCGACAGAAAAGTATGTTCTAGCCTGAATGTAAGTTAATTAGGTCCAGCTAAAGTGCATGAGCAACAAACATTAAGACCATTACTTACACAGCACTATGAGCTCCATAATGGCCTCTCGGGGTTTGACGTTAAAGCCGTTGTACTGGCTGGTTTGGCAGCGGTACGTGCCGGCCATTTCACGGGAGACATTGACGATGCGCAGAACTCCATCGTAGCTTTCAGTTTGCATGTTTCCATCCGGCATGGGTACTTCTTTATCAGCACGGGACCAAAGGATGATGGGTTTGGGTTTGCCGGAGACCAAGCATTGCAGCTCTACTGTGTCGCCCTCCTGAGATAGCAAAGGGGACTTTTCTTGTGGGACGGTCAGGTTGGGTGGAACTAGAAGAAAGCAGATGATGATCACAATATTCATATTATAATGAGCTATGAAAATATCACAATGCATCATTTTACTACACAAAACATTTACTGTATGTAAAAAGCATAAGGCCTGGAATGTTCCAGGTCCAATGCATGTCAATAGCATTTATTACATGACCTAATTATATACACTACAATTTTGTTTACTACAATACTCAAACGTTTGGGATCAGAAAGTTTTTTTTTAATGTTTAGTGTCTTATAGGGGTGGGCGATTTACTGGTAGACAATGATTATAAATTTGTCAACCGTTAGATATTTTGGACTATTGTAACTATCGCGGTTACACACTCACTTGACATTGCTGTACTACATGGCCATGAAAACTTAGCATTTGCATGCATTTTGAAGCATTGTGGTTTAAAAACAAGTGATTTCAAGCCATTGAAATGCAATCAACAGCGAAAGAGAACTCATTTAGCTATACGTGTACGCTGAGAGACAGTTTCTGACTCATAGAGCACGGGAGTATTGAATGTTGAGTTATTGAATTTAGATATTTTTGCTGCTTTAAAGGCTTTGAATGGTTAAATACACACACAAGCATGTGTCAATAAGTGCCCGTCTTTGCAAGTATCTGCTGTCTGTCATTCATGTTAATCAAACAATAAAAGAGAGAAAATCTCACTTTTGTAACTAATAAGAAGAAATATATATTTAATTTACACAGTGAAGAATACATAGCGTTTTTATACATTTGATTACTTTATACAATGTATGTAGCATTTCTTATTTATTTGTTCTACTGTAGATTTTTATCCTATTGCTTGTATTAGTTTCTTATAATTTTTAATCGCTGACTGTTTTTTGTCTTCAGTGAGCTCAAGTTTATTTTTTATTTAGGCGAGTATTCGTTTTTTTATGATATTGACGTTGGTGGCAAAAATTATGAAATTTCAATGGTATCAACATTTTTATATCATAAAGACCTTATTTAAACAAAAATAACTATACTGTAATATATATAATTACCGTAAAATACAATTATTTATATTGTGATATAAGATTTTGGTCATATCACCTCTAGTGTCTTATTATCAACAAGGCTGCACCAACATTGTATATTCAGAAATATTATTACAATTTAAAATAATATTTTCCACTTTAATATACAGTATATTAAAATGTTATTTATTCCTGTATTGGCAATTATGCATTTTTAGAAGCCATTACTCCAGTCATCAGTGTCACATAATATAATATAATATTTTAATATTTATTAATTGTTTATATAATTTTCTATCATTTTATCTTATTCCCCATTTTTGCAGTCTGGGACTACGGTTCTAGGCGAATAAATGTCTAGTTATTTTTCACATATATAATATCTGGATCGGTTTTGCCAGTACATCAACAAAGACATCCTGTCAGCCGCCAGGTGTCAGATAACGACGTTTCAGGCTGGTTTTCACCGCCAGGCATCATAAATGTATGCAGACAACAGGTTTATGTTCTTCTGCTGATTCCAGACAACAGTCTGGCAAACTACTGGCTCAGCTCCATGTAAACAAGGATGGTGTCACCTTTCTTCTTGGTATCCTAGTACGGATATTGTGTGAAGGTTACTGGGTTTACAGGCTTTATCTCTGTTGCACTGTCAAGACGACAAAAGATTGAATATCATTTTACACAGACAATGTTAGTAAGCTATTCTACTACTTTATTCTTACTAGGGATGGTCACGATTTTCGAATATTACTTTTGCTTAAAATGCCCATCCCTAATTCTTACATCAATAATTTTAATATAAATACTGTCATGCTATAACTGTGACTATAACAGTTTGTAGTTTTTCACATCAAATCCCCAAATGACTGAGTAATTTGACCAGAACACTTTCCACCAACTATTTTGATTGAGTCCAGACCTCAGAAACCGCGGGGTCAGTTTGATGTGATGACATGCTCTGTGAAACAGGACATCTTAAGATGTCTACATCTTCAACATTGCCACCAGTTCCTCAGAAATTAGCCACTGGGGTGCCACTGAGGCCCTTTCCATTAAACATGAATCTTACTTTACTGTACACAAAGCATATGGGCATGAAGTGTCCAAGTCTCCACGGCCCTCTTCACAAGCTCAACACCAATAAAAGAGCTGCATGAAAACAAGGGCCCTAGTTGAGTAGTGAGGATGAGTGCTTTCTTCTGGGATTCTCTTAAAAGCAGGAAAAAACTTCATACAGTACAAGAAACGGACTTTCATAATGAAACCTATCATGCACGTATGAAATGTGGGATATGAAAGATGATGACAAAGACAATACCGTATAGTACAGTGTAGTATATACTCTACAGTGAGAAAAGTTTTCCTCTTTTGGAGATAAAAGACAAATCAATTTTCTCTCCTACGTAAGGTGAGGGGGAAAGACAGATTTATATGAATATAAATGGCACAGGACAAAAAAAAGAAAGAAAGAGGAGAACAATGTTGAATGTATTTCCGATTGCGACTGCGGGAAGCCTGGTGGGAGAGATCTTGCATCTGCAGGTTGATTAAGCATGACTTCTTTAGCAGACCCAGGGCAAACAAACAAACAAATAAACAAACATAGAATATTTTGCATAATGAAATGAGTCAGAAAATAAATCACATTATCCATTTTGGCTACATTAAAAATCCTGAAACAGTATTATCTATGTATCATGATGAAAACAATTTTTTAGATTGACGTTCGTATCATTAAAATGTCATCAGTGGGGGAGGCTGAGATTATTTTGTTTTATTAAAGCTATAAAACTGTAATGTGCTGAAATAGTCTGTAAAACAATAATAAATGTAATCACCGTAAGAAACTGATCTCAATAATAAATAATTTTGAAGTTGCATCAAAGAGTCTTGACATCCTACAATTAACCCCATTTTCACAGCATTTTTTTTCATTTACTCAGTTAATGCATGCATAATTTCTAATGAATTGCTATTTATATTTAATAAATCCATGTTACTGTAAGTGCCAAGCTTGTTAAAACATGTAAATTCAAAGACTGATGTTCTCAGTAAATCTCTTTGAATCCTCATAGCAGTGATATTTAACAGCTTCAGGTATGTGAACTTACAGTATTGTTAACTAAAACTATTATAATTTTTTTTGGTAATTTAAATAATGCAGAATCAGCTATTACCTGTAAAGGATAACTCACCAGTGGTGGAGGAGATGTTGACGTCTATGCTGATCTCTGGTATCCCTCCGTTCTTTAGTGAGGCCACACATGTGTAAGTGCCAAAGTCAGTAAACTTGAGGTCGATGATGTCCAGGTTTGTGGTTCCTGGGGAAACGTCTGGGTCAGTCTGTGTAATGACCATGCGCTCTGAGCTCCGCAGCGGACGGCCGTTCTTCAGCCAGCTGAACATCAGCTCCTCAGGTGGTGTGGCCTCCACCTGGCAGGATATCTTCACCTCTCTGCCGATCTGGATGTTGTCGTCATTATGATAGGGGTCGGGTGTGATCCAGAACCGGCCCTTCTTCAGAGCTGTGTGGACAGAATGAAATGTGACTGATTTAACATTAATCAATAATTCAGTACATGAGGATATTTCTTCGGGCAATCTTGTCCCGTTTAGATTTTTAGAAAGTAAGCCCCATAGTATCATTTGGACCACATCAGAAGTATTTTTTTTTTATCAGCATTCAGTGGTGAAATGACATTGATGGAAAGAAAGGATAATTTAATTGCTAACATTTTATGTATGCTAAATAAACAGAAATAATGCACACACTTTGTGCATAACTTTACAAAATTACAGCTTGATTTAAAAATATATATCTATTTACACATTTCAAATCTATTTAAATCTTTAAAGATATTTTAAAACATTCTGCGAACAAGGTTTCTACCCTGATTTACTTCAAATGTCTCATCTCAAGCATGTCTCTTTAACAAGTCTCTCTATAAACTGTATTTTCAATTAAAAGTACATTTAAAAGGAACAAATATAGAAGTACAGTAAAATATTTAGTTTCATAAGTATTTTTATATTTAGAATTTAGTTAATACAGTTTCAATTTGAAATGTATATAACAACAATGGGAAAAAAGAAGTTGAATTGCATCAGTTCTAATCAATTCCTGGTACATTAAAGCCTGGCGTTGAAGAAACACCCATTTATGAAGGCACTTTCATTTTATAAAATATCGTTTTGCTCAAGAAGTAGTAACACACTGGACATTTCTCATCATAAAGTCTCTTAATCTCGTCATACAAGATTTGTACTGCACGGGTAATGATGCATTAAATGCAGTTCGTCAGTGTACATAGCTAAAAGGTCTTTGGTTAATGTAATTTCAAAACAGTTTAATGTACAACGCTTTCCCACAATTCATCCACACCACTGCTTTTCAAGCCATTATTACTGCGACAAGCCAATGACATGAAAATGACACAACAATTTATTTTTTTATAAAACACCCATAGGCCATTTTGAAGAGATGGAGGTAAGTTACTATCTTAGCCTGTGAATACAGCACAAATAAAGCTGGATCTTAAAATACACCATCTCACCCCCGCAATAAGGTGAGAAATAAACAAGAGGGCCCCTCCAGACACAAAACACATGATATTATTTTGATGAGGGATTGTCAGGGAGTCACACACTTTCTGTGTTCAGAAGAGAACAGTCGATTCCTTTCACAGAACCTCAATCCTTTGACAGTGACATTGAGAAGAATTCTGACTCAACCATACTGACATATACAACGCTGGAAGTGATGTAAGAATGGCGTGACATGACACACACTTTCCACACTCTTGCACACATGCTAATGAGTGAATCTTTGCTAGGTTGGATTGAGAGATCGTGCGCAGTGTCTCACATTTAGAAATAACTAAAAGCCACATTAGACTGAACAGCAGCTATTTTAGGATCTTTATGGGTTAAAACCACACAGTAAATAGACCGAAACAGCAACCTGCTGTTCTCAAGAAATAAAGTATTAACATGGAAAACAAATGACATAATGACATTATATTAATATATATATATATTAGTGCTGTCAAAGTTAATAACGCGTTAACGCAAATTCCTTTTAACGGCACTAATTTTATTAACGCGCGATTAATGTAGTGCGTATTTTCTGTTTGACCCATGGCCCAACCCGTAGTTGGAGAAATGGAGATGCACAGTGTTGCCAACTTAGCAACATTGCAGACCCCTTTAGCAACTTTTTTCCTCTAAAAACAGCACCCAAACGTATTTAGTCTCAGAGAATTGCCGGTACTGCCGCGCGAGGTCTTGCTTTCCCAGCACGCGCACACCTCTCTCTCTCTCTCTCTCTCTCTCTTTGTCTGTCTTCTCAGTTTCTGTTCAGCATGCGCACATATCTCTCTCTCTCTCTCTCTCTCTCTCTCTCACACCATCTCTCTCACACCATCTCTCTCTGACCATCACGGCCTCCTAATCATCCCCACACACTGATTGGCTTCATCACTCTGTCTCCACCAGTAAGCTGGTGTGTGGTGGGCATTCTGGCACTCTATGGCTGCCGTCGCATCATCCAGGTGGATGCTGCACACTGATGGTGGATGAGGAGATTCCCCCCTTAATATGTAAAGCGCTTTGAGGGGCTAGAAAAGCGCTATATAAATGTAACAAATTATTATTATTATTATTATGATTTTTAATGTTTTTGAAAGCCTTTAAGCCTTTATGCTTAGTGAATTTGCATTTATATGACTTGAAAAAAAATAATAATATGTCAGTTCACTAAATCATGTTGTGTGTGTATATGTACATATACAGTATATATATATATATATATATATATATATAAATAAAATAAATGTTTTAATGTGTGTATGTATTTTTTCTTTCAACCTCCATCCGAGAAACAAATTTGCACAACTTGATGGATAAAATTTGCACAACTTGATGGATAAAATCAAGTCCTGCCACGTTTTACTTATTACATTGGGAAAAGTCACATTCCACAAGTAAAATAGGTTGTGAATGCAATTTTTCTAAAGTCACATTGACTTCAATAAAAGAAACCAGAAATCTTGTAAATCTGAAGTTTTGTTTTAATCTTCATTCGCACTCTCTGCTCTCTTCACAACATGAATAAAGGGGTCAGAGACAGACAGGCAAATGTCTTGGTCTCTTGTGGGATCCCAAATCTAAAACTGCCCATGAGCCAAAGCAAAACAGCACAATCTCATTTCCAAGTCATTTCTGAAAATGCTGCATCTGGTCCTAATTATTAATCAGTCGCTGAATTATTTAAAAACAGCTTTTATGAGATCTTATTAACCAATTTATTTGCATCCGTGCTGCACATTTTACAAGCTGTTACAATCTGGACTCTTAAGAAAGGATGTTTCAAGGTGGACTACGATGCTGATACTGCCAGAGACTGCGAATATTACGAGATAGACGATAATGAAGAGCTGCAACTTCGCAGGGCAGCTTTATGCGAGGTTCAGCTCGGCAGGCCTTGCCTTACTGGTCAATTTGCGACTTAATCAGTAGCGTAATATTGTGGTGAGATAGCTGCGCGCTCTTTGGTGACCCCATAAAACTTGCAGGGTGTTAATGCTTTCGAGTCCAGTTCCTTCGCATGAGTTCTGTCATTATCAAAAAGCACTGCAGGTAAGCAATTAGCAAGAGACAAGCTGCGTAATCTTTCCAGAACATTTAAAGTCAGCTTGCTACACGTCGAGCATTTGAGGATGATTTCTTACAGTAATCCACTGTAATAACATCTCTTGAAGTTTCAAAAACGCTTAAAATGGAAATCCAACTTTTTGCTTCAACTTTTAATGAGCTTTCCAACAGAAGAATATATCAAGGAGCTCCTAAGAGACGACATAATGGTTTCTCCCCACCATTTGCACCTGTGTTTTGTGACTGTTTGTTTTATGAAGTGTCTGGGAAAGAATTAAGACTTCACCTTGAATTACTGCGATGCTTTTTGCATGGCATGCACACAATAATAATGTATTTGCAATGCTCAAAGACTGTTCCTTTCTGGCATCAAATACATGCAAAGTATATTGATGAATGCATTTCAAACTATGATGTTTTGTATATGTCTTTTCTTTGTGATATTATAATTAGTTAGCTGTTTCCTCAGCTCAGCACCAAGCACAGATTATTGTCAACATGCTCTTGTAGCATTATATGAGAATCAATAATCCTTTTGACTAGCCCTGTAGTCATGTATTCAGAGTGAATGCTTGGGAAAAGTCATTTCACTGATGAATATGTGGTGCCGCAGACAAGCACTTTTCTTTATTATAATATCTTATATAATCAAGGAAATGTTAAAATTCTTCTCCTTCACGGTCACATTTTCACTACTCAAATGCACCTATTTAGAAGGCAAAACTGGAGTTTCAGACTTACCCTGCAATGCTGGATATTCAAAAAGAGTTTTTCATTTGGAAATGGAGCACTGTTATTTTGCACATAATATTCATTGAATTAAGTTAATGTCCTGCATAATCAAAAATAAACCGATTATTATTGCCTGGGACAGAACAAGCAATAACCAACCAGTTCAATTCAAACAATTGTTTTCAAATACAGTTAAAGTACAATCTCATTCACTAATTGTGTAAATCCTGCATGCAAATGTTTTGCGCATAAATCATGAATGATCATAATGTCTGCACTTCAATTTTTTTACAGAATGATATTTGGAAACAAATCACACCACATGAATGCAAATATCACAGAGCTAGGAGCCTTAAACATAGATGGTTAAGTATATACAGCATATACAGTATATATATATATACATATATATATATATGATATTTATATAATATAATATTATATTATTTGACTGTTTATTACTCTAATTAGTAACCGCTGGCATGTGATCCCTGATTAAAAAAAAAAAAAAAAAACGGTAAACAATTTCTATTCATCAACATGAGAATGAGGGTCAGGACAACATTCAGGACAAATTCAGACACAGGAATAGTTTCTTCCCTCAAGCAATCCATCTCATGAACACTTGACAATAATTATGGAACACACACTATTTATACACTCATATACTTATCTAACGCACATACTTAGTCTACACTTCAATTGCACACAATATACCTGTACACATAAAACTGTCCATTGTTATATGCCTGTACATACAATTGTCAATTTGTTTATTGTTATTCCTTATTTACTTGTTATTTTTAATTATTTTTATTATCTGTGTTTTTTTGTTCTGTCACCGTCATTCAGTTGCACTACGGTAGCTTCTGTCTCAAAAACAAATTCCTTGTATGTGTAAACATACCTGGCAATAAAACTCATTCCGATTCTGAAATGCTTGCACATATGCATCTGTTCCGGAGGGAGTTTTTCATAAAAATCTTTTCTGTGCATGCTAAACAAGTGTATAAATATATAAAAACAAATATCAGAGAATGAAACCCACCATCTCACATTCCCCAGGCTGAATTACAATCAGCATAAAACCCTACCAACAAGATGTGAGTTCTCCCATTACAGGGGAAGAAATGCTTGAATACAAATCTGTTATTAGCTGTAGTAAATCACCACTGCAGCAGTCTGCTAATATTCACTGCCTCGTCAAAAGCAACTGAATTCTCCATTATCCATTTTGTTATTTAGCAGAGGAATAAGTCAAGTAGTGCAATGTACGAGAGGATCATGGCAGGCCCCGCTAATTTGAAAACAGCTTTACAGGCTGAGCATTTCAGTCATTACATCCAATGGAATCTCACCAATGTGCCCTTGCATTCACAATACTGATGCATTGCTGTGCTACAGACAACGCCAAGTGAGCACAGTGATTCTTCTGAGAAAACAGTTGGTGTGAACAACCATCAAAGGGATTCAGGTAGAACGCAATTTACATATCAGAATCAGGACCAATTTCGGCAGCCAGGAGAAGGGGGACGGCAGGACCGATCTTTGCATGCCTGTTTTGATTGCTTGGTAGAAAGTGGCCCAAACGGGAGATGATATCTCCTCTGTAAATAAATAAAAAGATGAGTTTCTATGGCAGTGTGCAGGCTCAGCAATACCCTTCCTTCCATCAGCGCTCCTCCCAACTCCCCCTCCAGCTAATAAATATCTTATAAAGAACGAGGTGGGTTATTTTGCAGTTATCTGCAGAGCAGGCCCTGCAACGTTTGGCATAATCTGCTGAAAAGGCTCTGTGCTGGTACTGACAAGGCTCAATATTTGAGTGATAACTGGGGAAGGGTGGGGTGTGTTTTATTGATGATGCTGCCAGCGGGTGGTGGAACAGAGCTGTCAGAAAAGGCCTTACTCAGGGATGGCTATCTGGTCACTCCCACCTGGGTGCTGCTGAATGACGTCCCATTACGGCTCCCATCAGACCAATCTGCCCCTAAGTAATCCCTGCCCTGTGTTTGTTCCGTGTAGGAGCTAAGCAAGATTATAGAAGACATGTTTTATGCTTAAGGAAGCGCTGAACCAAAACTAAAAATTCTGTCATCAATTAGTTAAAATTGTGTCATTCCAAACCTGTATGACTGACTTTCTTCTGTGGAATGCTGAAGATTTTCATGCAATTACAATCAAGCTATAAAGACATCATAAACATGGATAGGAATTATACAAAAATGTAATGATTTGGATTCCTCTTAATGATTCCTTAATGTTCCGTTAGAAATTCTCTTGAATTTGAGGAAGACATACTGCATTTGGAAAATATAAAAGCAAATCTATTTCCAAAAGCAAAGATAATTTCAATAATAAATGTAAAATGCCTATGAACAAAAATGAGGTATCATATTTTAGGAATTCCCTTTATTTTATTAAAATACAATACCACAAAGAAAAACTCTTGGGAATCTGACTTCACTAGTCATGCTGTATGTTTCTTGATAAATAATGTAAGGCTAGGAACACTGTTCGACTATTTTAGTCTGATGTTCTGTCTGCATTGGTGGAAGAATAAGTATGTGGCAATTGTTAATGAAAATAGTTTGTTTATTATTATTTGCATCTATTTGATTTAGTTCCAACTAACAACATAGAATCAGAATAAGTCTATTAACTGTGAAAACAATTATTTAATCATTAAAAAATCATGAACACATAGATAAGGCTAGCCGTGGAACAAGCAAATATTCAATTAGTTAAAATTAGATTGATTTATTTAAGTATACTGTGTATGTGTCTATTGAATGTATTTTACATTTATTTTGATACTGATACCGAAACTCAGTTATTTTGTATTTACAACACATTCAGTTAGTATTATTACATAAATATAATTCTTGTTACAATGTGTTTTTGTATGACTGACAAATATGCATCAAATTAGGTTTATTAGTTTATGTTAAAATTGTGCAATCAAATATAACGGAAATTTTATACACCATTAAAATCTTATATTTTAGGCCAAAATACTTTTTGTTTGTGTATTTTCTCAATCCACCACAAGGCTTTATCTTCTCCTCACAAAACAAAGTAAAACAGAGCCACCTCTATTCTACCTTCATCAGTCCTCAAGCGTCCAGCTACCTCCCTGATCAGTGATTGGGCAAACAGCTCTACCCCTTCACCTCAACCACCGCCCCATCTGGCTACACATGCTCTTTTTCCCATTGCAGGAGAAAAGGTCATATTTCAAATGACCAGTACAGCTGCTATCATAGAGCTTTGTACAAGCAGCCAGCAGAGTGTGTTGGGATTACCCAACTTCCAAACCCTCCCATGTAATATCGTTTTCTCTCCAATCCCTTGCTTATTTTGCCCAATAAATGAGATTCCGCCATCTGTGCAGCAAAGAAGCTGTGCAGCTCATGCTTGTAACATCCCCTCTGACAATCTTATATTATAAAACCGTCCTCTATCTATCGTGCTAGAGAATGGGACTATCATTGCTATTTTCTGCCCAATAGTGTTGTTTCCATCCATAAGTCAAACATATAAAACCTAAATGGCCAACATGGCTTGGATGAAAATGCAGTATTGGCCAAAAGTGAGTCATATAGTTGTGGCAATGATATTGCGACATTCATGTTGTCTATGTTATGTAGTAGAAAATGAGCAGAAGGTGGCAAATACATCAAGAAAAGAACTAAAGTAAGGGAAACGGCATTGTGGGAAGTTAATTTTATTTGTTGTGAGAGTCAATTAATACATTGAAAATACTCTAATAGTGTTATAAGGGTTTTGGATCATTAGGTTTGAAAAAAAAAGCAGTCAGACAAAATAATTGCATGTCTAATGCTCCAAAAAAAGGGTCTCTTTAGTGGCTCGGGATTGTCTGTTTCTGCAACAGCGATTATAGAAAAGCAATCAGGACCAAAAACAGAGCCACCAGAGAATCAGTAATGGTGAGTAAACAAAATCTTATAATGGAAATGAATGTTAAAATAATAGCATTTTAATATTACAATGAATGAATAATGCAAAAAGTGTCTCGGAAGGTAATGTTAAGCAATAAACAACTGCTTTCTAATGTGGAAATTGTTTAAGAGGCTAATTTACAGCAAAAGCTACACAATTGCAAGTGTGATAATGCTTTTATACAATAATTCAATGAACAAAGTTAATATTAAGTAACATACATTTTAAACAAATGTGCTAGTTCCTTTGCCTGATTTTGCTTTAACAGCACAGCAGCAGAATTGCCGCATGCCTCCAATTCTTGAATGAATCTGTTTTTGAATCTCTTGCTCATTGAATCAAATGAATTCATGTTTTTGAATTTATTAACTAAATTAATGATTCAATGACTCACTCTTAGCAAGAGTCACTTGTTTCATCCCTGTTTTATTTTACCAGTTAAATGTGTTTTCATTCATTCAAATTATTCATTCATAAAGACAGCCACTTGTTTTATTCCTTAAAGGATTAGTTCACTTTCAAATTAAAATTTTCTGATTATTTTCTCACCCCCATGTCATCCAAGATGTTTATGTATTTCTTTCCTCAGTCAAAAAGAAATTAAGGTTTTTGATGAAAACATTTTAGGATTTGTATCCATATAGTGTACGTCAATGGACACCAAATGGTTGACGGTCAAAATTTAGCAAAACTTTATAGGGTCCTATCTAGCGAAACTAATGGTCATTTAAAAAAAAATAATAAATGTATATGCTTTATAATATATACTATATATATATATATATATGTTATTTTTTTTTTTAAAGCTGATCGTTTGGCTAGATAAGACCCTTATTCATGGCCTGGTATCATTTATAGCCCTTTGAAGCTGCACTGAAACTGTAATTTTGACCTTCAACCATTTGGAGTCCATTGAAGTACACTATATGGGGATAATTCGTAGAATGTTTTCATAAAAAACCTTAATTTATTTTCGACTGAAGAAAGAAATACATAAACATCTTGGATGACATGGGGGTGAGTAAATTAAAAGGAACATTTTATTTGAAAGTGAACTAATCCTTTAATCAACATTTTTTAATGAATCTATTGAACAAATGATTACAATGACACACTCAATTAGTCAATTAACACCACCTACTGGTATAATAATGTAACGTGCAGAGAATTTTACTAAGCAGAGTGATAGAAAAGTGGAAGCTCCCAGTGCTGCTAGACTGTTATATCAGCACTCTGGGAATGCTGCTCAACCAATCAAATTTGAGGACTGGAACTAACTGTTGTATAGATAGTATTATCTTATTAGATTACCAACTAAATGGAACATAACAAAATAAATAGAGAATGATTACTTATTTGAGTTTAATCATTTTATGTGAAAAGAAAGAATGCTGAGTGATACAAACTGTGAAGTATTCTGTAAGAATCCATTCACCACAATAATTATGCTAACCATAAACTATTGCTCTTTGTTGTGAGAAGAGCTTGGGGAATTACACACGGCAGATTTCTTTCTTTCTTTCTTTCTTTTTGGTATGATCCTCTTCCCCTCTGCTGTCTACCTCACCAAGATGATCCTCCTCACTGGCAAGACATCTGACTCCCATCTTACCCTCCAGTCTCACACAGAAACCCGGCTCAATGGAAATGCGTAATCTCACTGTGCTCTCCAGAGTTGACAGACAGTAAAGGATTCACACTAAAACCTGGACCTCCAGATGTGTAAACAGCTTTTTGTGCACACCGGGGATCAGCCTTGGGAAGGAGTAACTGTGAAGTAAGCTACAACAGCTGCTCCAAGCGGGGATAGTAAAGCTTCTTCAGAGAGCGTCCCACACGGACACAGATGCATGAAAAAGCAAATCCTTTTCTCCATTTCACATGTTCTTTTGGCTAGATGTAATACGTAAAAGTCATGGATATTCATTGCAGTAGGTAATGATGCTGGCTGGAAAAGCACCTATTTATAAGACATTTCAGAGCAAGGCTGAGTCTTTCAAACCTTTAAGAAAGTTTCAATAAATAGTTTTCTAATAAGCAAACACTATTAAGCTGTTAAAACATCTTCGTCCTTTCACATTAGCTTCAAACCACAATTTGATTGCTTTCTCGGTTCATACTGTCAGTCATTATTCATAATTGCACACTGCATTCATTGTCAAGATATTTATTACCCACATGTACTGTCATTCTGCTTCTATGATAATCATTGAGTAATTCATTATGCACTGATAAATGGAAATGGGTATAGAGGGAAATGCTGACAGCAAACTTGAGAGGCTTGCAAAACTTATTGGTGGAGGCAATTTACACTGAGTGTAAAGGAAATTAGATGCTATTTACACCCCAGTGTAAATACTAACAAACACTATTTGCATTATGTCAAGTACATAGCATCCTATATAAACACTACCATTCAACATTCACTCTTTTATGCTTACCAAGGCTGCATTTATTTAATCAAAAAACTGTCAAATATTATTACTACTACAAATATTTTTTATGTATTTAATGTATTATAAAATGCAATTTATTTTTGTGATGGAAAAGCTGAACTTTTAGCATCCATTACTCTGTCTCCATCTTCAGTGTCACATGATCCTTCAGAAATCATTCTAATATGCTGATGTTGAACCAATTGAAGCAAGTTTCGTATTTATTTGTGTTGAAAAAGTTTCACACAAATTTCCATTGGCTTCAAAATGTAATTTTGTTCATAGCCTCATTCTATTATTCAACATGAGGGAACAATTCAAATTCTAATACTTTTTTATATAAATAAACAAGTGGGCTTGACAAATGTCATTTTTCTTAGGCCTCCAGGACAGTGATGGTTTGTTTTGATTCTAAATTTTACATTAATTTAACTACAAACATGTGAATAATTCCTGATGAGAACGGAGACACGGAAAAATAGAGAGACGAGACGGAGGATGGGATCTGAAAATGCCACAAGCCAGATGCAAACTTAGGTTGTCCATGCAAAGATACCAATACACATGCTTTACACTCCAGGCCACCGCTCCAATATCCAACTCAGACAACATTTGGTAGTTCTGTCTAGTTCCACCAGACTCTTGGGGTGCACTGCATGGTCAGTGCTATTTACACCTTCTGCAAACAAGCAATGTCCAAAAACTGACAGAAACTATGATACATCTAGCACAAACAAACAAAACCAACAAGGCCTCAAAGCCTCACTTCTCACCTCTGACGACAATGTTGGTGGATTTCTTCGCAGGGTTACCCACGTTGTTACTAGCTACACAGCTGTAAACACCAGCATCCTCTGTGCTGATGGCAGGTATTGTGAGGGTCTCACTGTTGAGATTGCTCTTCTTTGGAAGCTCTTCATTGTTCCGAACCCACATCAGGGTTGGGGTGGGCGCGCCTCCAGAGATGATGCACACCAGTACCACTGTCTGTCCAGGGTTGGCCACAATGGGGTCTTCCACAAGCAGCTTAATAGTTGGAGAGGCTAGGACAAAAACAGACAGGGTAACTCTTATCATCTTTATGTGAAATACCTATTTTCTTTTTTAAAAGGACACTTGCTGCTGCACTTACATGATCTTGGACATTTATATCAAGTAAACGCACACATTACAGTTGGCTAGAAGTGATGGCTTGCAGTTTAAAAAGTTTGACATTTTAGTATTTTCTTCGCTTCAGAAGAGACTGATTCATCAACTGGGGTTATATGGATTACCATCGTCTTCACGTCAAGTGAATGCATGTATGACAGCTGGCCAGAAGTGATGGTTTATAGTTTAAAAAGTTTAATATATTAGTATTTTTCTCACACACTCCTATCATTTCGGTTGGGAAGACATTGATTCAACAACTGGGGTTGTATGGATTACCATTCTGTTTGCTTTGCATGGTATTTAAAGCGTCAACTTTGAGGAATCTGTCCACTTGCATTTTATAGACTCACATTAAAAGATTATTTTTCTAAAGTTCTCAGTTTGTGTTCATCTGAGGTAAGAATGATGGGAAAACTGACTTTTTTGGGTGGCATATTCCTTATTAAACCTATCAAAAAAGTTTAAGGAAGACAAAACATAATTTAACTTAACAGCTTGACTCATGAATATTAATTCTGTGATGTGATGTGATTTTCAAGAGGACCGAAATAGTTTAAATGCTTGTTTACAACCAATTCCAGGTGTGTGACCAACTTCAAGTGAGTAATTACAGCAAATATACACAAAGTTCACATACCATCACAGCTTGATCTCAATTATGGTGTTTCACCTTATTATGCTAATGCGTTTATATTTTAAAAAGTGCAGTTTACAATTATCACCCAAAGGAAGTGATTTACTTGGTCCCGTAATGTAATAGGTGATCATATCCAGTCTATATAATCAAGGCCTGCTCCCATGAGCACACTTGTACACTGTGATGTAAGGGCCTTCAAGTTGGCAAAGCAATCAGTCAATCCCCGGGATTGTGTCGTGATCATCCTCATCAGAAAATGTGCTGCCGGAAATGCACTGAGAGATGGAAAAGAAGTGAGAAAGAAGGATAGTTCAAGAAAATGAGCAGGATGGGAGGGGTGGTGGAGTGAGAGAGGAAGATAGAGAAACAGAGATGGCCGGAGGGAAAGGTCTGCCGACTCAGTTCATTCTTTAATGGATTCCGTAAAGGTCAGGTCTTCGCCGCAGTAGCATGTGAAGCCCACCGAGACAGATAAGGAGCACAGGGACCCGCAGGGTCATTTCCTTAAGAATATGGTTTTGCCATGGACTGAATTAACTGCAAGGCCAGTGGTGAAAACATCAGCCCGGGGCGGTTTCTTCAGCCATTAACCGACGAAGGAGGAGAAAAGTAGCAGCAGGCCTCTAAATGTAACAGGCGTAACATACTCAATAACACATGCAGCACTCATAGCTTGCTGATTATCAGACCACACAGCACTTGTGGTGACAAGAGCCTCAGGGCACTTCCTTTTGAGAGTTGTTTCTGTGGTGCTGCTCGCATGTAGTTTCTTACTCGTTGGACAGCTCAAACATAGCAGAAGAAGACTAAAATAACAGACAATGCTGTGCACAAGGAGGAGGCATTGGTATCGCTCTCACCGGTTTTGTTGGTGAGCCGGAATAGCACACTCTTGTCGGGGATGCCACAGACATTGCGGACAGAGGCAGTGCACGTGTAGTTAGCGTAGTCCTGAGGACGAAGGTTCTTCAGCTTCAGGATCTTTGTCTCCCCCTGTAACCCACGCAGATGACATTGTATGAAGCAGAAACTTAGCGGGTTTTGCTTTAGTACACAGATTTTACACTGGACACGGAGGCACCAAAAATAATATCTAAATATTATTTTAATATTCATATTATTAAACTGTAAACAAATCCAACTTCCATTGTGTCAAACTGTATTTTAAAGGTTGATTAAATTATTGAATGTAGAAAAAATATATATAATTTCATACAAAATGAATAAAGTCAACTTTTAGATCATCTACTATGATCAAGTTAAAAAACTAAAATAATAAACATTAAGAACTTACTTGCTGTTACTTTTCAAATTTAGCAGTAAAGGTCCATCTAAGGCTACTGAACATGCTCAGTTTGATCAGTAATGATGCACTTAAAAAATAGCTTTACTTAGTGGTTATAAAATAAAATAAAATAGATATATGCTATCATTGCTCAGAAATCAAAAACTGACCTTCTCTATACATAAAACACTATTTGGAACACATCCAACAAGCCAAAGTAGAGAGGGAAAAAAACTAGCCATATCCAATTAATCTGACTTTATCTGAGCTTTTTTGTGCTTTAAAAGACTTCTGCTAATTTGCTCATTTTGGTCTTGTATCCCTTCCGGCTACTGGAGCTTTATAGAGTAATCTTACTCAATTTGAAAGTCCAGAGAATTTCCTTTTACAATACAGCATTGGTTTTTAATAGGTGGTTAGTGACCCCTAAAAAATATTTGCAGATCTATACTGATCACAAACAGCATGGAAAACAATGCTAAATACAAATAACTAAATGCTACTGACCATTTAATGGTGCGTGGTTAGGATGGCAAAATAAATAAGGTTATATTTTGAAGCCAAACCAGTTAAGAACCAGTTGATTTCATGCATAAGTGGCTCACTTCTATCTAATAATAAGTAACTTATTTTTTGTAACATCTTTACATGAGGTCAATTTCTACAAAAACAGTCATTTTAAAGTCCATCAGTTAAAAATAGCGGTGCTGCTTGATACCAAAATCTTCTGAAGATACTTAGCTTTTGATCTGCTTTTTAACCTGAGACATTGACAGAAAGCTGCAGTGCATTAGTTTCATATTCATAGTTCTGAAGAGGCTGAAAGATAAAGAAGGCTCTAATGAAAATAACATGCAGAATCTCCTTTAAGTGCACAAACTAATGTTGTGTGATTGATTCTCTGTAGGGAATAAGAAGAGCGAAACTGGTCCTGAAATACCCGGTGTTTTATGACTAATTACCAGGATGGATCCACTCTGGGCCAATCACTGTGCCATATCGTATGTGACAAAGCCGTGTTTTAAAAGCAGCCTTTTTCTCTCAGATGATGTGCATCCTCCCGGACCAGATAACTCTCACAATGTCAAACTGATGCTCCCTCTTTTTCTCTCCTGATAGCTTCAACATCTTTCATGCAAAAGAAATTAAGTTCATCAAATGTTTTCAAGCAACTCAGGCATTCATATTCTCTCATTTTAAAGTTAAGTGTTAAATGTCAAGACTGATGCACACTGTATATCACTTATTTTACAATGGTCTCAAACATAACTAATCTAACTAGAATTGAAAGTAGTTTGTATTTGTTATAATTTAATTTAATTCAATTTAATGCCATATTCATGTGCATCTCAATAAATTAGAATGTCGTGGAAAAGTTCATTTATTTTAGTAATTCAACTCATATTGTGAAACTCGTGTATTAGATAAATTCAATGCACACAGACTGAAGTAGAACTGTAGTTTAAGTCTTTGGTTCTTTTAATTGTGATGATTTTGGCTCACATTTAACAAAAACCCATCTCAACAAATTATAATATTTCATAAGACCAATTAAAAAAATATTTTTTAGTGAATTGTTGGCTTTCTGGAAAGTATGTTCATTTACTGTATATGTACTCAATACTTGGTAGGGGCTTCTTTTGCTTTAATTACTGCCTCAATTCGGCGTGGCGTGGAGGTGATCAGTTTGTGGCACTGCTGAGGTGGTATGGAAGCCCAGGTTTCTTTGACAGTGGCCTTCAGCTCATCTGCATTTTTTGTCTCTTGTTTCTCATTTACCTCTTGACAATACCCCATATATTCTGTATGGGGTTCAGGTTTGGTGAGTTTGCTAGCCAGTCAAGCACCCAACACCATGGTCATTTAACCAACTTTTGGTGCTTTTGACAGTGTGGGCAGGTGCCAAATCCTGCTGGAAAATGAAATCAACATCTTTAAAAAGCTGGTCAGCAGAAGGAAGCATGAAGTGCTCCAAAATTTATTGGTAAATGGGTGCATGAGCTTCTCCACCCTTCCTCCAGACTCTAGGACCTTGGTTTCCAAAAGAAATACAAAACTTGTTCTCATCTGAAAAGAGGACTTTGGACCACTGGCCAACAGTCCAGTTCTTCTTCTCTTAGCCCAGGTAAGACACCTCTGATGTCAACTGTAGCCAAATTCCTTGACACGTCTGCGTGTGGTGGCTCTTGATGCCTTGACCCCAGCCTCAGTCCATTCCTTGTGAAGTTCACCCAAATTCTTGAATCGATTTTGCTTGACAATCCTCAGAAGGCTGCGGTTCTCTCGGTTGGTTGTGCATCTTTTTCTTCCACACTTTTTCCTTCCACTCAACTTTCTGTTAACATGCTTGGATACAGCACTCTGTGAACAGCCAGCTTCTTTGGCAATGAATGTTTGTGGCTTACCCTCCTTGTGAAGGGTGTCAATGATTGTCTTCTGGACAACTGTCAGATCAGCAGTCTTCCTCATGATTGTGTAGCCTTGTGAACTAAACTGAGAGACCATTTTGAAGGCTCAGGAAACCTTTGCAGGTGTTTTGAGTTGTTTAGCTGATTGGCATGTCACCATATTCTAATTTGTAGAGATTTTTGTTAAATGTGAGCCAAAATCATCACAATTAAAATAACCAAAGACTTAAACTATTCAGTCTGTGTGCATTGAATTTATTTAATACACGAGTTTCACAATTTGAGTTGAATTACTGAAATAAATGAACTTTTCCACGACATTTTAATTTATTGAGATGCACCTGTATTTAATTTATAGACTTTATTGAATTTTCAGCAAAACAACCATATAGTGATATATATATGCATACTGTGCATAATAATATCAAATAATTCATACTCTCTTCATTTCTAATCATACTCCTAGATTATATTTACCATTTTAACATTATTGATGCAGTTATTTTTTCATGCTTTTAAAAGATGTGTTTTATGCTCTTTTTTAAAACCAAGATAGCATTTATTTAAATAAAAATACAGAAAAAAACGTAATATTGTGGAATAATATATTGTGTAAATAACAGTTTTCTATTTTACTATTATTTTAAAATGTTATTTTTTTCCTGTATTGGCAAGGCTGAATTTTCAGCAGACATTACTCTAGTCTTCAGTGTCACGCGATCCTTCAGAAACCATTTGTCCATTTTGGTACCTTAAAGGTACATGTTAGTACTTAAAGTGTACATATTTGAACCTAATAGGTACAAAAGTGTACCTTTTGAAAAGTTACCACCCTGGTGACAACCTTTGTACCTTTATTTCTGAGAGTGTATACTATAAATTGATATTACAGCTTTGAATACATCTGAGGTAACGTCTTACCTGCGTGAAGAAGGGCTCATAGATCTCCACACCCTTGTCCGAACCTTGAGACAGGAACTCCCTCCCCCGTCTCCAGCTGTACCGCACCGGAGGGTTTGAATTGGCAGCACACCGCAGGAACACTGTCCTCTCATAGTAGAACTGCTCCTTTGCCTCTCCTATACTCTGATGGACCGTCACAATGGGGTCATCTAAATCTGAAATGTAAACGGATGGGTCAGTCACACTGATTTAACATTGCTCCAATTGCCCTGAAAAATGCCTATGAGACTGGTGCACAGCAATAGCATAGGACCCTAGCTAGATATATATATAAAAAAGGTTTTAATCAAGACAAGCATGTAGGACAGAAGTATGGAAAGACTGAATGTAAATAAACAGAAAACTAGGTTAAAGGTAAACAACAACTTCCATATTTAGGTTTATTTATGCCACACTTCATGCATTCATATTCATGCCCCAATTCAAAAAAGTCATAAGCTCAATTCAAATGCATATGTCACAGTGTTATTTGAGTTGCGTGCCACTACTAGCATTAAGTTGTTGCTAAATATACCTTATATGTGAAAAATGCCAACATTATAGTGTAATATAGCTGATTTTTCCCTGTTTCCTTCCTGCTCAGAGATTGAAGGCATAATTTGTCGAATTGCTTAATGAGCCAAAAACGACTAAATTAAGAAGAAGCCCATACAATAATTGAAATTTACTGGAGCACAATTCATACAGTAGCATATTTATTATGGTCCAAGATAGACATAAATTACTTTCTACATTTTTTACTAATTTAACACCAATCTAAATCATTAAACACCAGTAAAAATGCATATATGTTATTGAGCTCAAATGCAATCTGGTAGAATTTTACAATAAGGTTCTTAGTTCATGCAATATCTAAGATATAACAAGTAACAACGAACAGTATATTATTAAGCAACATCAACAACGTGTGTTAAATTCATTATATAACCATTTATAAATGTATGATGTATGAACAAATATTATTATTAGTCATACTAAATATAATCATTTCTAATTTAATATTAGCCTGCAACGATAAATACTGTAAAAACTTTGTTTATTGTTTGTTCTTGCATCAACTAATGTTAATAAATTGAATCACACTGTAAAATGTTACCTGAAATTTCTGTTTAAATTTTTAAAGATCCAAACAGCATTCATCTCGTCCTTTTCATAAAATTTGTGCAACATATTCTGATGGAAGCACAGCCTTGTGATAGCATAAAACAATTTATGATTATTATTTTAGTTCCGTTTGGAAACATCTATAAATTTAAACACTTTGAAAACAGCTGTAAGTGGGTGCAGAAACATACAAGTGTTAACAGCAAACATAATGTCTAAAATGATGGACCAGTCTGGCGCATGTATTTTGCCACTTGAATCGTGAGTATTTTTACAACCGTAATTTTTTTCAAGAGCCACAATAATTATTATAGAGTGCTTGAACGAGGAGCCATGTGCTTTTACAGACTGCCCTCAAAGCACAAACCTTCCTCGACTCTCGGCTATAAATAAACCAAGCCTTTCAAAGTCTTTCTTTCTCCTGTTTGAAATGATTAATCAATCTGCTCAGTAACTATTTGACTGACAGCATTGGTGATATTTTCCAGCACGCCAGATTATATTTTTAATACTTTCACAAAACAAAAATCATACAGGTTTGGGTGAGTAAACGATGACAGAAAATTGTCTCTTTTATTGGAAAAAATATCACTGATTTACTCACGATCCAATGTTGAAGTTGACCACTTTGGGACGAATATAAACCTGAATCAATATCGCTACTGTCCATCTTGAGCGCTTTAAACGAATGACTAGCGAGTGCTGCCACACTCAGACACAACGCGGGCACTCCAAATCGAAGCACTCAGTTGTTTATCGGCAATGTGTTGGCTGTTCTTTATCAATGACATGCATCTAGGCTTTGATCACTGCATCAAGAGTAGCATGTCTGTGATCAATAAAAGCGAGTGCCCACCAGCGAATAGTCCACCATGAAGCTGGAATAAAAATGACAAGCTGAGGCCTGTTCTCTAATTCAAGGGTAATGACTTGCTCCTCATTGTCTCCCCACGGCAATGCTGCCTGCCATCGTCCATCGCTCCTCCTATTCATCTTTCTGTGCTACCGTAAATCACTTTACAACATCTATGGCTCCTCCATGTCTGTAGGGAACAGAAGCAACACACAACTCCTTTTTTGACAGGTCGTGATAGCTTTTGATGGTTCCGATAGCAGAGGAGTAAACCTTTGAAACTTGGAAATATTCGGGAGCTAGCTTACTGAAACTGATGTCTCTTTGAAGAATAATCCTCATTTTCATTTCACTCATTCATTAAACCTCTCATTTTATGCATTTCGTCACCTATTCAAAGGCTTGAATTTGATTTCAACCAAGTCAACGAGAAGTGCCTTTAAGTCGATAATGAGGCCATGTGGCATCTCGAAGAAAATAAAAGAGTTCACGGACTTAAAATGATGATGTGTGTGAGTGAAAAACTCTTTGAAAGAGACCTAGATGAGATATGCTTTTATGATGAGTCATGTAAAGAAAAAATGACTGTCTGGCTTTTTATTATATAAGAATGCGCTAGACAAGAAATACATGAAATAACACAGGCTCCATTATAGCCCAGGTATTGCAAGTCCGACCATATCAGAGGTAATTCATTTCAAACATAAAGTGGTAATGAAACATATGCAGAGTTAATGGTTTCCATAAATCACTAGTATGATAAGACACCTCAATGTTTTCTTTGATATATTTTAAGCTTGTGGTTGGAAAGATTTTGAATGTTTTTGAAAAGAAGTCTCTTTTGCTTAAGGGATGCATGTATTTGATCAAAAATATTGTGAAATATTATTCTAATTTAAAAGAGACATTTTCTATTGGAATATATTTAAAAACATGTCATTTATTTCTGCATTTTCAGAATCATTACTCCAGTCTTTAGTGTGATCCTTCAGAAATCAAATCATTCTAATATGTTGATTTGGTGTTCAAGAATGGTAGCAGATAAAAGCACTGCTTAATATTTTTGTTGATCTTTGATTAATAGAAAGTTAAGCGTTTAATAACAAACAATACTAAAACAGCATTTTGTAACGTTATAAATGCATTTACTGTCACTTTAAATAAATGTAATGCATCAAATATTAATTTATAAAAATAATGACAAAATGTATCTGGTAAAATTTCACATGTATAGCAATGAAAACTTAAGCTATTGCAGATAGCATAAGTAAGTAATACCTTAACTTAGTAAGTAAGTGCCTTGTGGGTAAAACATTTAAGGATTTCAATTTATATTATTAGTAAATGTCCTAATACAGTATTTAGTTTCCTTGAGCACTGCTTTGTGTCGTTGCCCAGTCATTAACACATTTTGCATTGTGTCTGTATCATTAAATGACACCATAATTGGATAAATATTTTCGAAGCAGTTATTTAGAAGATGCTTTTATGCAAAGTGACTTACAGTACTTATTTCAGGGACATTCATTGCTGAAGGGCACAAAGGTTGTGGCTAATGGCTAGCTCCTTAAGAGGCTGAGATTTAGTCACCATAACACCCTGTTTTGTTAGTGAATATTGTGCTAAAGTAGACATGTAAAATATGCTTGGAATTTGTGCTACTGTCTCTCTCCGAGCTGCATAAAGCAGCTAGTGAGAGACGCATTAACACTTAGAAACCGTTCTGGCACATTATAAACAATGCTGGAAGGTCATCCAGCCATGATAAATTATTTAGATTACTGTGCCTAACATTTATTATTGTTTTCAGAGAAATGGGTTTGAATAATGGGCGCTCGTAATAGCTTAACAAGCAAAGGATTTAAAAAATCCCCAGATTTTTTGACTATTTTGTTTTCATAATCATGAAAGAGAAATGCAAATGTAAAAATTAATGTTCTTTCAGCAAGCTTGTACAATGAAAACAATAGAAGTACTCGATTAATAATCCAAATAATCATTATTATGCTAAATGATATATTACATAACTTTTAAAATAAATATATAATTTTAATAAAGCAGTTGTTGCAATGCTGAAATCAAAAGTTTCTGTTTCCTTCTCTTTGTTGGTTTATAAAAGTGAAGTTACAGCATAAAAACAACAGTGAACCCAGAAGGTACTACAGCAAAGACTTTTGCTTATAAGTGTCTTTCCAACTGATTATTCATGATACGTAACCTGAGGGTTTAAGTGAAGTGCTGAATCAAGGTTGAGTATGCACCTCAAAAGCTAAAAGAGAGATGCAGACACAGTCAGCAAAGGCTAACACCAAGCTATCGTTGACTTGCAAGAGTGTGTGTGTCAAGTGTGTGTTTTTTGCCGACAGGCGGATGAGCTTGTTAACTCACAGTAGACGTCCACTCGGATGGATTTGATGGCAGGAGTGCCGAGGCCGTTCTCAGCCTTACAGTAATAGCGGCCGCCCTGGTTCCTTTGGATGCGGGTTATGCGCAGTGTCTCGTTGAATACGCTGGAGTCCTGGAAGCGGTCAGTAGCACTTCCTGCTGTCTTGGTCCATCGTATCTGACACGGGACAAAGAGAGAGAAACAAAACTCACATCAGCTCAGAGAAACTCATCAGCTAGTGGCTTAAAACTAGCCTACTGCCTTCCTTAGAGCACATTAATTGGGTAAAAAAGTAATCTGTTGTTTCAGTAACATATATGAATTATAACAACAATGGTAGTATAGTTTTGGAAATGTTGCTAGCTAAAATTATGATACAAACTGAATTTTCAGGCTGGTAATTACTGTATGTATATTTACATTCTCTAGAGAACAGACAATGTCTCAGTTTTACAAAGATTGGCTCTTTTAACTGAAAGGCAAGACCTTAATTCCTACAGAAGCCATAATGAATTTTCCCATTCACTTTTCTGTGATTCATCACCTCTATATCTGTCTCCGGTGAAGCACATTGGCTCATAGACATTCAAACATGGCAAATAATGATAAAATGACAAAATTATCATCATGTTGTTGAGTTTAAAAGTCAACATGATATTGTTGTTTTAGTGCAATGTACTGTTATAGTATTTATTAATATTTTGAATAATCTTATTTTTGTTTAAATATAGCTCTGCTATGTGATTTTGTAATTTCATTAGCTTTATTAAATTTCCATTTAGCTTTTTTTTTATCTTGCACAACAAATTTAAACATTTGTTTCAGTTAGTTGACAAGGCAACATTTCTCATTTTCTTTTTAGTTTACCATCCTATATTGTATTTTTTCAAGTACTGCAAACAACATTTAAAAGTTTTAGTTTTAGTCAACAATAACAACACTGACATCAAAGCTGAGAACAACAGGATATGCAACAAGACTGAAAGAAAAAAAAGATACTTTGCCATTGCATATTTTCTCCCACACACTATATGAAATTGCTTGGGGCAGCGATGTATCTAATACAGAAGAATCCTTTCCAGTTCATGTCACAAGTTTTTTCATACCACTCTGTAATGAGTCTAATATTGAAAAATAGCTACTAAATGTGCTATTGAACATGTTCCAGTGACTTTCTAATCGTGATGCTACTGTTTACATTAAGGTTTTGACTTGGAAATGAGCAAATACTCTACCACAAATCTGATCTCCAGATCAATACATGGCATAAGCTCTATTTGGATGGTAATTATTTCTCAGCAGGATGTCTGTAAAACAAAATCTGCATGTCATGAATTTGGATCGCAATTAATTCACAGAGGACGGAGGTCTTCAGTGATTTGACAGTCTGGAAGTTTCTCACATGGTCTTCATGATTTGCCTCTAAATTATGTTTTTTCTTTGTGACTCCATATAATAACATGTATAAACTAAAGGTTTATTCAACAAAATATATTTATTTTAATGCCCAGTTTTACCAGTTCACATGTTTTGCCTGTTATTATGTTCTTTCTTTGTCACCCCACATAATGACATGTATACTCTACAGGTTTATATATTAAAGCATATTCACAAAATTGCCCATTTTAACAATTTATACAATCTGCCTCTAACTTATTTTTTAGTCACTCCACATATTTTATAAATCAAAGTAAGTTTATATTAATGTCCAGTTTTACAAGTTTACATGATTTGCCTCTAAATAGTTTTTTTTTAGTCGCTCCACATAATAATGGTCCATTTTAACAGTTTACACAATTTATCTTAGTCACTGCGGTGGGGTGGTGACCTATATTTTTCTTTTCTTTTTTTATCGGTACACTTCTCTAATACTAGTCCCCATCATCAAAATAAGCAAATGCTTTTTACAACACATAGCATCAAATAGTATGGTTACAGCACAGAGGTGGTCTACAAAATGATTTTCAAAACTATTTTTCTATTGATTCAATCTTGTAAACGGTTTGATTTAAAATGGAATTAAATTCGCACACAAACCTGGCGCTCGACTGCAAACAGCATGAAACTCAGCACAGCATTTTCTCCCGAGACGTGGAAGAAAAACACCAAGATTTTTGATTCGGACAGCAATTAAATCACTGACTACCACCTGTAAACATTGAAATTACATATGTTCCCCGAAGGGAAATATATTTACAGCCTGAGTAGGACTACAGAATATTTATCAAAACAGTAAATATATTCAATATACTGTATAAATACCACTTTTTAGAACAACGTGATCCCAAACAATTATTGCCTTAATTGCCTCATTACAATTTTATATGACAAGCAAACATTTTTCATGGTAAACGGACAAATAATGTGCATCTCAAATAGCAATAAACTATTTTAATAACACACAGACACAGAGACAGAGACAGAGACAGAGACAGAGACAGAGACAGAGACAGAGACAGAGACAGACACAGAGACAGACACAGAGACAGAGACAGAGACAGACACAGACACAGACACAGACACAGACACAGACACACACACACACACACACAGAGCTCAGCCTGGCATAGAGAGAGGGAGAGAGATTCTGTAGCTCCCTCTGTGTACTTGTCTGCCAACCAGCCAGACAAGTGGAGCAAATTGCTCATTCAGGCCTGGCTTGGCCTTACCGAGTCCTGAGTGAGACTTACTGTGTAGATGACCTACATTACAACAGAACCCCCCTTTATCATCCCTGCTGCTCAAGAACCTCAGAGGCGGGAGCAACTCCGCTTGAGTTCAGCTACAAAGACCAAAGCTCCGCCTTCCTCTTGCAAGCAGCAGCTTCTTCCTCACCCCAACTATTAGCCCCCTCCTACTAATTGAAAGCATTTTCAGCTTCGCGATTGCAAGAGACCAAGCGCTGCTTTCACCTAGGCCTTGGTTTTCTTCTCGCGAAGGTCTATGAAGAAAAAAGAACGACGGTTTGGAGCCCAACAGAGTCGTAACCTTTGGAAGTGGCAGAATGAAATCCATTTCATGCTTTGCTGAGGATGGAGGGCGGCAGATTTGTTTACACACGTATTGGATGTTGGTTAGGAATAACGGCATATTAGAACTCACAGGGCTTAGACACGCTGGCTTTCTTTGTGAGCTCGAACAGGAAATAAGGCAGCTAAAGAAAAGTGCTTAGCCCTGTATGTCTGCATGCATTGAGGTGGGCTATAGCTGACAACGAACAAATAGGAATTCCTACTTTCAGAGGTGAGAAAGTGGAACTGAATAATCATCTGTGCATTGTGTGACAGCAATTCAGTGTAATAAGAAAGGATGACCCACTCGAATCCTTAAGACTTATTGTACTTTAACTTCCTTCATTTAATGTATGCATTCAAGACTTTGGGACTGTGTGGAATACAAAAGTAGCACATAAATCAAAAGCCTCTGTTTTATTATTTATTTCTGTGTTAGTAGAGATCATGACTCAAGCGATATGTAGGGGTGGAAAGTGAAAACAATTTGACGGCAGCCCACTGCCTTCACAACCAAAGTGCCTCCATAAATAGTCATAAAACAGTGGAAATGACAGCCCTCCAGACCTCAAGCCATATAATACAGGGGAAATATTGTTTCCGAGCAAAGGAGGGAAGGAATATTTTCACATTACAGTTATTGAAACTAGGGTTTCATTTTAAAGGGCTAGTTTACTCCTAAATTTAATTTCTGTCCTCATTTACTCACTCTCATGTTGTTCCAAACCTCTATGACTTTATTCTATAGAGCACAAATGAAGATATTTTGATAAATGTGAGCCTGGACCACAAAACCAGTCTTAACTAGCACAGGTATATTTGTAGCAATGGCCAAAAATACATTGTACACTCTTAAACATAAAGGTGTTCTTCACAGCGATGCCATAGAATAAAAATGTTAACTGTGTCAAAGGTTCTTTAAAGAACCATCTCTTCCTTACCTTTTTATAATCTGAAGAACCTTCTTTCACCACAAAGAACCTTTTGTGAAACAGAAAGGTTCTTCAGATGTTAAAGGTTCTTTATCTAACCATTTAGACAAAAAGGTTCTTCTATGGCATCGTGAAGAACCTTTATTTGGGTCAAAATTATTGATTTTTTTATGCCAAAAATCATTAGGATGTTAATTAAAGATCATGTTCCATGAAGATAATTTGTAAATGTCCTACTGTAAATATATCTAAACATGTTTTTTGATTAGTAATATGCATTGCTAAGAACTTAATTTGGACAGCTTTAAAAGCGATTTTATCAATATTTAGTTTTTTTGGCACCCTCAAATTCCAGATTTTCAAATAGTTGTATCTTGGTCTAATATTCTCCTATCCTAACAAACCATACATTAATTGAAAGCTTATTTATATCTATGTATAAAATTGGCCCTTATAACTGGTGTTGTGGTCCAGGGTCACAAATGTCTAAGTATTTTTTTGGGTACATACAATGGAAGTCAATGGGGTCCAATGTATGTGTTTTGGACCCCAATGATTTTTATTATATAGACAAAAACAGTCAAAACATTCTTTAAATATCTATGGAACACAAAAGAAGATATTTTGACAAATATTTCAGCTGTTTTTGTCCATACAGCCAATGTGGTCCATAAGTTTCAAGCTCCAAAAATTGAAAATCCCCAAATTGTATTCATTCAACTAAAGTGATAAAACTACTTTGTATGATGATAATACTTAATTTTAAGAGGATATTCAAATCAGATCAAATCAAATCACTGATCAACTAATGAATACAAATCCCAAATTAAATATGGCAATACGCCAATATCATCAAACCCAAATGGACCCCACTGACAAAAACAGCAAAAAAATGCATAAAATATATATTTTTTGTGTTACAGAAGAGAAAGAAAATAGGCATAAGTATGAGTAACTAATTACATTTTTTTGATGAGATATCCCTATAAAGTATTCTGTAATGTCATAACATGTGTATTACAATACAAATAACTATAAAAGGTACTCATTTCTCAAGTATTACAAACATCTTAAGCTCATCCTCATAAATTTGTCAAGTCTGAATTTCAGCCCCTGCCAGCATTAAGTGGATCAGTGCCACAGAGCGCCCGAGCCAGAACACTGATGGGAGTTCTGTGACGACGGCCCAGTGTGTCAAATGCAGACAGAATGCACCCATAAAGAGCGCTATATATAGCCTCCAGCCCCCTCAGTCTATCATGAAGCAGCCCTGGGCGTATCTTTCTCTGGCCCACTCACTGGCTGTGGGATCTATGGGAACTGGTTCAGTAATGGCAGAACTGAAGCAAAGAGTTGGCGAAACCTGGGATGTTTTAGAGTTCCTGCTAATAACCAATAAATATGCTTTGCTGCACGGTAAGAAATCTATCTAAGATGACCCTGGAGCTTATTTGACTAAGAGATATTCTGAATATTCTGGAATAGAGCCACAAATAAAACTGTGGTAATTGAGGCACACAGTGAATGTGTTTAGTCACAATTTGCAGTACTAGACTAAGGACAACAAAATACTTTAGTTGTCATATATGGTTATGTATCATACTGAATCCAGGGTTTTCAATAAAAATGTTCTAAAATAAAATAAAAATACATTATTTGTATTGTGTACATATCTGTGTAACAGAACCCAAAGGCAGCTTTAAATGTAAACAAGATGACAGGAAAGATTCTGTGATGTCACTAGAACCATGGTAAAAATAGCTCTTAAATTTGCGGAGAATGACGTTTATGGGTCCAGATGGTGTAGTTACGGGCTAAAGAGCCCATGCTAAACAGTTAGTCTTTGGACTAGTATATATACACATGCTTTGACAGGGATGATAAAACATGAAAAAAGGTATGTCTGTTCCTAACATTTACACATGATGGTCATTGACACATCATCCATTTACAAACTAGTTTTAGATTTTGTGTTTGTACTGTATCATAGAAAAAGCTTTGCAATTTTAGATAATAAATGTTCCGGTAGTACATTTTCCGACAACCCACTGCATTCTGTGATACACTCTGCTTCGGATAGGTCTGGAAATAGTCATATTTCATGTTTAATGTCATTAACTTCTAAAAAGCAGAAATGGCAAGACTGCCTTAAAGCGGAAAAGAGTAGATATTTCATTAAAAATCTTTCCTTATTTACACTCAAGGTAAGGGAGTCAGCAAAAGCCCGAGATGAGATCAGAAGCGGCACAAGTTCATTTATTCAAAATGAGACTGCCAGCAAAAATCTTCCTATCTTTTTACAATGAAGACTGGGAGGCAAAAGCAGCACAGAACATTCAAAATGCATTAGGGTTTTCACAGCCAAAAAAATGCCCTCTACATGCACCAACACAACTCAACACGTGCTCACTTAAACAATTAAAACAAACTGCCTGAATATCAGTCATCAAACAAACAATTTATAAGCATAAAATGATCCATCAATTATACTTTGCTTTAATTTGATAGTGGTTCTGTTTGACCTTGGACATAAAACAGACAAACCAACCCTAAACAGCACAGAGTAAATGCGGATATATAAAAGGTTCGATTTTTGTTAGAGTTTTAAATGGAGGATCAAAAGTGTAAACATTGCAGATTTATTTTTACAAACTTTTTGGTTAATAATTCTAACCACATACAAAATGTATGTTATTTTTATTTATTTAGTACTGACCTGAATAATATTTCACATAAAAGATGTTTACATATAGTCCACAAGAGAATATCATTTATAAAATGACCCTGTTCAAAATTTTACGTACCCTTGGTTTTTAATACAGTGTTGTAACCTGAATTATCCAAAGCTGTTTTTTGTGTTTGTTTGTGATAGTTGTTCGTGAGTGCCTTGTTTATTCTGAACAGTTAAAGTGCCAGCTGTTCTTTAAAAAAAAATCCTTCAGATCCCACAAATTCTTTGTTTTTCAAGCATCTTTGGCATTTTTTAACCCCTTCCGACAAAGACTGTATGATCTTTTCACACTGAGAACAACTGAGGGACTTACATGCAACTGTTACAAAAAGTTAAAATGCTCACTGACACTCCAGAAGTAAACACGATGCATTAAGAGCCTGGAGCTGAAAACTTTTTAAATTTGAACATCAGGGTAAATTAAACTTATTTTGTCTTCTGGGAAACATGTAAGTATCTTCTGCAGCTTTTGAAGGGCAGCACTAAATGAAAAACAAATTATATTTATGCAAAATAAAATAAAATAAAATGTACACATCTTTATTTAGTTCAAACGTTTACACCCCTGGCTCTTATTTTGTTATTTTGTTAAATATGTTATTTTTTTCCTTTTGAAGCATCAGTGAGCATTTGAACTTTTTGTAATAGTTGTGTACGATTCCCTCACTTGTCCTTAGTGTGAAAAGATGTATCTCAAAATCATACAGTCATTGTAAAGGGTTCAAATATGGAAAAGATGCTGGAAAACCAAACGATTTGTTGGACCTAAAGGATTTCTATGAAGAACAGTAGGCAGTTTAAATGTTCAGGACAAACAAGGGACTCATTAACAACTATCACTAAACTAAAACAACCACAAAAATTGTTGTGGATCATCCAGGTAATAAGAATCAAGACTATGTAGCTTTTGAATGGTGTAATTTTGATAAATTCAACTATTAGTTTCGGTTGTTGATTTATGTAAACGTTATTTATGTGAGATATCTTATTCAGGTCACTACTAAATCAAAAATAACATGCATTTTGTATGATCTCTCTTATTTTGGATTTTGGTAAAATAATTAACATTTTGTAAATACTGCAAAGTGTATACTGCAAACAATACTGCAAATACTGCAAACTAAACACCTAAACTTAGCCCTCTCAGGAGACTGTGCATTTCTACTTTCCCCACAGAAAACTCACTCTGTATGATTTATAAGCGTTTTGAATTATGGGGACACTGAAAATGTCCTCATAAATCACCTTCTCCTTCTAATACCTGTCATACCCATGTCATTATATACATTTGTGTCCTCATAAACCACATAAACACACACACACACATATATACTGTATATATATAATACATATACTGTATATCTATCATGACAACTCTCAGAAGATTTTAGCATGGTGATGGATATTACAATGATAATGTACTTGGTATTGACAGAATATATTCAGCTATGCTGCTGCTGAATTGCTACTGCTGTTGGTTATTGCTGAAGTTGTAGATTATTACTGCTGCTGCAAGCAAGTAGAGGAACTTGCTACTGCCAAAACATATGTCGATACGGTGCCATGAGTATTTAAGACATACTGCTGCTGTACAAATAGCATATAAAATAACCCGTAGCAGATTTATACAGGTGGAGCTGGGGAAGGTGGGGGGTTTCAGAGAAACTCTCAAAGCGCACAGCAAGAATCTCAAGTGAATGCTAGCCAGCCATATAAATGCAAGGCAATAAGCTCATTGGCTGCATCTGCAGCATGAACCAAGTCATTTAACTCTCTGAATATCATCAGCAGTGTTGGGGGAAACGCATTACAAGTAACGCGAGTTATGTAATAATATTACTTTTTTCAAGTAACTACTAAAAAAAGTCATTATTTTTTAAATTACTTTTTTCCCATTTATTGACTGACAGTGCGCTGTGTGAACTTGATGTTACTGTAGTTCTAGAATAAATGCGAATATGTATTTATTCATCCCACTCGCAAAAAACTGATTTAGTATTCATCAAAATTAATTAAAACAGTGAAATGCAAACTCAGAATATGACGCAAACCTGCAATAATTAAATATGTTAAACAACACAAATATATCTAATCCCATTTTATTAACCAATGTCTTTGTTGATGACCTTTGATGATCCAGTTCAACCATTCTAATAAGCAAAACTTACTTTAGATAAACTAACAATTGTGCATTTTTTTATTGCTGAAGAGTGTTGAACTTCTGTACAGACATGATTTACTTTTCCTTCAGCCTGAGGTTTATTCTTTACACTTTTTGGTGTGAAAGGGCTTTTGCATTTGATATAAATATAACTTATTGTATTAAAAACAAACAATCAAGCCCTGCTCATATTTAAAAAGTAACGCAAAAGTAACGTAACGCATTACTTTCCATAAAAAGTAAATAAGTAACACAATTAGTACGCAATATTTTAATGCATTACTTTTAAAAGTAACTTTCCTCAACACTGATCATCGGTTACGTTAACAACCTATCAGCCTGCACCATCTAGAGTTTCATGACTGAACTACATATATTGATGGTTTGGTTCATGGCTTATATAATTGGAACAAAGAGCTCTGAAAGAAGAAAGTCATTTACACTTAGGATTGCATTTTTTTTTATTTACAAGCAGCTTATATCACTAATATTTCATTACAGGTACTGTAAGTACCGGTTCTCAGTATTGTTTTGGCAGCATACAATATTTTATACAGCATTTGTGGCTCAGATTATTGGCTCGATTGGCTAGAGCTGAAAACCTGCAAGTAAATATGGCAGATTTCAAATTGCATACTTCCAGTGAGTCTTACAGCATCGATCATCTGGCATTAAGATGAATGGGAATGTTAACAGATGGATTTCTACAGGTAGTATACACCTTCTTGCTCCCCTCCAGGTCCAGGGCACATGGGGCAACATCCTCCTCCACTGGCTCGGCTTTCCAGCCACTCCATTGTGCATGCAAACTGCCTGACGAGAGATGCACTTAGCACTTAACGGCAACAGTGATGAGGCACCATTATCTTCAGGTGTACCTCCTCACAAATTGCTCGCCCCGTTCATCTCTGATACCTGATCCCGTCAGGAACCTGGCCGCAGGGAGGCGAATGAAATGGACAGCATCACTCTGATTCGAGGAGGAGAATGTCACAGGAGCATTCAAAAAATGAGAACTCCTCACATAAACTGTGTGTAAAATGCAAAATTAAGGCTTACCTCTAAACTATGAGACCACATCGCCAGGATTTCTTAGCAAACATTTAGATTTTAGGACTCTTCCTAGCATTCTGAGGTCTGACCATGCTCCTCAGGGAATCACTGAGCTCTTCTGCAGTCCTGTAGATTCAGTGATTTCCCTCGTGGCCGTCTCTTCTCCTGCACTAACTCAGTGGGACTGCTCTTCCTCTCCACTGAAAATGCAGCACTGAGACCAAGATGAGAGGCATAGAGTGCCGCCTATCTAAAACCGCACACAGGCTACGGAACTGATAAGCCCTCTGCAAGATACCATGAGGAGTGGGGCGTTGAGAGAATTAAGACCACTTGAGTGAGGGTGAAATGGAGAGTACAGCAGCAAGTCCAGAAGCGTAACAGATGAATGATAGATACAGGAGTGCATGAACAGAAACACAGAATGTTGTTATCTTTCTCTGATAATCAAATTGTCATATTATGCAGGATTATATGGCATCATCTTGAGCTGAGAAGCATAACATTGATTTAGGACTCGCAGTAGCACCATAATTCCTGCCTATTTTGTCACTTGGTAATATTTAAGTAACATATATGGTAAAGGTGAGTACGTGGAGAATGGTATTACGACAACTGAAAACATTTCAGGATGATTGCTGGCAATTAAAGCATCTATCATGCATCTACATGGTATCTACAAAGTATCGATGTAGTATCTACATGTGACAATAGTAAAATCACTTTAAAACGTGTCTGCCTCACGTTTGGGGTGAGCTGTGTCATGTAGAAGGGTAAGCTAAATCAATGGGAAACACTTGACTAATTTAAATCTCAAATAAAAATATGAATGTAAATGAGAAAAAGCACTTTTCAAATGCACAATCCCATTTCAAATTCTTATTTGTCAGCAAATGATTCACAAATCTCCAAGGAAATGCTTCATATTCAGAATATTTGAATACAGTGAAACCATTTTTGTAGAGCATTTGTAATATTATTCCCTGCATATGGAGACAAATCTCCACTATTAACATGGCATAGCTTACCTTGAAGCATCTGATATACTTTATGCTTTATATGGTGGTTCTTTAATTGATCAGCGCCATGCTTGTGAGATTAGTTCGTTGTTCATACGGTAGCGCGGTCGTGTGGCTCGGTCCATTGACAGGTCAGTGCGGTGCGAACTCTGTAACGTTGCACTGTTTCGTCCCACTTTCAGTGCATTTGGCTTCCCATATGTATGGCTGAACACCGGTTCTCTCGCTCTGAGTTTTGTTGCTTCTACTGGCTGTTTATTGCTGTAAGTTAGATATGCAATGCAGAGAGACATATACATGATGCCCTCTTCTGGAGACAGGGCAGGAATATGCAGTTCATATGCATTTAAAGTGATACACTCCAAAACAGGTCTTTTTTGGACACACCCCAAAAATGACATTTTCTAGCTGTTATAATAAATTATCCGTGGGGTATTTTGGGCTCAAACTTCACAGACTTCATTCACTTCATTCTGGGGACACCCAAGACCAATATTACATTTTGTAAAAAGGGGCATAATAGGTGCCCTTTAAACTAATTTACATGATTTTATAAAAGGCAATTCACAAACGTGATTAAACACACACACACACACACACACACACACACACACATTTATATACATTGCCTGTCCAAAAAAAAAAAGTCACCACCTGGATTTAACTAAGCACATAGGTAAGATCCTCCCATTGGATAATTACTGCATGGATGATTATGTTATGTGCCCAAAGAATAGGTCAGCTGACTACCTGAATATACTGAATGACCAGGTTATTCCATCAATACATTTTTTCTTTCCTGATGGCATGAGCATATTCCAAGATGACAATGACAGGATTCAACGGGCTCAAATTGTTAAAGAGGGGTTCAGGGAGCATGAGATATAATTTTCACACATGGATTGCCCATCACAGAGTCCAGAGTCAGACCTTAACACCATTGAGAATCTTTGGGATGTGCTGGAGAAGGCTTTTCGCAGTGGTCCGACTCTCCTATCATTAATACAAGATCTTGGTAAAAAATGAATGCAACTCTGGACAGGAATAAATGTTGTGACATTGCAGAAGCTTATCGAAATGATGCCATGGTGAATGGGTTCCGTAATCAAAGCTAAAGGCGGTCCAACACAATATTAAAGTGTGTGACTTTTTTTTTTTTGGATGGGAAGTGTATATGCATTATGTATTATCAAATATGTCTTATATAGGTAGTATGTGTGTGTGTGTGTGTGTGTGTGTGCGTGTATGTAAGTATATATATATATATATATATATATATATACATACATATACTGTATATATATATGTATAAGACAGTTATAGATACTGGGCATTATCACACAAATCACATAATCTTAAAATCGTATAAGGCTCAGCACCCATCTACTTCCACTCACTATTACGAATCTACATCCCTCCAGATGTCTGAGATCTGCTAGTGAGCAACGCCTCGTGGTACCATCACAGAGAGGCTCAAAGTCACTCTCCAGAACATTCTCTTTCACCATTCCTGGCCGGTGGAATGATCTTCCCACCCCCATCCGGAATACTGGGTCCCTGTCAATCTTCAAGCAACAACTGAAAACTCATCTCTTTCGCCACTACTTGACTTCATCCTACACAAAAAAAATAAAAATAAAATACCATCTTTCTCTTTATTTTTCTCTCTTTCCCTTACTAGCTCGTACTTATTTGAACAATGCCTGAGACTTGGTGTTACGAGCACTTCCTCTGTCTGTTTGCCTCTTCAAGATGAATCGCTTTATGTATTCCCCAATTGTAAGTCGCTTTGGATAAAAGCGTCTGCAAAATGACTAAATGTAAATGTAAATATATATAATATATAATACACAGTCTCTATAATAAATATACTAAATATACTTGATATGATGCCTGGCACAGTTCTCTGAATTTCAAATGCTACCATATTGTATTTTTCAACACCATAGGATGTCTCATAACTCAAATTTATTTTCCATTTCCAACCATTTTCATCTATGTAGCACACTTTATGAATACGTATTTTTCCTTATTTGGATGTATGATGTTCTCTTTTTTATTCCATTTTCCTTGACTCTGTTTTAAATCAGAATAAACTAGAATACTGGCAATTTGATTCCAAACGTGAAGATTCTTAATATCATTCAATTTCCAGGCATTTTATCTCTCCAATCTTGTGCAAATATGCCAGCCATAGCCATTAGAAGTCCTATGGTGACACCCAGCTATGAGCAGTCTCGCGCTGATGATTGAAGCGGTCAGAAGTCAGTAAACACCCAGAGCCTCACCTGTGGTCGTGGATGCCCCGAGACCAGACAGGTCAGCTCCAAAGTCTCCCCCTCCCGGATGGTGTACACCCTCTCCGTGTAGCGCTCCTCCTCAATGTTGCATGCGTGACCGGAGTGGATGATCCGAACGTTTGGAGGAGCTGCATTAGGGAAGAAATGAAAAAGTGATATAGTTCAGTTTGCCGGATCATTTGAGGTCGCATCATCAACCAGCCACACTGCAGAAAGCTGTCATGGAGGGAAATAAAATCCCTGCCACATGAGACTGATGCTTTCAGCCAAATCAAATTTAAGGTGAGGCACTGCAATCATTCACGGTGCTCCAGCGGATGTAATTTGCACTACACCCAGTTGCTCTGTATATAGAAGAGTCTGGGACTCGCATTTCCAAGCAATTTCATAGACAAAAATACCGGCATCTAAGCATTTCCTTATAGTACATCTTGAAGATGCGTAGGCGACTGATGAGGCAAAGTGCCTGTATTATTGATTTCCCCTCTAAGCAGGAGAACGGAGCTCCGGTTGATGATGTTTCCTCCACTGATCTCCACTTACAAAGTACTTCAAGGCTGCTTTTTACACAGCCACACGTTTTTATTCATGCACTTTTGGTTTTTAATGTTTGCGGTTTCTCCATTGTTCAAAAGATTCATTACAGTGATACAGAAGAAATACCACAATATGTTTATGCATAAATTCATAATTGTAAGGTAGTTCCTATAACAATGCATTACTAAATGAGTGTTAGGGAGAAACAAAATTAAACATAGCAATGCAAGTAACTTAATTACAATTTTCAGTAGCATGAGCGACTGAACAAAAGCGGGTGTGATGTTCGTTCAGTTTGTCATGTGAGTCAGTCTCAATCACAACAAGGAAAGGAACCATGTAAAATGACTCATTATAATAATAAAAATGACATGAGTAGGGTATTGAAACTCTTAATTTATTGTGCAGATTATTGTTGTTTTATAGCTTGATATAGATTTGAAGACATGCACATTTTAAAAAGGATATTGAGATTTGTTTTAGTCATGAACAACTCTGCGATATTTAACAAATAACAGTTGCTTTAATGACTCATAAAACACTTCATCTACTGTAATAAATTCAGCTAACAGTGGTGTAGATTTTGTGGATACAAGCTGCTTTTTTAATCAATAGAATTGTGATCTGACAAAATGCTACATCGCAGTAGTTTTTTTCATAGTGCAGCTCATTTGGAAAAGACTGATTTATTCTAAGGAATCTGTTTGTTTGGACTGTTCATATAAATAGAAACAGATTCACTGACTCTTACAGTGTTTTAGTTCTTTATAGATAATATTTAGCTCACTTTGTTTTCGACTTTATAAACTAGGGTAGTTTTTAGATGCATGTAATGCAAATGTACACTACATTTCAAAAGTTAAGAGTCCTTAAGATTCAGCAAGTATGCATCAAAAGTTAAATTGATTGATAAAAAGTTGATAAATTAATCAAAAGTGACAGTAAAGAAACGTATAATATCCATTTCAAATAAATGCCATTCTTTTGTACTTTCTATTCATTAAAGAATCCTAAAACAATACAGCACAACTGTTTCCAACACCGATAATAATAAATGTTGCTTTAACACCAAAAAAGCATTGCAATCACATCAATAAATTAATAAATTACATTTAAAATATATTAAAAGATAAAACAGTTTCATTTAATTGCAATATTTCTGTATACTGTTTTAACTGTATTGTTGGTCAAATAAGTGAAGCCTTATGATACAGTACTTCTTTCAAAAACATTAATAAATCTCACCAACCCCAAACTTTTGAACTGCAGTTTATCGGTCAAGTCAAATAATGTCATGTTGACTGTTCCTTTACTCACACATTGCTTTTGTGCAAGCAAAACAGGGCTATCATTAAATTCAAAATTATATCATTGTAAAATATACTTAAAAAAGTTATTTCCTCAACGTAGTTATTTTCTGTTACTAGCTTGTATTGTAGCCAACTATTTCAAAAGAGCCCCTTTGGCAGTAGTTTAACTACTTTATACGGTGAGAAACATATAGCATGGAATGAAACGGTTTCAAAGTAGTTCCCCAACACCGGTGAACACACAGAAGTAATAGGCACTGACACCACCTGGAATGAAGACATCTCAAAGATCTAATAGTGCACACCGGGCTCCTGCAGAGGGTTTAGGCAATGACAGGAAACACTGTCGAAATGCATTATGTTGCAAGGGCTCCTTCTGAATGCCGAAACAAAACACACACAAAAGTATTCTCTTCCTGTGTGCCAGCTGCCTGCTCTGCACCCTGGCCTAGTTTCACACCATCTATTTTTAGAAAATCAGTGTCTTTCTCAAAACCCACCATATGACTGTGCTAATGTCCTTCCGTATGACATCAAGAATTCATGAATCAGAATTCACTGGGCAGACCTCAAAGGGGCATGCGGAAGGTGGTCTCTGGATTATTATTGATTAAAGAGTGCTTTGAGTGCTTTCTGACGTCTACACTACGACATCTGGATGCTCCCTGCAGACCACTCGTACATGCAGAGGAGGATTATTTTTCTATATGAGTTATGCGATAGCGTCATGAGGGAATTATATGAATGACATAAGCATTACAGACAGATATTGATCTCAGGCATCTCAACATGCATATCATTACTTGCTAATCTTTCACAAGTGTCAACATAAATGCACTCATATTTTCAAACTAGAATGATGTCCTAACATGGGTTTAGTACAATGAAATGGGTGCTTTTTCAATTTTGGAAAGGATTTTTAACATACAGTAACATATACACAGTACACTGCTTTGTGTCATTTCAAGATAATTGAGTAAAAATGTCAGCATATTCTTTGGCTGTGGAATATTTCATACCAAAATGGCTGCTGCTCTTCCTGTTTTCAAGGTTAGTATGTCCTCAGATCATTAGCATTCAAGAGTCAACAAAATGACAATTTGTATAAATAGAAGCAACATTAAATAAATATTTGTTTCTGTCTATGACAGTGAAAAAAAAAACAGAGTGGATATGTTATGCTTTATAAATCCTGTCAAGCTTAAAAAAATAGAAATTCTGAATGCTAGATGAGAAAAGAACTTGCCAACTTGGCTCCTCTGAAGACTCAAATAATGTCACTTCCTCTTCCTTATGTCTTTTAATGTGACAAAAACATGACACTATTTGAGGTACAGCAAAGTGGTGTGGAAAGTCACATGGATAAAACTATTTCCTTCACCATATACATTTAATAAACTGTATTTAATTAGCTGTTTAATTCAGATTAAAGGTTGTTATATAAGTATAACTGATGATGGGGAATACAAAATACAGAGCATTTGATCATTAACATTCTAAAAATTGATTTGGCAAGCTTGATTCAAGGGAAATCAAAATCAACATGGATGATTATATATATATATATATAAATCAAGTGTACAATTAATTTACCTGAGGGTGAGTAAATAATAACAGCATTTTTGGGTGAACTATCCCTTTAAGTTTCATGAAGACTGTTTCATTAAAACAATCATCACCAATTACTTTAAAATTCATTTCTGAGTAAAAATTGATTTGGCAAGCTTGATTCAAGGGAAATCAAAATCCACATGGATAAAATGATTTAATTCACCATATAAATTTGATAAACTGTATTTAATTAACTGTTTAAATCAAATTAAGGTTTGTTATACATGATAAATGATCTAGTGGAAAAACCAATACACGGTATTTTATCTTTTTACATAAGCATACAAATATGAAATTAATTATTTGAAATATTTGAATTAATATTTGTATGTAAAAAATTAAAACAACATTTAAGATAATGTCATGTTTTTTTATATGTCCTATTTACATTTTTTTCTATATTATACAATTAATTTAATTGATTATATTATTTATTATTACTGAAATATTTGAATTAGTATTTTTAATATATATATTTAAATATAATAAGTCTTAAGAATGTATAATATAACCTGCTAAATATTTTTGTGTTTAGTGCAGTTAATCAAATGACTCAAATGGTACTTACCTAAAAGAATATTTTTAGCCCAACCCCCAAGACATTAGGTTTAGTCATTAATCAATTAGCGCTTGTTAATTCTGTCCATTGGGTTTGCACAGCTGGAATTGAAAAGCCCCATACTAGATCATGTTTCCATAGCAGCCATATTTAGAGCAACAAATCAACACTCCAATCTCATGTCCTCACATTACATGTCAAGTATATCACCTTGTCTAGAGTATATGAGTACATATTCTAAGAAATAAATAAGGCTGTGCTCTCAGTTTAATTTCCTGGAAGGCTATTAGTATCTCAGAAAGCAGTCGACGGGCCTCGTGTTGGAGTTTCCTGCCCAGATCAATCAAACCAGCGGCTGTGTGATTGCCTCATCCTCTCTGGAGGGTGATTCAAGCTTGGGTCTGTATCGCAGTCAACCCTGCGTGGGAAATTGAAGCGCTTTTGGATGTCCTTCCAATCAAACAAGCTTTGATTTCAACGGTAATATCTGCCTGAATTCTTTAGAAAATGCTTGAATGCCTGCAGTTCCTAAGAAGAGGAAAAGATGTCTTAGTTTTCACTGCCTGATGCACTTCAGAAATACTTCAGTATAGCTGATTAAAGGTGGTCGTTTCATGTTAATTTCTGCTTCGTCCTGAAAACAACAAGGACAAGTTACTTATATAAAGACATTAAATGAGTAGCTGTCAGTAAACTGAATCTGTATTGTTTCTAACAAATAATGGAGTTAACATGGAAAGAAATGGGCAGTTTAAGTGAACTGGGCAATATACATTAAATGTTCATGAGATGTTTTTGCATTACTGTAATGCGTTTTTCTTTGGCCACTAAAGAGGTAGTTCACCCAAAATAGAAAATGTCATTTACTTAGCCGTAAGGTGTTCCAAACATGAATTTGTATTGTATTCTTCCATATATGGGGACCAGCAACTGTTTGCTTACCCACATTCTTCACAATATCTTCTTTTATATTCAACAGAAGAAACTCATACAGTTTGGAACAAGTGTGAGTAAATGATGACAGAATGTACATTTTTGGGTGAACTGTCCCTTTATGTTTCATTGAAACATTTCTGAGCAAAAATAACAAGCTTGATTAATGTCTAAGACTCAAAAACTGAAGTTTGTTTCAATTAATCAACTACACAACTCTGGTTCAATATAAACATAAAATAACAGCAAACATAAATATTGAGAAATATATCAAATATCCTAAAAAGGCAGAACAAATGTCAAGACTAGCCCTGCTGTGTAGTATGATGAAAACTGCTAGTTACATTTGCTTTCTGGTCATGTTTTAAAATGAACATATTGTATTACAGAAAACATTTACATTTAGAGTCATATGGGAATAAACACTGTAATGAACACTGATGGAAAGCCATTCTCAATTGCTGCTTCCAACAATAATGGAAACCGACATAAAAGCATAAAGCTGTCTGAGACTGCTTTATCCCTGTGCAGCAGACACATTTGTTTATTATATATTTCAGAAGTCTGGCATTGGATTCTGGATGAAAAAGAACTGAAAACACTATATGGGTACGATGAACAGAGGACATACTTTCATCTTTCAGATCAAATAGTCAAATCATTCTGTCAAATAATTACATTTACATAAAAGTTTTAAAGAAAGTATTTTATGTATATTAAGCATTGTGCATTTTAAAATAAATAATACAGTTCACAGAATTTCTTAGCTTAGTGAATTATGTCAGATAATCTCATATTATAGGTTTGTTTATAATTAGAATAATTTCTCAGTCAATTTCTATTTTAAATAGCATTTTGTAAGACCAAATAATCAGAAAGCATTTTTTTTTATTATATCACTTTATATATATATATATATTTAATATTATGTATCAGCATTAGCTTTTGCTAAACTATGTGCTGACCACTAGTGCTCATGACAAGAAAAATGTCTATTTAGATGTCAAATATGTCTATGGAGGGGGGCAGCAATAAAGCGAGACCCCTCTGTCTGCAAATATTAATCCTTTTTTACAGTACGGATCCCTTTTGCTCAATCACTCTAATCAGACACGGACAGAAGAGGATAATAACATATTGGGTGGAGTGAGCTTATCACTTTGATACACATGCTACGACAACTGCTGCTGCCCGAGTCCCTCTGGTCTCCAGCCATGTGGATTTACCCCAGCCAACCTGGCAACCCACGTGTTCATACAATCTACAGCATTCTGCAGCCAGAATCCAAAATCCAAAATGCATTTGTCTACCATTCTGTTACTGTATAGTAATAATTGCAGTTAAATGTATTATTTAACTGATTTCGCCGACACTTATTGGGTTCTTTTTTATACAAGGATTGAAACTTTGAAGTAAACTTGAGCAAATATAGTCAATATTGTATTACAAATTGCGAACTTTGTGTCTCCTTCACTCACAATGAAGAACTTACATGCCGATGACGGATGTGAGGATAAATGTGCCGTCAAAAGGGACTGGCTGTGAGATGGTTTGTTTGACTTGAAGCAGGAGCGTACAGACCGATTGGCGTTTAACATCAAAGTACCGCGAGAGCGATTCTTTGGTCGAACACACACCTGTCGAGCTTGCAATCTCTCTCTCTCTCTCTCTCTCTCTCTAAAAAAAAAAAAAAATCGCAATACATCGCAATAATTGTAGAATCGCAATCTTTAAACTCGCAATACAGACTGCCACCCAAGTATCTTGATAATACTGTTTCGAGAAATACAAGTATCGTCCCAGCCCTAACAATTAGCACCCTTGGGTGTGACATTTGAGAGTGCACTTATTTTGATGACGAGGGGCTGCACTGGATGGCAATCATCTGAACCTGCTGGGCCAAAGGGCTGATGGAATTCCTCCCCCACATTTGCAGAGGAGCTCGATTGAATAAGCATTGCAAAACGAGTCATTACTTTTCATTAGCCTGGCACTAATTCTGTAAGGCCCATATACGCATTCAAATCTGAATTGACAGTGCTATTTCAAATATACGATTATTTCTAATGGTTAATATTAATCATGCTGGGAACACGGCTAATTGTGGAGGGTCTGGCTCAGAGGCACCACCCAAGGCCATGAAGTTCAATTGACAATGAGTACACAAAGTGCCAGCTATCATTATAAAAGGCTGCTTTTTGTGTACTCATTCTTTCAAGAGGAAGAACAAAGATAACCGATAGAACTTCTAGCCAAGGATGAATCATGACAAAGCAAAATGGTTTCATAAAATCCGTGTTTCTTCAACTTTATCAAAAGCAAATACACAGATAAATTCACACTGACAGCACAGCTGCAGTCTTGTGTCTAGTTCAACTCCCACTGAACTCAACACATACTAGGTCATTCATGATGGCTAAACAAATTATAAGGATGTCTTGACTGAATAGCCACTGTAACAATAGACACTTTCAAGAGAGGGGATTAATGTTTTACTAACAAAATGTTCAATAATCATTACAATTTTGTTTTATTTTCAAATGTTTAAAAGATGTCTTAAACCATTTAATGGTAAGTTATTCAATAATTTAAAGATTAGGTGCAACATCTTGAATGAAACAAAATAATTTAAATTACTTTATATACTGTAATGCAAAATTAACCAAAAATTGGATGCAGTGAGATGTTTTAAAATGTAATTTATTCCTGTGATAGCAAAGCTGAATTTTCAGTAACAATTACTTCGGTCTTCAGCATCACAGGATCCTTCAAAATTCACTGTAATATGCTAATTTGGTGATGTTATCAATGTTGAAAACAGCATTAATCTGAAACAGAAATCTTTTGTTACACGGTAAAAGTCTCAATTACCACTTTTGGTCAATTTAATTCAAGTCCTTGCTGAATAAAACTATTAAAGAAATACTGACCCTAAACTTTTGGTACTGTATACCAAAACATAATTAATTAAAATGATTCAGGTTTCTGTCATTTAAAATGTGTCCTATTTTCTGTGGCATGAGACTAAACGTTTCTTGCACATATTTTAGTGGGTCATTCACTTTGCCACATTCTCATTGCAGGGATATTTTCTTAAATCAGCAGTATTTTGACTCTATAATACACACATTCAAACAAAGATGATGTCAATAATGCAAAATGCCTAGCTATGCCCTTTAAAAGAACAGCTTGGGCCTTTTTCTGCCCATTTATCACAGCGTCAGCTCTGAGTCAACTGTTATGATCATAATAGGTCTTTCTTTCTACCCTGCAAGCATCAGCGCTGATACAACTGTTTTTTTTGAATCACCTTTGACCTTTTGATTTCTAAGGCCTCATGCTGAATTTGATTAAAATGAACTCCATCGCCCAGGTCATATGCTTTAAGTTCATTTCAACTTTAATTGAAAAGTTTTTTAGTGTGAGGACCAGCTTTGCTGAGTCTGTGGACCAGCTCGGTCGACTTCAGTCTGCTTAGCGGCTTTCAGCTAAAAACTTTGGTTTGTTTGGCTTTTGAAATAATAATGAATTAGTTCTAGATACACGTCAGCGCAGTAGGTGACCTTTCAGGCTAGAATCAGCAATCTCTGTACGCTTCTGCGTATTCTAACAAGGATTGCTTGCGCATTTTGATTTTTCGCATCCTTTGATCTATTGGTCTGGAACAGGAAAGATGTCTTAATGATAAATGAGATTTTACATGATCTATTTAAAGCTGTCAAACTTGTCATGTAGCCCCAGGCTACCTGTGCTGAAGTATGTTCTCATCTTTCTGTTCTTTCTAAAGAACAGAACGGTTTCCCCCCCTCTCTCTATTATACAAAGACAAAGATTTGGCTACATCTTTGTTTTTAAAAAGAAAATAAATGTCTACAGCATAACAAAATACTAAAACAACTACAAATATGTATGCCTATATCTCTTTCATAATTCTTTTTAAAGTTCTCCATTAATTCAGTGATTAAAGCCAGCCTCTAATTGGATGCATATTTGGTTCAAAGTCTATCTTACAGCAGTGATTCTGATGCAAAGCTTGTTGTCGTGATTGTAATCGCATCACCAGTGTAGCAGGCAACTATAAAACCTTTTGGGATATACATTCCGCTCAAATTTGTTTTCATGTTAAAGTGAACCAGCCTATTAAACAGTGAATTAAAGGGCATAATAATTCTACAAGCAGACAATACACAAGGCCATGAGTGCAGGCAGTCTTATTCTAGTCCAAACTCATTGTATTATTAGCCATACAATAATAATGTCTCTGTGTAATTAGGACAGTCAATATTTCTGGCCTGCTTTTAAGGTGAAACATGACCGTGTGCCCTACAATTCAAAGCACAAAGGAAAAGTGTATATGTGTGTGTGATGAAAACATAGATCATGACTCATCTCTGAATTAAATATAGTTTTTAACATGTGCCTTTTTCAAATTAATATGTAAGATTTTAAACTTATTTAAAATCTCGTAAATTCAGGGGCGGATTTACCCATTAGGCAAAGGTAGGCGACTGACTTGGGCCCCCAAAAGCCAAGGGCCCCTGCTTTTCATAAGCTACGAGATGCATGGAGCGCAGACACGTGAACGGTTTCTGTTTACAGCATTGTCCCAGTTGAACATGCTTCGTGTGTATCTTGGTTGTAGCAAATTGAAATATTATGCATCTGAAGCTCACTGCAGTACGAGCGCAAGGTCTCTTTTTCAGCACGCGCACCCCCCACTCTCTCTCTCTCGCTGCTCTGTTCAGCACGCGGCGGAGACGAGCAGCACTTTTAGCTAAACACAGATATGATACTTCTCTAATTTTACATGCAAGTATAGCTGAAATAACAGCACAGCTCTTGTCATTATCTTATGTGTATTTGATTTTATCAGAGGACGGCTCGATTATAAGGATTTTGTGCAGATTAACATCTTGGAAGGGAGAGCTGGTTATGTAGACTTAATGGGTCGAGTTTCAGTCCCTATTTCAAATTCATTCCGTTGTCTGACAACAGTTTACTGTTTTAGAACAGTTTTATTGAGGATTTAGCTGCATCAAAATACAGTACACTCTTAAAAATGAAGGTACTTCAAAAGGTTCTTCAAGCGATGCCATGGATAGAAGAACTATTTTTGGTTCCTCAAAGAATCATTCAGTCAAATGTTCTTTAAAGAACCATCTCTTCCTTACCTTTTTATAATCTGAAGAACCTTCTTTCACCACAAATAACCTTTTGTGAAACAGAAAGTGTTCTTCATATGTTAAAGGTTCTTTATGGAACCATTTAGACAAAAAGGTTCTTCTATGGCATCGTGAAGCACCTTTATTTTTAAGAGTGTATGGGGCACAGAGGCAAACAAATGTAATAAATGTACATTTTGTATGTTCAGAAGAAGAGCCGCACTGTAATGCACATGATGTTTGTGTAAGTAAATTGCTCAGAGCAAAGAAAGAGAATCTGGTATTTCTATGTTTCTTTTTTTCATGTGTCTAATAAACATGAACAAGTTCTTTGAAAAACATCTATGACCTATGAAACATGTCTACTCTTCATGCTCCATATTAACTATGGTTTCACTAATAATAAACATATATTGCATAAAGCATCCATATTTTTCATGCCCATGTTGATTAGAGTATTAAAAACTTGAAAAGTATTAATTTAAGGTAGCCTACATTTAGAACAGATACAAATGTGTGATTAAGTTGCGATTATTCGCGAGTTAAGTCATGACAAACATGTGATAAATAAAATATTAAAATTTGAATCGATTGACAGCCCTAAGTTAAAATGACTAATATTAAATGTAGGCTTACTGGTAACTCATCAGTGGACTTTCCTCGTCAATATAGGCTTTCACACTTTTCAAATTTTTACTAATTCAAGTTTTTATATGAATGAACCGATTGTCTTCAGAAAAGTTTCAATGGCATTTTCATTTTACCTGATAAAGTATAATTTATGAGCTGAGCACTGCTTTGTTTACAGCCGTTAACTGTGTTCCACAAGCACCTCCTACTGGCTGAGAATGAATGTGCATTTTCAATAATCCAGTCTGCAGTTTTTGTTCAGACAATGCGAAAATCCTCCCATATAAACCTGTTTTAAATAATATAGTAATTTATACTTCTGACTCATCCCTTTTCTTAAAAAATGGTTTAAAGGTTTAATTGTGAGGTTTATCATTTTAAAATGTATTTAGTTTTTTGTTCAAACTTGTATCTCAACGACAAATCAATTGCTATTTTGTGGTCTACAACATGAAAGAATAAAAGTGTCTAATAAATGAATAAATGTAAATGAAAGAATCCCATTATAACATGCACATGAAAAATGTAGAAACATGGGACACAACTATGGGGCACCATTCAGCAGCAAGCATCACGACAAAAAAGGAACCTCAAGGTTGATCTAGGTAAATGTGTGCAAATGTATAGGGTCCCGTTGTTATATTTTTGGGGGCCCCAATTCACTAAATCCGCTCCTGCGTAAATTCATAACATTATGCTTCATAGCGTTATGGTTGAATCACTGATGTTGCACAGATTTTAATGATGTCATTACTACCTTTCTGGGTTTTGAAAGTGATAGTTGCGCTAATATCTATGCGGGGTCAGAAAGCTCTTGGATTTCATCAAAATATCTTCATTTGTGTTATGAAGATGAACGAAGGCCTTACAGGTTTGAAAGGAAATGAGGCTGAGTATTTAATGACATAATTTAAATTTTTGGGTGAACTACCCCTTTAACATAAGTTTAGTGAAATATTGTTTGCCTGTCGGTTTGTGCTCACAGAGACATATGGCAGTCGATGTGAGATATATAAAGCACAAAATTATCTCTGATCAGCTCTGCATGTCTCTCTCAAGCGAAGCCCGTTTTGCAGAGCACAACGCATATCTGTGAGATCATATTTCAATCACGTCTCCGGTTCTACGCCTCCAATCTCAACGTTCCACTTTACCAATATAGTACTTCTGGGCAATAGCAAGTACGCCTCCAAATGCTAAACAACCAGCACAATTTCCTCCTGCTGCACTGAGACAAATGCATTGATTTCTCATCACTGCTATCAAAGCTACCTCAAAACACTGGGAGTCTGGGCCTGTTTGAACACAACACCTGATCATGAGGGGGACAGTAATGATATTTGTAAAAGCTGCTTATGGCTCACAGAGAAGCTAATCCGTTGATGCAGCATGCTGTCCACATGAAAAGTGATGATTAGATTATGGTTTGCATTCAATGCTAGTGGAGTGGGATTGGGGGGTGAGGGGTGGACTGGGCTTGCAAAAATATGTCATCCAAGAAATAATGGCTTGATGTAATTATATCCCTTCATGTATACAGAAACCCCAACCTTCCACTTCTGGTGGGATGCCATATGCTCTTGTCACAGCAATTGCTGTTGTTGTCATTGCTGTATGTTTTATTAGCATTATTTGGCACAATACATAAAACAGTTTTTCATATGCAAATAAAAGGGAATCTAAAACATATATATAAAAATAAATACAAGTAATATAAAATAAATACCAATAATAACATAATACAATAAATATTTACAAATAAAGTATATAATATAATAGATCTGGATTCAGTCTGTTGTTTTAATTATTAAAGCTCTAAACATACAATGTCGATTAAAAAATATATTGTTTTATACAATTCATATCTCTCATAATACAACCATACAATGTAGATATTCAGATCGTCATTGTAATAGAGAGAAAAGTACAGACACTGGAATCATTAAACAAATTGGAAAATTATTGCTGAAATAATCAAATCACAACAGTTTTTAAACTTTAAATTAGAAACAAATAGATTAAAAAAACTACAGTAGGCATACAGTAAAATGTCAACTGGAGTATTCCTCACTGCACTTCTATGTTTTTATCAACCCTGTCCTTTGAATTTGGCAACAGGTTCTCATCCACATCATAATGGATGTTTTCATTAGTTAAACATCTTGTAAAAATCTTCTGGCATGGCAAATACAGGCCTGACATTGGTCTCCTGTGATGTCATTGCATGCTTCATCTATATAGTCTTAAGAAGAGGGACTTGTTTGTGAGGAATCTATTGTGAACCTTCCACCTCCATGTGGAGAAAAATTACTTATTATTAGATTAAATTCAATTATTCGAAAAATGTGGGTTACAGTAAAGAAAGGGGAGTATGGGGGTAAATACAAGGAGAAAACTGTGGATGGGCCTGAAACCATGATTGCTCTCAGTGCCGTCGCTAGGAATTCGGTCCCATTGCACTGATTTTGCTATGGTTCCTCAAAATCACATTCAATGGGGGGTGGTCAGGCCCCCCAGTGAACATCATTCTGGGCCCCTCTAAACCGCTTGACTATCAACCTCTCCTCCATCTCTTGACCAGGTTAAAGTCTGCCTCATCCAAAAATATGATTGGTTTTCATCAGCTTCCAACTCTATCACCCTCTAAAAAGACATTAGGAAAAACAAATACCGATAACAATGATATAGAATTATTTGGATTTCTTTCTCCCAGCAGCTGGCATCTTGAAACTGATCATATCTTAACATACTCAGTCCTCAGTTTGCTTCACTTTCATAATCTAAACATGTAATGTTGTTCTTAATTTTCCATAAACCTATGCTTCAAGAGTAATGCAACAGTTACGTAGCTTTTAAGCAGTTGTATAAATTGATAGTTAGATAATTGTAATGAAATGAATAGACACTCGATCAGATGTAATGCGTGAGTTGCATTTTGAAATAGTAATATTTTGATGTTAAGTTTTGTAATTTTGAACTGATGATTTTAGTTCAAAGATCATCTTTGGTTTGTGTGTATTGTATCAAAATATTTGGAGAAAGTGTTGTTTTGAAAAATGTATTTTGATCATCGGTTATGAATTAATTATGTGCCAAGAGTTTTGAAAAATGACATGACGGTTCTGTTTTTAGTGCAAAAATGATTTATAAAAAAACTGTAATCACTGACTCCAGCAAATATTGTCATATAACCTATATATGTTGCATAAAATGTTTGTGATCTACAATTTGTTGACATATAACAAGCTGAAATCGATACTGGAATAACACCGCAGCACACACTTGAACGGGTTTTGCTTAACTTTGCAGGGCACTTTGAAAGTCTGCCTAAGGGGTAGAAATGATTTATTGGTGGAAATATGATTCAGTAGAGAGAGATAATATGCATGTCCTTGATATCTGACTTTATTACACTTTGCCTGATGTCAGTCCTGCCCCAACACCTGGCACTGCATTCTCCAAGCAGTCTTAAATCTGACTTAAAAGCTCTGGCTGCACAGGCAGATGGTGTGGGTGGTCCACCGAGGGCTATAGACTAAGATAAGCCTAAGGTGATTTTATTTCCTTGGCCATTTTTTCGGTTTCTTGCTTTCCTCTCTCTCTTTCTCATCCACTCACACATACATACACATAAACACAATTTCCCTTTTTCTCACAACATGTCTTTTGCAGACAATGTCTCACAACATTTACTCTTAAAATAGTAATGCATTACGTGACACATTTCTTTTGTGTGAAATAGGTAAATTGCGGCTTCACACTGTAAAATAAGGTAAAAGTTGAAAACCTAAAAAGCTATATGTGGAAACATCTAAATGAAACCGTTATATTCAAATCAAACTATTATTTAATGTGATCATTAGATTATACTGAAGCAATTTTCAAGGTTCAGATAAGGTAGAAATAAATTATTAATATAACAATTATATAGTTTTCAGTTCATTTTATCAAGACACAACATATTCAGAACTCTAAACTCAGGGTCATTTTTTTGCATTGTCACAATTTAAACAAACATTTAAGTTCATTAAACTCAAGGGTTTTCTTTAAAATACTATCTGATTTCAGCTATGTATAAAACCTAATATGTTTTACATAAAATAATATAGCAAGACTGTTTTGCATGACCTTCATTAATGTTTTATATTAAAAGATAACAAGTTTCTAAATACTTCCACTAAAAACATAAACACTATCCCTTAGGATATATTATTGAATATTACTTAAAAAATAAAGCTTACAATTTGCTATGTTTTAATAATACAGTACTTGATGTAGTAAGGTTTTGGATATCATTTTTTAACAGTAAAAGGGAAAAATTTCACCCTACCAACCTGTCACAACAATGTTTCCATAAATCTTAATTAACATCTGTTTGAGCACAAGCTAAATGACAGTGTCATAATTTGATTAATACCCTATATTATTCCTGTGGTTAAGACAAATTGTACTGCTGCACGATGCTCATCAGTCCTGTGCAGATCTTCAAAAAGACCCTGTCATCTACAAACACACGCATTCTGATAGAATTAAAAACACCATTAAATCTAATCTACAAACTGCAGTCCAGTTCAAACATAAATAGTTCAAAATATGCAATCATTTCATGAAATCGAGCATCTAAGATTTTGCTGTCCTCTTGTTTCAGTGAAAATAAAATAAAATGTACTGTAATGTGTCTTTGACTGAAAGTGACAATGGACAGCAGCGGTCCATCTTGCAGCCCCTGCCTTTAACTACGATCAGCTCCAGCAGTTCTGGCTTACAAGATCATCAGTCTCCTGAGATGTCTCATATTGCAGGAAGATGGCAGCGCATACAGATGCCATCTGCCCAGCCCGATGATGCACAGTAAGTAGTGATGACAATGTCATTTTTGCAAAATTGGCGGTTTTATGCCTTTCATTACTTTACACATTTAGCATGAACATCTTAAGTTAGACACACAACGCTCCATCAGCTGCCACAGTCCTGTGCAATTACGACTGCATGTGTGTGTCTGTGCGAGTGTGTAACACGGTCTTATGCCACCAAATCACACATGGCATGGTGGTTACGTAACAAAGCCAGACTATTTTAAGCACTTCAAATAATAGCGGAAAGGTAATATTGTAACCGTGTTCTTCATTTTCCTTGTAAATGAGCACATAGGGGTTGCCTAAAGAGTGCTGTAATCTTTAAAGCTGTTTTGATATGACATACAGCACATATGGAAAGCCAAAACTCATTTAATTTTAATAGTACTTTGCGAAGAAAAAAAACATTAGCTCTCTTTGCAAACCAAAAGAGATGATGTAAATAGCTACACAGTCTCATTAGAGCACCATAATGCATTTCTCAGCTATTTTTAGAGTTAATAATGTGACTGTGTAAATGCTGGAGCCAAAAAAAGAATGAAATCAACATTCATGATATGCAAAAAACTGACATTCACAAAGCAGAAAAGCACTAGAATCATCAGCTCATTCGCAAATACGTACAGTAGGCATATTTCTGATTATTCCTCAAGCGTAAAAAACATGGTAACACACCACAAAATTACACCATTCATCTATCATGACAAAATGGCCACTGGAGGAGAGGAAACGAGAAGAAATGTAAACATGAGAATGAACCCATCAGGTGGAAAATATACTTTGGTTCTGTTATTAAGTAAAAGGTTCACCTGTGCAAGGTTTTATACAAATTGTCTTGCCAAGTGTAAACATGTGGCTTAATTTTCCTGCAAGAGATAAAAGCTCCAGGTAAAGAAATGTTGAGGGAATACAATACATTTATATGCTTAAAAAGCAACAAGCTCTAAAATTATAATAATTTCAATAGAGCGATTAAAAGCGAGGCATCTTAGGCACCAACCTCAATTTATCTCACTCAAATTTAAAACATGAATACTCATACATTTATTTGCACTTCTCTGACAGTTTAAAGGGCATGTGGCCCTTCACAAGCCAATGACACAAGCTTGCAGTGTTGACAGCTTTTTATACAAATTCTAAAGCAATGTTTTTAATACAATCATTTTTGTTGCAATGTTACAGCAATCAGAGTAAACTGTATACTAAAGCATTAAATAACTATACTCAACATGAGTAGTTCCAGGCATGTGAAGTAGCCTATGTCTAAAAGGTATAGTTAACCCAAAAATGGTTACTCCAAAAATAATCCATGATTTACTCACCCTCAAGTCATCCTAGGTATACATGACGTTCTTCTTTCAGATAAATACAATATGAGTTATATTACAAAATGTCCTGGCTCTTCCAAGGTTTATAATGGCAGTGAATGGGGTTTAAGATTTTTAAGTCCAATAAAATTGCATAAATCCATCATTAAAAAAAGCACTCCACTTAGCTCTGGGGGTTAATAAAGGCCTTCTGAGTGGAATCAATGCTTTTTGTAAAAAAATATATCCATATTTACAATTATAAACTGTAATTTTAAAAGTTATAAACTGTAAAAGTAAAATAAAACAGCATTTATTTGAAATATAAATATTTTGAAACATTATAAATGTCCTTACTGTCACATTTGATCAATTTAATGCCTCATTGTTAAATAAAAATATAAATTTCATATAAATATATTTATATAATATTCATATGGCTTATTTCATATTTATGACTCTAAACATACTTAATTTCCCCAAACTATTGTTAAATAAACCAAAGAATATCTTTATGTAATGATTTATTATAATTCCTTACAATTAATTTTCTACAAGCATACTAACAGCCAACTCATAATTATGACTGCATCCTCAATCAATACAGACTAAATCTGGCCTTGTTTTGCAACAAATGCAACATTTGTTTTTTCATGGAAACCTAGAAATTGTCACCTTGGAACAAAGTCAAATCTCTCATAGTCAAATCCTATGTGGAATTCTGCCAAGAGAGAGTACGAAACAACCGGCATTTCTTACACATTGTGAGAAGCTATGAGTCACTGATTATTTACACATGAGCTCACTATGTTTGAACAGGTAATATTAGTCAGCACAGCCATAGACAAGTAATGGATACTTAAATATTCCTTTAACTTCTGCACTCCCATCTCAAGAAATTTGTCCGAGATCTTAATTTAAGGTGTAGTAGTTTACAATTAACGCTGACCTGAGAAAGGTTATGGGCTGCCAGAAGTAGCACACGTGATTAAAGACTGAATCTGGTATTTACAGGACAGAGGGGTAAACCCCTTGATTTTCTCCCTCCAAGGACATATAGTCTTTCTCTAGCAATTCAATTTACCCAAATTGAAGTCATTTTCTTTTTTTAACTTTGCCCTCTAGAGTAATGAAGCAGATCAAATGGAAAGGCAGAAAGCATGAGTCTGTAGACGGAGAATGCCATTACATTGTTGTCCGCTGACATTCTGTCCTAGAACTCCACCTTAGTACATTCATTAGAGTGCTGCTTAATGTAATAGTGCCATAAACTACTCAAAAGTTAAAAGTGTCAATTAGAGCACCTCTGGAACAGCTCCTCGTGCCAAATTGGCCATGATAAGAGCAAGTGGAAGCCTCCAAAGAAAGCATTTTATTCTGAGTGCCATTCCAAGTAACACTATTGGCTGCGGTCACAGCATACGGTGATAGGCCTAAGAAATGCACTGCTGCTTTCTTTTAAAGTGTCCCATTCACTCAGGAGTTGAAAGAGATTTACTGAAAAGCAAGTGGGCACTAGTCATATTACGATTTCTACTCACCAACAGAGCTTCTTTTTTTCCTCACTGCTGATAAAGAATTTTGGCAGGGGTTTTTAATTAGTTTCCCTAGTCATTCATGTGTCACAGTCATAAGTTAAAATACAAGATGGAACAACTGTAGCTCAGAAAATGTGATTCTTTATGCCAATTTTGGCATTAATATATAAGACATGAGCACAAAATACTTGGTTTGGCTAAAACATTCGAAGAAAGAAAACAATAACACACATATATATATATATATATATATATACACATATATATATACATACACACACACACTAAATACAGTATATACCCTGATCCCAAGAGTACTGCAGTAAAAACAGGAGAACAAGAAGGACAAAAAGAGCCAGAGAAGGAAAATAACATTCTTTTGCGAGCAGGCCTTTAGGCAGTCTTCACTACAGATTTATTTGTCTGGTAATTATGCTGTGCTATCTGTTTTTGTTTATTTATTTGGTTGTCAAGATAACTCTTTGCCAGGCTATGTCAGTTTTCTCCTAAAAAGATACACAGTGTGTGTGTGGGTGGGTGTGTGTGTGGGGAGATTTTAGCATCTGTAAATTAAGCGTTTAAAGCTATTGGTGTTTTGTTTTGAGTGCTCTTATTGCACAGCCTTTAGTTGTTCTTTTGTGTCATGTCGAACCAACAAATGTACATTTCATTTGATCTCAATTAAGTCAAGTTCTCAGCTCAAATCTTGCTGATTTTGAAGCACTCAGTTCAACTTGTTAAGAGCAGAACTTCAATGCAATGAAAGGAATAACATAATTATTAATTCAGCCTAATGTGAAGTTTCTGTAGCACACCATTAATGCACACCAGTTAGAGACCGAGGGTCAACATAATTGTGCTCAGTTCCCATTCATTCATTCAAATTCACTTTAAATCGGATGCCATCTTCTCTGACCATCTGATCTCAACCCATTCAGGCTGTTCGTGAAACTAAGCAGAGAAAAGAGAACACAGCGGTGCTGAAAATGGCAAGGGTGGCTCATTGAAATACAGCACTTTGCTCTCCTTTTCATATGCTAATTCTCTGCAAAGGGCAGAGATGATGAGGGCAGTGTTTAAGAATAATGATGGAGAACATTTGCCCTCTTTGGACCACAACCAATCTGACGCCCTTCTGCTATTTTCATCACATGTACATTGTCTTAAAATGTCATCTCCAGCACATAACTGGTACAGGCTAATTTGCTTAGCTTGGAAACTCATCACATGGACACAGTGAGCAATGAGGGACAATGAAAAAGTGAGCTTCACCTTTGAGAGTAGTTACTTTGGAGCAGAAGCAGGTCATATTTTTTTCCATATTTCACTTTCTTTTGCTAAACCTGCTGAACTGTTCTGAGAGTGCAAGTGCTTTGACGTGCCAACAACACCTCAATAACATTTCCTGATACTATGATACTACAGGCCTGGTAGTGCATGATGTTCACGATGTCCAGAATCCACTCCTTTCATGACAATAGTAAAATGTTTTTTGCAACTTCTATAGAGGATATCATTGATGTCACTTTCCTGCCGGAACATGCCCTCTCAGCCGGACTGAGTGGCAAAAGAGCCTCCTGCATGACTGGATTTAACAGGAAAGCTGCAAAACAGAACTTGCCTGAGTTATCATCTTCCCCCATTTTGGAGAGTACCCAAGAACATAATCAACAAAATCAGCGTTTTTTACATTCAGTTGACAGCGTGCGCTCTACTACATGGCGGAAGATGGTTATTATTGTTTTCTTTGAACACAAAAATTATTCTTGCGAACCATCCATCCAAGCCGTGCAGCCACTTCTGCACTTGCTGGACACGCTTACTCGGCAGCTGGTTCAAGGTTCAAGGTTTAGGAAAGAAAAAAAAAGCTCACAACATTGAAATGCTTGCAACCAAACAGAAATCAAGAATCATGATAAAAATAAAAAACCGCATCCTGCATTTCTCAAAACGCATCAAAATGTGTGGCAAATGCAAATACTACATTTGCACATTTTCAATAGTGCTATATAATACAGTGTAAGATTACTTGATGTCTGAAGTTAAACATTGTTTTATTAATGAGAAAACTAAATTATTTATACAAAGCTAAAATAGCTCACCCCAAAATCTAAATTTGCTAAAAAAAAATCCCCACCCCAATGCCATCCAAATGTAGAAGAATTATCCATAATATTGCTTTTTCCAGTGAAAAAGTTGTCTTGTTTGAATCAGGACAGAAATATGCACTGATCAGGCACCATTAACATGTGAAAACAGTCCAAAACAGCTCTAAACAAACATTTCAATGGATTTTGATGTGACTTTTTCATCTGAGGAAGCGTTTTTATGGATAATGGACTTTGTACTTTTATGTATAATGGCCAGAAGCAATGGTTTAAAGTTAAAACGTATTAATGACGGACTTGTTGCTTAAAAACTGAGTGGTATGTGGATCCAACTGATGATGAGGCTGTGTAGGTCCATAAAAAAGTTAGGAAACACTGATGTAGACTGCAGATTAGTGTTAATATTGGCAAACTGCACTCCAAGACAATTGATCTTGAATCTATGATGATATAAAATCAATAGAGGTCAGCAAAAAGCAGACAGGAGGTGAATCTTTTTTCTTATTCTCAAAACCAAGAATATTAGTGCTAATGTTTCACATTTATTTCTACTTGCGATAAAGTTCTTTAAATCTTGAATGAAGAATGTAAGAACATTGCAGCCTTGAAAACCTTAATGCTATACAATAACATAAGAATGCAGCAGACATATTATGCATCTATAAGCACTTTTCTATGCAATCATTTGGAGAAAAGAAGCACATAAAGCACTCATCTCGGTCTAGGTATTTTATCTCAATTCACTAGAGTTCACCATGAAGTTACATCTTGAGTTGCATTTATAATTCATAATTTTGGATCATTCACTTTGAACTCACAGAAAACACAATTACTTGTCGAAAGAAAACAATATGGTCATAAAGATAACAGAGTGGAGAAAAACCTTCCTGGAGGAATAATTTATGAGGTGCATCACAAACACAAATCTCCACGCACACACAATCAAAGTTACAGTATGTGCTGATGCAGGCACACAAGCTGTTTTTCATTATAGAGCGTAAATTCACACTCCAAAGACCAGTTGTGGAACAACTGCAGTAAATGACTGCAATTACTAGAAAGAATGGCCGAAAGGACAGAAAGACCAAGAAGAATACTATATATTAATGAAAGAAAAAAACCTCTGCTTCATGGAGCCTTGTTCATGTAGGTAAGCTGATTTAATATTTGATCATGACCAGATCTGTCCAATCCAAAATACACAGATTACTTTCGATCCCACTAAGATGCTAAGAGAAGTATTATTGTTTGGCATAATCATATTTGTGCATCCATCATGATTTTGCTTAAAATCAAGAGAAAGGCAAAATACTGCAGCCTCTGTCTGTACAATAACATCTTTTAAAAAATTTGTTTACAACCATTTTGTTGGCTTGATTGGTTTTCTTATGTTGCCCTTGAGATTTTACCTAATTACAGAGAATGAATGGATTCCTGAATTAAATCTTCCACTGGGATACAAACAGTGTTTTCTGCTGCACTAAATTCCAGTGCTTATGTAAAAACACAGAGGCAGACATCTTTGTTTTCACTGAACGTTCATTTGAAATATATTTGGCAAGAGACAGACAGGATGCAATGTCTCCTTCGTAAATCTGTGAGCATGGCCTTAAATTAACTTAACTAGCTTCCAGCTTGTGAAATTTTAATTAAAGAAGTGCATCCTCACACAAGTCATGGTAACGCTCAAGGTAACCTGCGGTACAGGCCTGCCAGACTTTCCCATCTAATGAATATCCTCATCCCAAGAAAGAACAAGCCATGAACAATTCATCTCCTCTATGAATTGAAAAATATTTTTGATCTGTGATCTTCCATGACCTGCAATATGAATATCAGTTTTCCAAGACTGAACCTAAACCTCTCCAAATGTCTGAGGAAAGTGAAACCTTCTCGAAAATCAACTTAAGAGCGGTGAACCACAAAATGAAGCCTGCCCGCATTGCTTGCAGTAATGTGCACTGCTTTATACTCATTAGCACTCATTAACACTCATTCCCACAAAATCTACAGCTAATGGCTTGATAAACGTAAGCGGAGTGCCTGCGCTAATAGAAAAACTACAAGGGTCGATGCATAAGATTTTACTACATTTGCGTGTTGACAAATGTTGCTTAGATCTGCCCTGAAAGTTCACTGATGCAGTTGCAAAACTCACTTATTTCCATACATTTTTTATGAGTTTAAACTACAAGCCATTTTATTTAACATGAAACACAAAGTCTGTAAATGTTGTAGAGAAACTTTGTTATAAAAGGCAGCAAAAAATTCAAAATCAACAAAGCACCATGGTTAAGTAAATAGCCTCCAATCCTTTTACACTCTTTTAATTTTATTTTCTGAAATGAATAAAAAAAGAAATCAAGAAATAAATACAAGCTGTGTTCATTATCTTAATACAATAATTCTGCCATGGTTCAAACCTCTTAAACGTATACCCTGTGCCAAAGGGGAACGCAGATGTGCAGAGATGTTTTTTTTCACTGGGCTCAGCAGGAAATGGTTCTGTTATACCGCTCGCCGTCCTCTGAGACCTTCACTGAAGCATTAACAATGTGAAGTCCAAGGTCTCGGTGAGGTTATTTTGTGCTGTCCCATTGGTTGTTGGAACATTCTTAGAGTCTATGCACACAGGTTTAATCAAGGCACACTCAATGTTCACGCATAGTTCAGCAAAGTACTTGTCAGAAATCATCAACACTTGAAAATGTGAGTGGTGCTTGCCTGTGCAAATCTTGCCTCCTTAGATCCAGGGTATATTGGGCGGTTCCCAGGGTGTTGCTGAAGTTGCTCATGTCTGTGCTGAATGGCTGTGTTCAAAGTCTACACACTCAGAAAAAAGGAACAAAACTTTCACCATGGTGGAACACTTTCAAAAGGTACTAAGGTACAAATATATGCTTTCAAAATACTAATATGTACCATTTAGGGAAAATAAGGTATAAAGATGCACTATCTATCTATCTATCTATCTATCTATCTATCTATCTATCTATCTATCTATCTATCACCGGGTGAAAATTCTGATCACCATTTTTTTTATTTTAATTTCATGTGAGAAGTAGTTGTAATACTGTTACAACTGGGGCAGTCGTGGCCTAATGGATAGAGTGTTGGATTTGAAACCCGAGATAACCCAAAGTTGTGGGTTTGAATCCTGGCTCTGGCAGGAAGTGTCAACGACTGAGGTGAGACCCTTGAGCAAGGCACCAAACCCCCAACTGCTCCCCGGGCGCCGCACAGTCGGCTGCCCACTGCTCCACTTGGATGGGTTAAATGCAGAGACATTTCACTCCTCATTATACTCTGTATAATTGTGTATGTGACAAATAAAGCTCATCTGAGCTTAATTTGTTTGTATTTGTAATAACTAAATATTTGTTGGTTATGACTACAGCTCATTTAAATTTGTTCTAAATTACTGTTATGATGTATTAGAAACGAACGAATGAATGAATGAACGAATGTCACTGACTGACTGGGCATTAAGGTACAGTAGCTTCAAGACACAGATGATATTTTGGTCATATTCCTAATCTAACCCATCTGGTTCTCATCAACCAGATAGTAGAGTGCTCCATGACCTTGATTATTGTCAAATAGAGACATCCAAAATATGCCATGTTGGGTGTATTCCAGATACTGTTAGAGAGGATTTTGACTATACTGCTGTAAGACTTTATAACCTCAAACATCAGTCTCTGTCAATCAACATATGCTTGAGGCTATTCGCTTCATAAGAGCTTTATAAGAATCGGTAAGGATGGAGAGCTGCTTCCAGAGTCTAATAAATGCAAATAATAAATATACGAATGGAGCATTAAAATGCCTCTTGAATATTGTGCAATAGTGGTTAGCATATTAGCATTATACAAGTCATTATTCGAGACTGGTTAATATTTTAACATCACAGTGTATAGGTATAAGGAAATTATCACATATCGTATGCAATGTGCTGGAGGCCATCAGTAGTATTTCAGTGTCCAAAGTGTTAAATGACTGTTTAGCTGTTGTTCTCGAGGGAAGACAGTTCTTGTGACTGATAGCTTTGTTTTTACGGTTATGTAGCGGCGCTTTGAGAGTCACTAATCTTGCCTTACTGCTTTCAGGATTTCAGCTCACACTGGCACTCAAGAGAGAGAGAGACTACATCCATTGATTATTTTACCCCAGTTACTTCCAGTCATTAAAGTTTGGCCTGCATAAGCAACAATGATTTCATTCAAAATGGCAGTAGGTTGCAGTAATGCATTGCATGGTTAGTCATGCACCTGTAAAAAAAAAAAAAGTACAAACCCACAGGTAACAGAAAGCCAACTATAAAACACAAAAATATACTTTAAAGGAGAATAAGAGAAGAAAAAAATAGTGCTGTGTGGACTTTCTAAGCCTATTGGCTCTCCACACAAACATAATCGCACATCCGTCATACTTGAAAACTTGAGTGGAGAGCCTGCTGAAACCTTACAAAATTAGCAGCAAGACAGCAGAGCATGGTGCAAAGTGTTTGCTGCGTCACATCTAGTTAATAGAAAACGTTTGTGTATATTACAAGATATATGCAAGATTGCACTAGACAAAAGTGTTGATATATTTATGTGTGCCCCCAGTGAAATCTTTTCTCACTCGCAAATCTTTATAAATGAGTGTCAGTGGATGTGTGGTTCTCAAAATAATGTTTTTCCAGTAACCAGAGCCAGAAGCATCCTGCCTTTTCAAACTCATTCTTATAGATTTTTAGAGCCATGTGCATTTTGAATGCAATTTCCAAAAGAAATGATTTGGATTTGAAGTTGCACAATTATTATTGCAGGCACTTAATTATTTTAATTATTTTTTCAAAATACTGTGGGGAAAAACAACAACACTCGCAGTGGAAAGTGTGCCAGTCAAATCAAGTCACACCTCCTGCAGATCAAGTGCTTTAAACAGAAAATTCTGTCAGTATCTACCTATCCACATATCACTCACACCTCCTGAGATATTTTTCCTATGAAACAAAAGAACTGCTGTTATTAAAGTGCCAAAACTGCTTTCCGTTCAACAAAATTCATTAAGTTCAGTTGCAATTTTACTTGGTTTATTAAAAAAATATTATTTACCTAAATTATGAGAGGGTTTGAACTCCTATTATATATATATATATATATATATATATATATATATATATATATATATATATATATATATATGCAATACACAACAGTATGCAAATGTCTATAAGTAACTTTAAGTATATAGGCCAAAATCAAACCCTAATCGTTATTATTTCAGGATACACATAAAATCTCAGTTAGAGGTCTCGAACTGACCTTTAAAAATTGTTAGTTGTGTAACCACTTGCGTATGCATGCCATTTCTGTTTAGCAGTTCTGTTGAGTTTGTTTTACGTTGCCTTAGTCTTTAATATCTTACAGAACATGGCACACTAAATGTGCTACACAAACCGGGAGTGGAGTGTCGCTAAATAATTCAGGGAAACGTGTAAAGGCTGTTGTATTCCACATTAACAGTAATGCTTAACAACCACAATGTGCTTTGTACATCCCAAGGTTGCTCTGCTAATGATTGCTACCAAGGTGTGTTAGAATAGTGTTTAGACAGTTGAAGAGAAGTAATGGAGCTTCTTTGCACAATAAGACCAATCACATTTACATGGCAGCAATGACATGTCACACTTCAACACCATTCACCAGTTCAACCATTTCCCTAACCCTCTCCTCCAGAAATACCACAGGAAATGCAAACACATCTTGAATATTGTACAACAATTTCTATATACAGGAACTAAGAATGGTCCTTTCACAGTGGTCGGTCCAGTCTGGAGGAAACTGTCAAAGGCAATTGGTGAACTCTGTTTAACACTGAGTCATAATGTATATAGGAATCCCATTTTCATCCACCCCCACCACCTCAAATATACTTCCAGTTTACAAAGTCCAATATTATACAACAGTAACAGACAGTATGTGACCATACATTTCAGATGTAGAAAAATGTAAGTAAAATGAGTGCCTGATCTCATTTCTGAAGGGCCCAGTCTTAATAACAATGTCTGACCCAATATAGAATGAAACTAAAGTAGTCTGTTGTGGTCGGATAACCAGAATGCATTTGATTATTCTGTCAGTGTTGGTCAAATATAAGCAAATCTTCTATGGATAGATGGGACCTAGAAGCTAAATAAAAAAACACTTAAATATTAGCAGCTCGGATTAATACTGGAAAAGCAGAGAACGGAAGCATTTAGCTGAAGTGTGTGATACTATCAGCTGACCACTTAGTCTACTGTCTGTGTAGATATGAGGCTGAAATTAATGGAAGGGCTGCATATGAAATATGAAAAAGAGAACCATCATACTGGGTAAAAATAATATCAATATTATATATATACCATATATCTCCAATCAAAACATGCTGACATTAGATCCAACAGTTGTACTGAATTACATGAACTAAAAGCTTATCGACCTCTTAGATGTTTTACTATTGGAGCCCTCTTTTTCATTTCGACCTAATTGGCCTTTTGGGATGCTGCAATATAGTGCATTAGTCTATAGCTGTTCTATAAAACATTCATCCAGTGGGACAATGTGATTTCGCATCAAACCAGTACAGTCTTTCCAGTTGGCATCTTCATTAGAGTTGACAGAAGTAATTGAATGAATGAAACAGAAAACAAGTTCAGCTAGGCCATTTAAAAAATATAATCTCTGTTCACCAATACATAACACCTTCTTAATATTTGCTCTATTTGATTATAAAATCAGTGTTAGAAGCACAAAGCTACGTTCCGTTAACAAATCCTTTGATCAGAAAAATCTGTCATGGGAACACTAGGAGCAACATTACTTGAATTGGAGATTGATATGAGTTAAGCATTTAGTATTTGAAGAACAAGTAAAAACACGCTGGCCTCTAAGACATTTATGAAGACATTTGATAATTAATATAAAAATGGAAAAAAAACAGTTAAGTTAGTAAAGACAAAACGCAAAAAAGCTATAACTATTGTCTCATACTGAAAGGCGTATGACCACTCCACAACTTACCAAGTAAGAACCTGCTAAAATCCATCCGAGACTCATTTGTAAGGATATTGGCAAATTCTATAGAACTTTTTTTGTACTGTTTGTTGTGGAAAATTTACAGAACAGAACCTTTTCACATTTTTGGGGTTCTCAAAAGCGCATGTCATCATAGTTGGATAATAATGGTGAACCTACAACAGTTATAATATTTATGTTCCCATTTGCTCCAATTCCTGTAATTTAATGCCAAGGTAATATAAGACTTTCTTTTTAGAATGTTAATAACAATGTTAATTTCTAGATGTAAACATCAGGATTTGAATTTATGAATTTGAATGGTCAATAACTGTCCAGACAACGTTTGAATACTCGCCTGACAAATCCTATTTGAAAGTTTTGAATAATGTTTAAAAAGCCTTTCACAGTTTGAAGGTTTACATGCCTTCATATCATATGCCTTAATGGTTATATGGTTTATAAACCCCAGACAGAGAAAATGCTAGAAAATAGACTTGATATGTTTGATTAACCACTGTGGACCAGAGTGGAAGATCATTTCATTTTACAGAATGCATTACCCGTGTTAAATTGTTCTTCCTGTCATTCCAATTTAAAAACCAATTTAACTTCATGTGAGGTGTGATCAATTCAATTCAAATTCCAACTCAGGCATGTGATCAGCTAGAGACAAAAAATAAGGAAAGTCTGACCACGCCCCCAGCACTTATATATATATATTATTTATGCTGTAAGAATACATAATACTGTCCAGTAAAAAAAAAAAAAGCAACACTTAATATTCATGATAACAATATAATATATAATAAATTATAATAATGCACTATAATATATTATGGTAAAGTATATGGTATATATAATTATTAAAGTACCTGACAAAAGTTTGGAAACATAACAATTAATGATTCTGAAATAAATAACTTCTGCTCATCAAGGCTGCATTTATTTGATTAAACTAAAGTAAAAAGAACAACAATGAAGTAAAATAAATATTGTGAAATATAATAACGTATTTTTTTTTTTTTTTGAATAAATAATCAAATGTAATGTTATTCCTGTGATGCAAGGCAGAATTTTCTTCATCATTGCTCCAGTTTTCAGTGTCACATGATCTTATAGAAATCATTACAATTTATTTGACTCAAGAAACATTTCTGATTATTATCAATGTTGAAAACAATTTTGCTGCTTCAAATTTTGTGTGGAAATGGTGATACACTTTATTTTGCACGATTTTTTTATAAATATAAAGTTTAATGAACAGCATTTATCAAATATATTAATACAATTTGCTAATGCATTTATTAAATAGAAATCATTTTAAAAATGTCTTCACTCACTTTTGATCACTTTCATGTAGGGCTGCAACTAATGATTATTTTGATAATCGATTAGTTGGCCGGTTATTCTTTCTATGAATTAATTAATCAGATTAAAAAAACATTATATTTTTTATTTTATTGACAAAAACACACTATTTATTTATTTATTTACTCATTTAGCAGACGCTTTTATCCAAAGCGACTTACAAATGAGGACATTATAGAAGCAATCAAAACCAACAAAAGAGCAACAACATGCAAGTGCTATCACAAGTCCTGGTTAAACTAACGCAGTACACGGAGGAAGGTTTATTTTTTTTTATTTTTTTTAGAAAACTAGTATGTAAAATATAGAAAAATGTAACTTAGTGTTAGTTTTACAAGAAAAGCTAGCAGTTAGAGAATAAATATGCAATTAATAGAGGGTCAAATGTTTGTGGTTTTTTTAAATAAAAAGAAGACAGATTAGATAAAAATAAATTTAGAATAGAGAGTGCTAGATTTAGAGGGTCAAATAAAGATGGAAGAGATGTGATTTTATCCGGTTCTTGAAGATGGGTAAGGATTCAGCTGCTCGGATTGAGTTAGGCAGGTCATTCCATTCATTTCACTACTCCACATTCTGTCCAACGTCTTTCAAACAAACGTGCCAGCTGAATGATATACATTCAGTACTTAACAATTTATTAGACCACCTATCATAATAAAGAGAAAACACAAATATTTTAGGAATCTGTCAAAAATTAGTTTAAATATAAAAATGTTATTGTCATTTATTGGGCAAATAACAAACTAAAACAACCAAATAGTATTAATTCCCACTATAACAAAATTGGCCCCCTATGCCTTGCAACAGCTTGCATTCTTGCTGCCATAATGCACTTTATGACTGTAATTGGGTATCTGAAAAAAACCCACCACGAAAAAGTGCTCTGCCTTTCTTTCATAGATAACAGCATGCAATAATTGTTTTATAGCTTTAGAAATAGCCTGCTATTGTTACTAAAGAGCTTACGCATATTGGAGGACTAACCAATACAGAACGCTAAAAAAATGACTTTGGTAATCACCAATGCTGTTAGTTTAGAGCAGCAGTGACACAAACCTTATATCATTTGTTAAAAACCTTACATAAACGTGTTCTAATACATTTGTTAAGCACTGTAATAGTGAATATAGTTTAAATCTATATTGAACATTAAGATAATAAAGACGAATAAAAACACAAACAGGAACACTGCAGGAACACGCGTTGACTTTGATCACAGTCACGTGTCATTTATTTATCCTGTAATAAGGCGGCTATAAAGCGTATGATATTTATATTCAGAATTACACTCTGTTATACCTTAACAGTTCCAACTCTCATAAAATACTCGCACGGCATGGTCACTTTAAGCCTTAAATTAACTTTCAACAACAGATATTTCAGCCCAATGGATTTTTTGCGCTGAATAGCCTTTTAATTGTCTCCCTCTGTGTTCCGTCTGTCTGGCGCACGTGCACGCGCCCGCCCGGCGCTCATTCGCTATTTTAAACTTAACACAGGCTGTCAGAACAGACCTTTATGCAAAAATGGAAATGCTCACGTGAATCTGTGACATTTATAGATAAGGATTTGACTGTAAACTGAACATTTTTGCACTGAGGACCCACACACATCTCTCAAAGAGCCTGGCAGGGCAAGCCATTACGATAATGCTTTAAAATAAAGAATGATCATGTTCTGGGCAGCTTGAATCACGTAGCCTACTTCTCCTGCAGCATCTCATTCTGTTTCCTCCACTATTTTTAGATGCATTTTGTCGATAGAAATGCATTATTTAGGACTGTAATTTGGCGCAACC